>JANRMT010062818.1:48488675-48499315 GCA_026402145.1 Polypterus bichir lapradei | reverse complement strand
TATCTATCTATCTATCTATCTATCTATCTATCTATCTATCTATCTATTCAGATAAGGATAGCAAAGGTATTGGAATGAATATAACTGAAGACCAGAAATGTAATTTCCTTCTGCTTTGCATAGGAGCTTCCTCATTTCAAACAATAATTCTGAATACTTAAAATTATTTGTTACACAGTGTTATAGTATTATAACACTAGCATCAGATTTGGTAACCTTACAGAAAGAAAACCTCAAATTGTCTGTAGAAAGAATTTGCTTACCCATGATAGGTAATCATCATGATTAATAGTGTTTTTGTTTTTTTCAACCCCACATATCACAGTATTGGGGCTTTTTGTGTAAACATCTAAGTTTCCTTTAGCACTTTCAGAAATATTTACTTATTTATCTATTAAAAGACCATTATAATTGAATGTTAAATTTACTGTTTCTTGGCACATAATCAGAGCCTATTAGTCATATTTCTTTTTCCCTGCTTACTTTGGTTTCATGCAGACTTTGCATAAAGCCCTTGGTGCATTCAGTGCAAAGGCAGTAAGCCATTCATTACCCCAACATCAAATTTTAATTAGATTTTCATAAGTTTTCTGACAATTATTAAACATCTGTGACAGCAAATAATGATAAATTGCATACTGATTCTTTACAGCAGAAAGTGGTAATACTGTCTAATTGAGGTAAACAGTGGGCTGATATGAATATCAAATGCTGCCATGTGATCCAAAACTCTTAATTAATCGTTAATGAAAACTTTTTTTTTAAACTAAATCAGTGACTGCAAACATCTGCAAAGCTAACAGCTCAATGCCTTTAATAAAAGTTAAAATAAAAATTTCTAGAGCATGCAATAAAATAACTTTGCTAAACATTTTTTTAATCTCTGAAACTTACCTGAATTTGTTAAAGCACTCTAGAAAATGAAGTTAATAGCTAGAGAATGTTATTGTCCTGTATGAGTTGTTATTATTAATATCATTAATATTATTATTTTGGGTAATGTTAGCTATTTTTAATGAAGCTAGTGAAAGTAGGTACCAACTACTGTGCTTCAAAGAAGAATATGGACTTATTTGAGTGTGTGTCCTCCCTCCCATTTTCATTACTAAACAGCAATGTTTAGATCCTGGCAAAAGTTTTATATAAAGAGATAGTGAATGAGCAGTCTTCGGTAATATTACAAAATCAACAGTATTTAATAAAGGTGGACATCTGTTATCAAACCTTTGATAACAGTTTTACATAATAAGCACATATGTAGTATTTGAGTTTCGGTGATTTACACAAAAAAGGGTTTTTAGTGAGTTCATTTATGGCATCTCTTTATTGCACTATGCAAATTAAGGTTTGGATTATGGAAGAAAATAAGAAACAACATTTTAAATTAAAAAAAGGAGGTCTTTAATAACATTAATACTGATGCAGAACTTTACATTAAAGACCTGAATAAAGGCTAAAGCAGACTCCAGTCTTTATAAATTGGAAATTTATACCTCTCCAGCGGCGATCCCAGTAACCATTCTTGACATACATCTTAGTTTATACCAACAAGAGTTAGTTCATGTCTGGTGACCCTTAGCTAGCAAACATGTATCAGCTTTATTACTTACAGAGATTATTAATTGTCTTATTATTAATTACCTGTCCTTGAACCTCCAAAATGCTCCTTTAACAAAATCAGAACATAATTAACTTCACATAACTCTAATGACTGCATGTGGAAATATTTTATAGGTATATGATATATTTAATAAGTACCTATAAAGATACAGATTTGGTTACAACTTAAAGAAAATGACTAGTATGAAATTATTTAATCTACATGAAAAGCAGTTCATAACTTATTGTTAAACAACAACATATATTTTCCTGTACTGAAATCTCCTCTTGAAATGCTTTGCACCGTATTCCAGTCACTATTAACCTTTACCTATTTACTAGTAATATAGTACATTGGTAGATAATTTGTTCAAATATTATAACAATATACAAAATACATTATGGCTGACATCCTTTTCTTAGCATTTCCTGTGGATAAAAATCATATATTATTGTCTTTATTAACTTAATTCCCAGGATTCACTAGGAAACTAGACATTTGGAGACCTCTGTATTGTCACTATTTTAACTTTTTTGGTCAAGTATGTTTTAAGTTTTATGTTCTACAGATTGGGTACCCCTAATTTGAAATGCTTCAAAATCCGAAACGTTTTGAGTGCCGACATGATGCCACAAGTGGAAAATTCCACACATAACCTCACTTGTCCATGTGGAGCTCAATTTTTCCAGTAATTTTGTTTTACTATTGAGCAGACGTAAATAAAACATGAGCTGGTACTTACTGTTTACTGAATTTTAAGTGGTGCACCAAACACAAATGACTAGCATTGGGGTGGCTCCCTGGTTGAGTTTTGGGAGCCGTGGGTGCATTACCAAAGGATAAAGGCATGATAACAGCTGCACAATACTTCCAGGCTGCTACTCGAGATGAGGAGTGAGTGGCACAATTCAAAACAGCTACACAGCACAACTTAGAGGGAACATAGGCTCTGACACTCTTTTGCTGCCAGTTTGTTATTTCCACCAGGCCCACTTTCATTACTCACTGTGTTTTTTGTTTACTCTCTATTTACAGTAACCTTTTATTTAAAGTACTGCATTTTAGGTGGGGACAAAAAGCCTGCCATTGTTCTTTTTGATTTTGTTTAACAGCTGATATAGGCATTCTGCTGATGCTAATGTGCACAACCTTTGTTTTATGAACAAAATTATGTAAAATATTACATAAAATTACCTTCAGGCTATGGACAAAAGTTGTATATGAAACATAAATAAATGTCATCCCATCCCTAAGATATGTATATGTCAATATCCAAAGTCCAAAAATATTTTAAATACTTCTTGTCACAGGCATTTCAAATCAGGAATGCTCAACCTGTAGCAACACATTTCTTTTTCTAACTACAACTAAGAAACTTTGAGGGAAAAAACTGTCCAGCATCAGAAACAGGACTAGGAAAGGGATTTAGCCATTGATAAGACAAATTCTTTTTCAATTTACTCAAATTGTGGTGTACTTTAGCTAAAAATTGTATATCACAAACACCTATCTTAAATTTTCTAAATTATATTCACAAGATCCAAACTGTGAATATTTTGGAATACCTCACACTCACACCATTTTGTGGGAAATCCTTGCTTTTATGTCAGACAGTGCTAGATTCACAAGTCCTTTAATAACATTATTTTGAGTAAAATCACATAGCATAACATTATGGAATGAAACATCCAGTGTGACATCCTTCACTACATTTCTCATGCATTGACTTTTCCTGCTAGATTGAATGAATCCTAATCTACTCTCCATAACTTTGTGATAAAGCGGTGCCTTATATACAGAATTCTAATACTAGAAAAAAAATATCAAAGTTTCTGTAATAGCTTATTCAGAATTTAGTATTTAGATAGATAGATAGATAGATAGATAGATAGATAGATAGATAGATAGATACTTTATTAATCCCAAGGGGAAATTCACATAACTTTGTATAATGTTATCGTTTACTTCCCCAGGTGGAATTGAAGAGTCGCATAGTGTGGGGGATGAACAATCTCCTCAGTCTGTCATTGGAGCAGGACAGTGACAGCAGTCTGTCACTGAAGCTGCTCTTCTGTCTGGAGATGATACTGTTCAGTGGATGCAGTGGATTCTCCATGATTGACAGGAGCCTGCTCAGCACCCGTTGCTCCACCACAGATGTCAAACTGTCCAGCTCCGTGCCTACACTAGAGCCTGCCTTCCTCACCAGTTTGTGTAGGTGTGAGACGTCCTTCTTCTTTATGCTGCCTCGCCAGCACACCACCGCGTAGAAGAGGGCGCTCGCCACAACCATCTGATAGAACATCTACTGCATCTTATTGCAGATGTTGAAGGATGCCAGTCTTCTAGGAAGTATAGTTGGCTCTGTCCTCTCTTGCACAGAGCATCAGTATTGGCAGTCCAGTCCAATTTATCATCCAGCTGCACTCCAGCTATAGGTCTATACCCTCTGCACACAGTCGCCTCTGATGATCACGGGGTCTAGGAGGGGCCTGGGTCACCTGAAATCCACCATCAGCTCCTTGGTTTTGCTGGTGTTCAGGTGTAAGTGCTTTGAGTTGCGCCATTTAACAAAGTCATTGATTAGCTTCCTATACTCCTCCTCCGGCCCACTCCTCATGCAGCCCATGATAGCAGTATCGTCAGCGAACTTTTGCACATGGCAGGACTCCAAGTTGTATTGGAAGTCCAATGTATATAGGCTGAACAGGACCGGAGACAATACAGTCCCCTGCGGCACTCCTACGTTACTGACCACAATGTCAGACCTGCAGTTCCCGAGACGAACATACTGAGGTCTGTCTGTAAGATAGTCCACGATCCATGCCACCAGGTATGAATCTACTCCCATCTCTGTCAGCTTGTCCCTAAGGAGCAGAGTTTGGATGGTGTTGAAGGTGCTAGAGAACTCCAGAAACATATTTCATACAGCACCACTGCCTCTGTCCAAGTGGGAGAGGGATCAGTGTAATATAGATGATGGCATCCTCCGCTCCCACCTTCTCCTGGTATGTGAACTGCAGAGGGTCAAGGCCGTGTTAATACTGTTTTTTCTCAAGCTTCAAATCTTTTATATTTAGATTTGCAGTACTCTTCCATGAAGTTATCAAAGTTATGGAAGAAGTGACACATTTCACCAAGTACATGATCTTTGATACAATAGTCATGACAGTGTATGTGTTAGAAAAAGAGAAATGTCTCAAACAAGGTATCTAAAACATCCTTAGAATTTTTCACTTTTATCCTTAATGATAATGTACTGACTGCACAGGGTGGGAGCAGTTTAAAATAAAGATGTAATCAGAAGATGGATTATGTTAGTAATAGCAAGCCAAGATTTTATAAAGGAAAATAAGGAAAAACTAAACAAAATCCCAAACATGAGACAAAATCATGGAGTAAAAAATGTAGCAACAGCCTATGTATAATATGTATTATATGTAATATAACCAAAATATATTCTGCAACGTAAGCCCTAAAGGGAAAGATGTAATCAAACATTGAACAGAAAAGTATTCATAACCAGATATTTCTTTAAGAACAATAATACTAGGAAATGTTTGAATATCCACAAACAGATGAACAGAAAACTTACAACATCTACTTATAGCAAAAATGTGGCAACATAGTACAGCAAACCTCCCAAAATGGCCACACCCATTCTAAAAAAATACATGGTGCTGCAGGTAGATATATTTCATAATTAATACCTTCAAAAACATCTAAAAATGAAAAGCAATCTGATCATTAAATACACTGACCACCATAACACCCAAAATTATATATTCCATATAAACTGTTCAAAAAAATTAAAGTAACACTTTTAAATCAAAGTATAGAATCAAGTTAATGAAACTTCTGGGATATTGATCTGGTCAGTTAAGTAGCAGAGGGGGTTGTTAATCAGTTTCAGCTGCTTTGGTGTTAATGAAATTAACAACAAGTGCTCTAGAGCGGCAACAATGAGAAGACCCCCAAAACAATGGTTAAATGGTTTAACAGGTGGAGGCCACTGACATTTTCCCTCCTCATCTTTTCTGACTGTTTTTTCACTAGTTTTGCAGTTGGCTATGGTCAGTGTCACTACTGGTAGCATGAGGCAATAGCTGGACCGTACAGAGGTTGCACAGGTAGTCCAAATTCTCCAGGATAGCACATCAATACGTGCCTTTGCCAGAAGGTTTGCTTTGTCTCCCAGCATGGTCTCAAGGGCATGGAGGAGATTCCAGGAGACAGGCAGTTACTCTAGGAAAGCTGGACAGGGCCATAGAAGGTCCTTAACCCATTAGCAGGACCAGTATCTGCTCCGTTGGGCAAGGAGGAACAGGATGAGCACTACCAGAGCCCTACAAAATGATCTCCAGCAGGTCACTGGTGTGAATGTCTCTGACCAAACAATCAGAAACAGACTTCATGAGGGTGGCTTGAGGGCCCGACATCCTCTAATGGGCCCTGTGCTTACTGCCTAGCACCGTGGAGCTCGATTGGCATTTGCCATAGAATGCCAGAATTGACAGGTCCACCACTGGTGCCCTGTGCTTTTCACGGATAAGAGCAGGTTCACCCTGAGCACATGTGACAGATGTGAAAGGGTCTGGAGAAGCCATGTGGAACATTATGCTGCCAGTAATATCATTCAGCATGACTGATTTAGTGGTGGGTAAGTGAGGGTATGGGGAGGTATATCCATGGAGGGACGCACAGACCTCTGCAGGCTAGACAATGGCACCTTGACTGCCATTAGGTATCGAGATGAAATCCTTGGACCCGTTGTCAGACCCTAAGCTGGTGCAGTAAGTCCTGGGTTACTCCTGGTGCACTACAATGCCCAGCCTCATCTGGCGAGAGTATGCAGGCAGTTCCTGGAGGATGAAGGAATTGATACTCTTGACTGGCCCCCACACTCGCCTGGCCTAAATCCAATAGAACACCTCTGGGACATTATGTTTTGGTTCTTCCGATGCCACCAGGTAGCACCTCAGACTGTCCAGGAGCTCAGTGATGCCCTGGTCACGATCTGATAGGAGAACCCCAAGCATCACCAACTGTCGTCTTATTAGGAGCATGCCCCGACATTGTCAGGCATGCATACAAGCTCATAGGGGCCATACAAACTACTGACTACGATTTAGAGCTGCTGAAATGAAATTTTGGCAAAATGGACTAGCATGCCACATCATTTTTTCACTTTGATTTTCGGGGTTTCTTTGAATTCAACCCTCTTTAAGTTGATAATTTTCATTTTCACCAAATGATGTGGCATCCTTTCGTTCCTAACGCATTACCCAGTCCATGTCAGTATAGATATCCAGCATTATTTTTTTCCCCTGTGAGATCTGATGTGTTTTCAAGGGTTGAAAGGATTGGGAACTATGACACACTGTGAAATGAAACAGTGCTTTGTAAATATTTTATTGAAGTAGTTACATAAAGTAATGAGTCATGCACTCATATCTTCTATCAGGATGGAGTCTAGAGCAGTTACCAAAAACCCGAGCAAATTAATAAACGTTTTTCAATTACTACTCTAATTTATTCTCTGAGGTGCCTATTTCACCCTTCTCCTCCTGCAAATACTGACATATTGCTTCCTTTCCTTGTTAAGAAGGATTCCAGACATTCTCTGATATTTTCTGTAATTTCACATTAAAATCATTGACTGGAGCTATTCACACATCAAAATTACTTACTCCTATTTCATTAAGTAATGCTGGTTATAGAATTTATGCCGATAGCATCCTCCTATTCCTAGGGAATGCTCCTGAGGATCTCTCACACATTTTAAACCTTTTTAAATCCTTTGAAACTGTGTCACAGTATAAAATTAATCAGTTGAAGTTCTCCCTTCTACCACTTAGCATCAGTGCCCATTCCGCTACTTACCGTACATTTTTCCCCATTTCTGACCAGTTCAAATATTTGGGCATTGACATATCCTCCTTTATTCATGAAATCTATTGTTGTTGTTTTGCAGACATAACATCCTCATATATAGTCACGATCAAACATTCCGATATATTTTCAGTCACATCTGGTTGCTGTGAAAATGAATGTTGTTCATGATTCCTTACCTTCTCCTTCTTTTTGGTCTTTGGTTCATTCTCTACTCTCCAATTTTATTTAAAATGGTAGAAGGCCTAGACTGAAAAATGCTGTTCTAATTTTGGATAGGTGTGATGCAGGAGTTCCGGTGCTAGATTTAGAATTGTTTCATAGAGTTTACTTTTTCTGTCCAGTTTGGAACTGCTAAGCCTTTTAATCCCTCCAGCTTTTTGTAGAAAGAGTCACAAAGCACTGTACACTATAGAATACAATTCAAAGACACAGTTACAAACAGTAAAACATAAAATTAAACTAGCATTTCAACAAATGAACCATAAAACGGAAAAGCCAAAACAGGTACCCATCTGCTACCCTAAAAAGTTGCCTCTTCAACTGTTTTTTAAATATATCAAATGGATAAGTGGCCTGTAAAGCACAAGGAAGGCTATTCCACCATTTAAGTACAATGTACTGAAAAGCTTGATCCCCATGAGTCTTAAGCTGAGTACATGTAACAATAAGAAGGCCCTGGTTAGATGACCCGAGTAGGCAACTGGTAGTATAACGTGTTAAAAAATAGGAACTATATTGTGGTGTTTTACCATGTAGTGCTCTTTAGGTGCTTACTAAAATTTTAAAACTGATTCTAAATTCCACTGGGAGCCAATAAAGAGAAGATAAAATTGAAGTAATATGCAACCACTTATTGGAGCAGGTTAACAATCTAGCAGCAGCACTTTGAATAGACTGAAGATGCAACAGCGATGTCTTGTTTAAATATATAAATAAATAATTACAATAATCAAGACAGAAAAAAAATAAATGCATACCCTAATGTCTGCATTTGAGCCTTCGATACTACTGTACTTAGCTTTGATATAATCCTCAGTTGATAAAAACAAGAACGAGATAAGGACCTAATATGAGCATCAAGATTATATATTTATATATTTATTTATATATAGCACTAAAAAAAATATTTATAAGTACCATTATAAATACCCTAACGTGACATACAGATGGAGCCACGTCAAATAGCCGCGGCCGTGTGAATGGCATGCGAATGGTGTACGGCTGCCCTATGCACGCCATGATCCCCCCTCCCTCTACTGACAGAAGGCGTGTCAAGATTTCACAGTAAACACGCCCATTCATGCCCTATTTATTCATTTACCTTGTTCCGCCACTAGATGGCGCTTTGTTCTCAAGAACACGTTAACACACGCCAGCAATTTAGCTGCGCTGAGTTGCAATCACGTGATTTTAACAACCCACCCCGTCCCCCGCCGAACTGACGCTACCAAACTGCACTACAGAGATTAAGATGGCGGCTTAATGGACTATTCGCGGTAAGTGGTGACTTTATTTATTTATTTATTTATTTTTATAAAATTTGTTTGGGGTAGTTTACAGATTATTTCCCAGTTTAGTTTTTTATTGGCCGTTTTGAAAATCACTGGCAGCACCAGCAGCGGTCAGATGTAACTTTAGATAACTTAATGGTCTGTTTACCAAGTCTGGAGTTAACATTACAGCTTACTGTCAGTGTCTCAAACTCACAATGTCACTCCTCTTTTAATCAAAAAGACGCTTTGCAGCAAAATATAATTTATCAGTATATTAAATGGAACTAGGTAAAATACACCGTAATGTAAAATACTGTACATAGCCTGCATTTGTATTCCGTACCTACAATGATCGGTATAGATAAATTACAGACGTACCGTGTCTTTAAGGATTGTTAACCCAGATAGCACACACATGTCGCGGAGACGTCTATGCGACGTCATCTTTTTCATCTGGCAGATGTCTGGCAGAGGGTGTTTGTCTTTAAGGATTATTAAGGATGTCTTAAAAAATATTTTACTAACTAGTTTTATTAATTCATTATTTAATAATAAATAGCATAATCATCATGGGTTGTGTATTGAGTGATTTAACAAATCTGTTTTATTAATCGGTTTGTTATTGTTTTTTTTACCACGTCATCTATTTATGAAACTACAGTATGTTGACAATACAAGAACTGCCTGTACAGTATATTAAAGATACGGTATAGGGCTTCCTGGACACTGCAGTTAACTGAAGCAGTCAATACTCCATCTGGCGGGATTATACAGCATTGCAACCATCTTTTTAGAAAGCGCATGGGGGCGTTTATGGGGCGGGGCATCGTTAACTGCGTCATCGCGGGGGATCACATTCCGTGCACGGATCGTGCATGGTCCTGTCATGGACCTGTCATGCTCCAGGTGGCTGTTTGACGTGGCTCCCACTGTATGATGATATATACATTATGAAATTGTCACAAAAGCAAGAACGAAAGAATACTAATAGTGTCAGATCAGGGGAAGCATGAATGTGTTCTGAGAGCAGTTTTGCTTCTTGTTTTATACTAATATGACTCTAATATGTCCCAAAAAAATCATATGGGGCCTGACAGAAAATAATGCTGATGAATGTATTAGAATAAAGCCTATTTTATTTCATTCTATTGCTTGACCTGGCAGCTATGAACACACACGTACTGTACAAGGCATACACAGGATCCACTGAGAAAATAGGTGTCCTTGGCTTGGCTCACCTTGCAGAAAAAATGTGTTGCTGTTTCTTATAAGAAAAGGCAATGGAAAAACAAAAGAGGATGCAACAATAACAATAAGCTAATGTTCCAAGACCTCTGCCTCCATCTGGAAAGAAAACTCAGTGCCAGGTGCTCCTTCATTATAATAGGACCCAAAGTACAGAGTGGTGTGTACAGTGCAAGAGGTACACCTGTCATAAATGTAGGAAAGAGGTTACTTGGGTGTATGGAAACTGTTAACATCTGAATTTGACAGCTATGTATATTGTGGTATAGACCCCTCTGTACTATTCTTCCCTTCGCATGTACTGGAATATCAAATAAACACTTTCACAAAAGCTATAACGAAACATGTTATATCTATGGGCAATAATATTGTCATTATAAAAGGAAGAAGACGGACACAGGTTCAAA
>JANRMT010062818.1:48469975-48488665 GCA_026402145.1 Polypterus bichir lapradei | reverse complement strand
TCGTTTACTAAGATCGTTCCCAGAGTACACGTTACACAGCTTTTTTTATTAGTCTCTACTTCCTAATAGCTCTCTAATACCCATAATCCCTTATTACTACGGAATTCCCAAAAGTCCAGACTTACAATATACTACAAAACAAGTGTGATTTTATTCAAGAACAAAAACTGAAAAAAAGAGATTGTTCAGATGTCATGTTGCTGTGAATGTGTAAAGACTGTGAAGTGCAAATATTGTTTTCAAATAAAGATGTTTTCATGCATGTATGTGTTTCATATTCAAGCAGTTATATCTGATATAATAAATACATTTAATTTGAGTAATAGTCTGTGTAAATTTGTTAGCTGTAAAATTCAATGCTAAATAGCAAATTATGTCCATGTGCCGTTGGTATTACCTTGAAGTCACTTAAGTGTGATTGTCACAAAAGTAAAAACTCACATTCAAGCAGTTATATTTGATATAATAAACATTGTCGCCTGCAGGAGGAACACCAGCCACCCAAACCCAACAGAGACAGACACCAGGCACAAGTTTCAGTACAACACACATTTATTCTCAATAGGAAGCACTTCTAAATCATTCCCCTCAGCAGCACAGTACAATAAACAGAACACAGCAATGTCTTTTCTTCTTCTTTCTTTTCTCTCTCTCTCTCTGGGAGTGCTCAAGGTGGCTCATTAGTGAGGTCTGGAATCACTCTCAAGTGAGGTGAAAGCCCAAAGTAGGGCATTGCAGCTTCTGCAGCTCCCCCTGGCAGCACCCTTGGAACCCAACAGGGCTGCAGTGAACTCCAACTCCCAGTGTACTCCCAGTTCATTGAAATGAGTAAAATCCATGAACATGTCCCCAGGAGAAAAGATTTGTTAGAAATCAATCAAGCATTAAAGAGAGCCATCCTGATTCCAGACGCAGATTGATCAACAACTGAGGTCAAAGAGTATCGAGGTAATCCATGCAAAACAAAAGTTCCCCCTCACAACAATTTCATACTGTGTGTCTAGACACAAATCTTAACAGAACTAAAAAAAATGCTGCAGTGATTGAGTTATTGCCATTTGCAGCACATCGTACACATGTATGAATAAATTAAAGGAAAGGCATCTGTACAAGGAATGCTAAATGTCTATACTAGCAGCAAAAGTGGAAAAATCCTAAGATACCTTACTAATGTGAGGTAATCAAACTATAACAACGTGATGGTGTAAGTGAGTAAAAATTGCACATTAGTCATCATGGAGAAAAAATTAGTTGTTAACAGAAAAAAAATGGATGAAGTACAGCAGTGCTGTCATATATTTTCTGGAGAATACTGAAGGGCACCATTTGACTAATGCAAAGCTTTATCTCTTGTTTTGGTCACGTCCGAAGCGTATCTTTAAGATATATAAATCCCTGGGTCTGGTTAGTTGTGGTATGCAGCAATATGAACCTCTCTCTTTGTCTACGTGGTGTGTATTGTATTCAGATGTTTATTATAGGACCTACATGCTTTATGTGAGTTTCATATACATTTTATGGCACCACTGTGAGTATGGGACGTGACTGACGGGTGTATTAATAAATGACAAGACAAAGGGGGAGTATAGCTCAACAAATAACAGCTAACAGCTAACAACGTGTGGGGCAAAACACTCCCCGTCTGAAATAATAACATTATATCACTAAACAGTACATATAGGCAAACATCGTGTTAACTTATCCAATTTCTAGTAGAAAGATTTTTGTGATAGGCCTGATAGAGTTTTTAAAGATGCCTTGAGAGGCAGTCTTAACTTCTATTTTTTGTTCTATACCATCATTGCTAGGGAATACCAAGGTGAAAAATCCCATAGGCCATTTATTGCATGATAGTGAACTCTTCTTCAACAACACAGTGTCTCCACTGGCTTTTAGAGAGATCGTTCTCTGTGAAACCACCAGGAGGTGCAGACAGTCTGTTCCGTGGCAAAATGGAGTCAAAAAGTGTCCTCATTTGACCATACTTCTGTGGATATGTTCTGAAAAGTGGCAGGTACCAGCATTTTTCCTTTCTTTCATTGGCGGTGCTGGTTCTGCATGTCCATTCTCAAATATTTTTTCCATAAAGCTGGTGAACTTCTCTTTCATCTCGAGTCTGTATAAAGAGCGCTGCAGAGAGACAAGGCAAGAAACGTGCCACTGAACATGTGGGGCAGAACAGTCACTTCCCAACATTATTGTTTTAGATGATTTGCACATTGAGGTAAGGAAGTCCATCCATCCATGTTTTAAACCTATTTATTCAGAGCAGTGTCACATGAAAGCCAGAGCCGCCTATATCAGCAAGGATGTTGCACAAGGCAGGATTCTCATGACAGGGTGTCAGTACATTTTTCTACAACATATAATCAAGGTTCACAAACACTTGCAACTAAGTGGCTTACTGATGAAGTTCTCAATCCTTGTGCATCTTCCGTAATATTGTAAAAAGAATGGGGCAGGATGCGCTGTTGTATGGTTTAACCTTTAAAGAAAAGATTAGAATATAAATGCCCTATTTTTTAAACAAAGCTTTCTATTATTTCATCATATATACTTCTTTGCCTTTCATTTATGGTGTCTCTTTGTCTCTGTTAATGAATATTTTGATATCTTAAACAGACAGAAAATAGTAAAGCAGTAGTTTTCCATCTGCTAACACAATGAGAGCTGCACTGATTCAGCCACTTGAAAGGTTCTCACCACTGACTGAAGCAGTGACAGCTTACACCGATTCTCACACCTGTTTTGTCTACACACAATACGGTTGGTTGTTAGGGGTGAGTCTGATGTTACATCACAGTGGGATAAAAGAATGGCAATTGAAGTGTTTCCCTATCTAAATTTACAGGTAAAAAGGACATTTGCCATTGTTCTGTCTTGTTTTAAAAATTATTTTCTCAAAACTTTTTTTCTGCTTTCAATCCCTTGCTTAATTTTTTAACTATAGTTTTTTGGTATCTGTTACAGTTTTGCTGAATGTTATATTTATTTTCCAATTTTGAGCATGCTAGAAATTTAGAAGCAAAAAGAATTTAAAGAAAACTCCCCAGTGCCTAAGTAAGGAACTAAAAGAGAACCTGTTAAAGAAAAAAAATTGAATAAGGCATAGAAGACATCTAAATTTAATGATAACCCTAGGGCTTAAAAGAGCAAAAGAGCAAAAATTAACAAGGATATCAGGAATGCTAAAAGTAAATTAGAGAAAAATATTGCAGAAAGATGACACAAAGAGGTAATTTAAGTATTTTATCAGAACTGCACAGAAGGAAGTGAAGTGTATTACCAAAGGTTTAGGTGAATTAAACATACTTACAAGAAAATAGAAAATGCTCAAAATTTGAATTTTTATGAAGCTTTCTTGTATGAAGAAGTCAGTAACTTCCCAACAGCTACAGGGACTATCAAAAAGGTGCTTTTTAATGTGTTACTGTAGAGAGAGAGAGAACTGCTGCTTAGACTAAAGTCACAGAAATGAATTGATTGCCAGGACTAGATAACATTTATTAACAGTGGCTATTGACTGCATATTTAAACCCTTAGAGGATATTTTTCAAAAATCTATTTACTTTGGGGTAAGTCCTGAAGATTGGAAGTAAGCAAATGTTATCTTATTGCTGTATATAAAAATGGTGATCAAGCTGATCCAAGTAATTATTGACCAGTAAGCTTAACATGCATCCCAGGTAACTAAATGGGATAAGATTCTGTTTCACTAACATGCAGGAATTCTGTAAGGAAGCAAGTATAGAATATAATCAGAAAAGGTAATATGATAATATTTATCTTGATTTCCAGAAAGTTTTTGATAAGATCGTACATGACAGATT
Source organism: Polypterus bichir lapradei (assembly GCA_026402145.1). Taxonomy (NCBI): domain Eukaryota; kingdom Metazoa; phylum Chordata; class Cladistia; order Polypteriformes; family Polypteridae; genus Polypterus; species Polypterus bichir. The sequence continues at coordinate 48,484,835 of JANRMT010062818.1, read as the reverse complement.
ACGGATAAAACTGAAAAATGTGGGAATTCAAGGTGTAGTGTATATATGGTTACAAAATTATCTTAAACACCGGAGGCAGAAGTCTGTGGTGCAAGGATCTTTTCTGAATTAGGCGATTTTAAGACTGGTGTCTCTCAGGGATCTGTAATGGACCTTTGTATTATAATATACATCAATGATCTTTATTAAAATATAAATAAAAAGTTGTTTAAATTTACAGATGGCACTAAACTGGGTGGTCTAGTGGATAATGTAGAATCAGCCAAATCATTACATGAGGGGCATAGACAAAATGCTGGTACTGGTAGAATTTAGCTTTAAAAATGTAAACTATCACGTTTAACAAGAAGATTGTTAAATCTGACCAAATTATGGGAGGTCTGAAGCCTCATTGATAGGTTTGAAATTAAGTGTAGTACATTACAGACAACTTCTATAAACTTTTTTCAGGTGATAGTGGGGACCACAAAAGAGTAAATATAAAAATGCACTCCTGTTCACGATCTGAGATTTACCGATATAAATATTGTGGATACTAGAGGGCACTGTTGCTCCTCAAACCCACCACAACAGACACAGGGCACAAGTTAAAAGGACAAAGATCTTATTTATTATAAAGAAAACTCTTCACAAGCATTTCCCACCACCACAGCCACAATGAAATACTTGGCACCAGCACACAGTTATTCTTCTCTTTCTCCTCTGCTCCACCCAGCAAGCTTTGTCCCCCTTCCACCCGACTCTGGCTCGTCTTTTATATTGACCAATCCGGAAGTGCTTCCACTCTTCCACCCTACATGGTCTGTGAGCACTTCCGAGTTAAGCGGAAAGCTCATGTCATATGGCTCCTCCACTTTTACAGAACCCCCCTAGTGGCACCCACGGCACCCAACAGGGCCAAGATATAGAACTCCAAGTCCCATGGTGACCTGTGGGAACCTGGGACACAACTGCAGTGCAGGGGAGCTGCCATCTAGCATTCTGGGGGATGCAGCATTCTAGGGAAGCTCCCTTCCCTCTTCCTTCCATCTCTTGGGCGTACCAGACAGGTTGGGCTGCCAGCTGTCTCTTACAATATATATAGGTAGTATTTGAAAGTTATAGTGAACCGTTCAGAATTTTTCATATTCCTGCATAAATATGACTTAAAACATCGATTTTCACACAAGTCTTAACCGTAGATAGGGAGAACCCAGCAAAACAAATGAGACAAAAATATACTTGGTCATTTATTTATTGAGGAAAATCACCTAGTATTACATATCTGTGAGTCACAAAAATATGTGAACCTTTGCTTTTAGTGTTTGGTGTGAGCACCTTTTGCTGCAATAACTGCAACTAAACATTTCCAGTAGGTCTTGATCAATCCTGCACGTCGATTTGGATGAATTTTAGTTCACTCCTCTATACAGAATTGCCTCAACTCAGGTATGTTGCTGGGTTTTCCCAAATGAACAGCACACTTCAGGTCATTCTACAACATTTCTACTGGGTTATGTTCAGGACTTTGACTTGGCCATTCCAAAACCTTTATTTTATTCTTCTTTAACCACTCTTTGGTAGAATGACTTGTGTGTTTGGGATCATTGTCTTACTCAATAACTCAGCTTCTCATGAGTTGTTCTGACATTTTCCTTTAGAATTTTCTGGTATAATTTATACATTTCCTGTCCATAATGGCAAGCTGTCCTGGCCTAGACAAAGTAAAACAGGCCCCAAGCATGATACTACTGCCACTCATGTTTCACAGATGGGGTGAAGTTCTCATGCTGGAATGCAGTGGTTTTCTTTCTTCAAACAAAGCACTATTCATTTGAAACATAAGTTCTATTTTGGTTTCATCCATCCATAAAACATTACTCCAATGGCTTTAAGGTTGGTTCATATGTTCTTCAGCAAACTGTAAATGGGAAGCAATATTTTTGAAAAGCAGTGGCCTCCTTGCAACCTTGCCATGCTCACCACTATTGTTCAGGGTTCTCCTGATGGTATACTCATGAACATTAACATTAACCAATATGAGAGAGGCTTTTAGTTGATTAGAAGTTACCCTTGGTTCTTTTATGACCTTGTGACAATTACATGCCGTTGGAGTGATCTTTGTTGGTTGACTACTCCTGGGAAGAGTAACAATAGTCTTAAACTTCCTCCATTTGTACACAATTTATCTGGCTGTGGATTGGTGCAGTCCTAATTCTTTAGAGACGGTATTGTAACCTTTCCAAGCATGATGAACATCAACAATTCTTTTTCTGAGGTCCTTTGAAATGCCCTTTGTCCATGGTATAATACACTGATACTGCACAAACGTTTCTGAAGAAGAAGCCCTTGACAGAACTGAGTTCTTGTATCCTCCTTAGCATTAGACCTGAGCGTTACCATGCTAAAAGCGTTAGTCTTGAGTGTCACTCAGGCAACTGTACAGATGCATCTTGAGTAAGCGTTAGAACCAAGAATCACTCTGGCTGTAATAATGCTGTCAGTGCTGTCATTTTTTGGAGAAATTATGTCTGAGTGCAGGTTTTCACTAATTATGAAATATCTGCACTTTACCAACAATGAAGATTTTGATGAGAATACCAATCCAGCATCCAAACTGAAGAAAATTTGGGAGATATACCAGGCCATTGCCGCAAAATTTCAGAGCATTTACACTCCAGACAGTGATATCAGCATTGAAAGTCTCATGGTTTATAAGGGCAGACTGTCATGGATACAGTACATTGTGTCAAAAAGAGCAAGATTTGGCATTAAGTTTACGAGCTTTGTGAATCTAAAAAGGTATACATTTGGAATTCGGTTCTGTCCACAGGTAAAGGGAAAATGTTTGATACCAAATACACTCAGTATGGAGTTGCTACGTCATGAGTGCTGACTTTGATAGATGCTCTGCTGGTTCAAGGTTACTGTGTAACCATGGATAATTTTTATACTTCGCCAAAGCTATTTGACATTTTTCTGCAAAGAAAGACTGACGCATAAGGAACAGTGCGTCCCAACCGTTGTGGCATGCCAGAAGACTTAAGCAGGGCTAAGGTGTTCTAGTAGCTTGGCAAAAGGGTAAAGTGCTTGCACTGAAATAGAAAGACAAGAAAGATGTTTGTCTTCTTAGAACATTACATAATGTAGTTATGGTCACTATACAGGCAAAAGGCAACAAGCAGGTCATGAAGCCTTGTGCTGTGGTTGACTATAATAGCAAGATTGGTGCATAGATCGTGTGAATCAAGAATTGACTTTCTATCCCGTTATGCAGAGGCAACAAAACAAATGCTACAAAAAGATATTTTGTTATCTGGTGGAACTGTGCATTTGGAATGCCTTCATCTTATACAAACAAAAAGTTGGCAAAACTGTATCTCATGCAAACTGTACAAGCTAATTGTAGAACAAATCATTGCCACATATCCACCATTCACACTACTGCTAAACAGACGGGGTCGACCTAGCACATTGCTGATCAATCCAGTGTCTTATCGGGAGACATTTTATTGATTACAACAGAAAAAAAACAGAATCCTACTCATACCTGTGCAGTGTGCTGTTCAAAAACTGGTAAATCTGGAAAGGAAATCTGAAAAGAAGCATGCCATTATTGTCCCGACTGTGACGTTGAACTGTGTCTTTCACCAGGCTTTAAGATTTACCACACAAAGGACTCATTTTGAGATTATATACTGTTTTGACATCATTAGTAGTATCATTATTACTTTTATTATTATTTTTGTTATTATTGTTCATTTTATATTATTTTTATTCATCATTACTATTATTATTTTATCATTATTTACTTTTGAGATTTAAAAAACATAATTTTTCATGCCAAAAAAAAATGCAACGCTTTTTACATGTTTTTTGGAATAAAATGCAAGGCTAAGGAGATTAATATAAACAGGATGCCTATTCACACTTGATTGTCATCACATTGATTGACAACACCTGACTCTAATTTCACCTTCAAATTACCTACTAAGTTCACATACTTTTGCCACTCACATACATGTAATATTAGGTGATTTTCCTCAATAAATAAATAGCCAAGTATGATATTTTTGTCTCATTTGTTTAGCTGGGTTCTACTTTTAGGACATTTGAGAAAATCTAATGATGTTTTAAGTCATATTTATGCAGGAATATGGAAAATTCTGAAGGGATCATTAACTTTCAAGCACCATGAATATATGTACAGTATATATTATGATTTGTTATATTTATTATGTATTATAGCTTGATTTGTAATTTACCTTGGATAAAGGTATCTGCTAAATAATAACAATAATAGAATGGACAGTTAGCTCATTATGAGGTAAATGTGGTGTTTGGACTCTTCAGATGGCACATTGCTGTACAGCCCCACTTAGGTTTACCACATTGTGATTTCTTGTGCCGTGCTACACAATATAATGCAGAATGAGGGACTGACTCCAGACATAAATGAGTGCATGGATGACTCAGACCCTTTTCCTTAGGAGATCAATGCAATGGCAATTCAAAGATGTGTGGATATTGTACGTTGAATGCAAAGAGACACATTTGTACTGCAAAATTGACATTTACTTGGAAAAATTATTTTTTTAAAGTTCAATAAGAATGTTTTTAATATCTCAGTTGTTCACATATGACCCGTGTCAGCTCATGTTGTGCACTGGTGGCATTCTGGGCATTGTATGATGGCACATTAGATTGTCCACTCAGCTGTTGTCAATTACTGTGACACTTGGTTTTTTCTTTCATTTGTGACTTCCACAGAAAGAAACATGGCAAAAAATGAAATCTAAGTAAGTGTAAAACATTTATATCATGACATTAAATCTTGTTTTCCTTATTGGAAGAATTATTGACTTATCACAAAATTTGTATTTAGAATTGTTTAGCTTACTTTAAGAAATCTTTTCAAGTAAATTTGGCTTACCCCATTGGCAGTTGGTCTTGTTTTTGCATATGCATTTTTTGTGGTGCATCAAAAAGAATGTTTTTGTGGTTCTCCACTTCAATCAGTAATACCTAAAGTTCACATTAGTTTTTTTTATCTGTTCTTCTGGTTTGTAGTATAGAGGTCACTCAGGAACATGGACATATTTATATAGTAATTAGATAATGAATATTCAAAAGAGGCATTTTTACTCCATATATAGTTACAGGCAGGTGGTGAGTGGAGTAACTCAAAGCACATGCACAAGAGCATAGTTTTAGGTGATTTGAGATTTGTAAAGGAACTTGGCATCGCATGTAGAGTAGGTATGGTTTTATAAATCAAATTTTTTGTGCTTTTTTTGCCTTTTACGCATAAGAGTAATTTTAGTGTGAAATCTAAGCTATGTTTTATATACGCTGCCCCAGGACTGCAAGGAATGAGCTGAATCTTCTTTTCTTGAGGAAAATGGGGACTAAGAGATACTGTATCATAATGTTGGGAAATATGATTTTATTGTGTTTTAGTTTTCTTTCTTACTTTTTAACAATCTTAAATAATATTTTCTAGATGATAAGCAAAGTATTAAACTGTAAGGGCTTTCTTTTTTCAGCTTTTTTATTTTGTTTTATTCGATCGTCTAACCTTTAAAAAGGAGTAAGCCTTCACCACATAAAACCACAAATGTGCAGTTTGTAGACTGGATAATTTTGTGAAAGGAAACTGCAAAAATGACTATTTTTTGCAGCAAAAAAGGCAGTCTAGCAAAACATAAAACTTTAAAAATAGTAAAATGGTACTTTTGTGAATTTTTGATATTTGTTAAAAGTGAGCTTCAGGAAAAGGGAAGAGCAAGAAATGCTTGTCTTATTTTGCTTTATCTTGCCACCTAGAATTTAGAGACTAAGGGGAGATGTCCTTCTTTCAATAGTGAAAATGAAGCACAGTAGCAGTCAGTTCTGACCATAGTCCCAGGTGCAAGTGCACTGCAGCTGTGAGCTGTGTCCTTTTCAAACAGGTGAGTGTCAGGGTAAGAACATAAATGTTTTGCAGGATGACATACGTGTTGGTCTATATTACAAAGAGTCTGGGTTTAGGAATAAAATAATATGTTGAGGATAAAGTCACCCCAAAAAACTTCCACAATAAAACAGGCAATTGAATTATTTAATACATTTATGAAGTGAATTAATATGATGGAACCTTACTCTTAATTTAGAAGAATTCTTCATCAAGAGGATGGGGACACAGAAGGATATTTATTAAAGTTAGATTTCATACTAGCAATAGCAGCATGTTGTTCATGTGTAGAATTACAGACACACATCAAATGAGGTACCAAGCAATCTGGGAATAGAAACAATCTGGGAACCTTCAAAACTTGACATACCTAATTTACCAGGCTATACATTCATTTTGGTAATTGTAAAAAAAAAAAATTACAAGGTAAGTAATTTTGTTCCTTTTAACAAAATGCTTCAGTTATCAAAATAATTTATATATTTTAACTAATGTGTGAAGGCTACACAGGATGTTGACGTTAATTGTCTCCGAGTTAATCAACATCACCGCCAATCATCTAGATACAGAGTGTATGTGAATGTGATTGTCCACCAATAACCTTTGGTTAAGGGTTTCATGACCAAAGTTAACTCTGTGCTACATTGCCACGTAAAAAACAATCAAATGTGTTTTTACGGCCATCCTTCCTCCCATGTTTTAAACTTTAATCCATTTGTTATGTATCGGTTTGTACAAAGATGGCCAAAAAACAATAATGCAACAATAGTTTGTCAAATTTTTGGCAAAGATCAGCAGGATACTTAAGACCACTGCATGTTTTTTTAGGAGACTAGGAATTTATGTCCGTTGGGAAAAAGATGAGAAGACTGCCTGCTCCACCACTATTTTTTGAACTTTGGGAAAGGTCATGTTTTGTTTTTTGCAACTGAGCTAAAAAAAAGAAAATAGTGGAAGGATCATAGAGGAAACTATGTTCTTGTTCACTATAGAAAAGGGAGCACAACAACAATGGGAAAAGATGGTGAAACATGGTGTGCATCTTTCTAGAAGAAGGAAAAAAGATGAAGCACACACAAAATGAGGACGTTTCCCTTAGGAAACTCTGGAATGCAAGCCAGATAAACTGACTTTATCTTTACCTTTCCGAATAAGAAATGCTGTAGCCAGGAAGGGGCCTGTGCTCTTTGGGAATATGTTTGTTAGAAATTGCAGATTTTACTAAACCAAATAAAATCTATATACAGTATATGTAAAATAAAATACCATATCCCTCCCTACTTGTACAGTGGTAATTTTAAGAAAGAAAAATAACACTAAAGAAAGGATATACTTAGCTTCTTTAAATATTGGCTTACACTCCAGATAATAATATTTTGAAGGATGCTCCTGGCAAAGCTCAATGCATTTAGTGGGGCTCCTGTCACTTGACTCCTGTCCACTTTGAGAATGCGAGAGGTATTGTCCTAGGCACAACCATAAGTGATGTCGTCTATCTATCCATAGGTGAGCTTAAATTTTCAGTGCAGTTGCCAGAGCTTTTATTCTTTTATCAATGTTTTTGCTTTTAAAATAAGAACATGCATTTGTCAAACATGAGATGCAGCCTTTGCTAGCGCAGTGCAATTTTATATAGCATCACCAAACAAGAGGCACACTAGCTCTCTTTTAATAGCCTGCCTGAGCGGCTCCATTTGTCTCTCCTTATCTCTGTTTTATGCTCTTTCTGTCAGCTTGCTTACGTTGCTTAAATGCTTCAGCTGTGTCTATTCATGGCCTCATTTGCCCATCTTAGGTAAAATAATGTATGTGGAATTAAACTCATAGATCATACTCACACAATTCAAACCTTTGGGTACAACCCTTCTTTGACACTGCTGGTCTGTGAGTAGTCCTTGAGGAGTTTGTCCAAAAGCAGGAGATACTCAATCTGATCTAAACTGAAAAATCAAATCAAAAACTCTTATAGAGAACTGGAGTGTAATGTCAGTCTGTTTTAATCTTCTAATACGTAAGTGTAAAAAAATATTTTCAATAGTAAAAGCAACTAGCTGTATACTAGTAGTATAGCTACATGCAACAAACTAATAGCACACTTTGTGAAAAAATCTTACAAGTAGTGTGTGGAGATCTTCTTAATTGTGGGATCCCCTCAAGGTTGCTGGATATCATGGATGGCCTGTACATTGGTACTATGAGTGCTGTGCAGAGTGAAGGCAGAACCTCTGTGTTTTTCCCAGTTGATTCTAGGGTTCATCAGGGGTGTGTTTTTGTTCCTACTCTGTTCAATGCTTGCGTGGACTGGGTTCTGGGCAAGGTCATGGGGTCCAGGGCTGTGGGCCATCTGTTGGCAAAGATTCACTAATCTTGACTTTGCTGACGATGCTGTGATCTTTGCGGAGTTAATGGAGGCTTTGATTGGGGCTCTTGAGAGACTGAGTGAGGAATCTGATTGTCTGGTCTTCCGAGTGTCCTGGAGTGCGATCCAGGCCTTTAATGACCTCTTAGGCACAGTCATCAGCAGTGTGTCTGTCTGCAGTGAGAATGTTGACCTTGTCACGAGGTTTACTTACTTCAGCAGTGACATTCATGTCTCTGGTGACTCTTCCTATGATGTCAGTAGATGGAGGTACAGCATGGAGGTCATGAGGTCACTGGAAAAGGGCAAGTGGCACTCCCGATATCTATGTAAAATGACAAAGGTCCAAAGGTCCAAGTCGTTAGAGTCCTGGTGCTTCCTGTCTTTCTATATGGTTGCGAGACACTATCCTTTCGTACCATATCTCTTCGGGGAATCCTTGGGCTTGTTTGACGTTGTGTCGAATGAGCAGTTAGTCGTGAAGTCCCGAATGAGGGACATTACCTGCATTGTGAGGGATCATCAGTTACAGCACTACTGCCATGTGGTGTGATTCCTCGAGGACCTGAGTGGCTGGACCAGGCCAAGGGGACACCCATGTAACACCTGACTGCGGCAGACGGAATGTCATTTCTGAAGGGTGGGACTGGTCCGCGTGACTGCCTGAGGGGTTGCCAACCAGGATCCTAAACTGTTTCGTTGTGTGGTGGGTGCAGCAACGAGCTATACAAGTGCATGCTCCCCAACCTGACCCGACCTTTATTTTTTAATTCCTTTTTACTATTCCTGATGCACTTCACCTCCTACTTGACTGTTCTTTTACTACAAAATACGAGAGAATCTCTTTGGGTCATTTTTCACTTTATCTACTATATTTCCCTATAACTGCCTTTTTGTGTCCCTAATATCCTTCTTAATGGTTGCCCTCATGTTCTCATACACCCTATGATTCACATTGGAGTTATTAATCTTATAAATTTTACACAGCTATTTTTTTTTCCTTTGCAGCTTCTTTTTCAACTCTTTATTAACCCACTGAGGAGTTTTTTAAAATTTCCTACTAATTACAAATTTAGGCATGTCGCTGCCCAGCAGTGTATGCAAAACATTTTTAAACATTTTCCAGTGAAACTCAGCTGTCTCCACACTTAAAAACTTATCCCAGTCTATCCTCCTTAGACTTTGCCACATCTGCTCAAAATTTGTACCTACCAAAGTAAAACTTGACAGTTTTAGTCTTTGCATCTGCACTTTTCAAAATACTTAGAACTGTATTATATTATGGTCACTTGACTCTAGTGGTTCCATCACAGCTACACCATCAATTCACCGTCTTGATTATTACAAAATACTAATTGAGACAGGCATTCCCCTGCATTGGTACTTTAATGTACTATATTAAAAAACAGTCACTGATTACTTCTAAAAATCTCTGCTCTTTCCAAGGTTATCCCAGTTAATATTTGGGTACTTAAAGTCCCCCATAACTATAAGAACCCCATGTAAATTAGCCTTTTTAATATTACTAAAGAGATGTGCACTGAAATGACTGCATTAGGTGGTCAATAACACACTATTAAAGTAAGGCCTCTTTCCAAAATGCTTTCCAGATGAAGCCACATGTCCTAATTAATGAGGCTCATCATCCAACTGGAGGACTTGTGTTTAAATTCTGTATGACATAAATAGCAACCCCACCTCCTTTTCTGTTCTGTCTGTCCTTCCTAGAAAAAAACGTGTATCCTCTATGACATACTCATGCCTACGTTTGTTATTTAGCCAGGTTTCTTTTATTACTATAATATCATAATTGTGCTCCACTACATACAACTCAAACACAATTGTATTATTTTTGATAATTCTAACATTACAGCAAGCTATCTTTAATGTGTTACTTTTCTTAAACATTGGGTTAGAACTTATATTGCTATGCATTTTTATTTTTACGCTATTTTTTGTATAGTTCTAATCTTGGCCTGTTCTAAACTCCCTGTCCCCCCCCCCCCCCCCCAATAGCTTAAGTAATCTTCAACTAAATTACTCAAATGCCTCCCCAACACATTGGTAACCCTCCAGTTCAAATGTAACCTGGGGCAGAATAGGTCCCATCTCTTCCAAAAGGAGTCCTAATGCACCATAAACACATATTTGTCTTCCCTACACCAAGATTTGAGTCACACATTAAGTCTTTTAATCTCCTCAGTCTTATCTGGACTGGTGCATGGCACAGGGAGAACTTCAGAGAAGACTGCCTTTTAACTTCTGATTCTTAGCCTGGCACCTAAATCTTTAAATTTGGATTGCAGAACTGACAGACTACCCTTATGTATGTCATTTGTTCCAACATGGACAATGACAACTGGATTCACCTCCACTCTGACCAAGAGCCTATTAGCTCTTCCAGAAAAGGTCTCCAACCTGCGCAGATCATTTCATGCATACTTCATTTACTACAATGTCCCTAAATTCATATTTTAAATACCCATGAAATTTTATACTTTAATTATAATAGTCCTTGTTTCTCATCAGATCCCTATTTTAAACTGCTGCTTTCACTAATACTTTAAATGACTACTGTTCGGATGTATACCAGCTTATAGTTTTATACACTTGGTCTGTTGATGCCAACTTGTCTCTGTCTGTTTTAATGGAGCTTCTTGTAGCATGACACATTTATTAACCCAAATAACACAATTAAATTAGGGGAACATTACCACAGGTCATTCCTGGTGGAAAGTGAGCCAATTGCTTGTCACTAGCAAGCATTTTTAAGGGATCATCTTAAAGACACCAGTCATGTTAATGGTGCCTTTTGAAAGGGAGAAGAAAGTCCACAGAGAGAAAATGTAAAATGTACCCAGAAAGTGCATGTGCTATTCAAGTTTATAATACAGGAATCTGGAAAAAAATTAGGTAACAGGGCTAACCATTTCCAAGAAGTTTGCTGATATTTGTGGGAAAGAATCGCACCCCAGCACACACACATACACTGGCATAACTGATTTTGGAACATTGACAAATGTTCTGGATTATTATATTTATGACATGTGCATTATAAATGCACATGGGGAATCACTCTTTTTTGAGTATAATTTAAACACCTACTGCATGCTGAATAGCATTTCCTCCATTATTTGTAACAACCCCGTTTTTTGATAAATTGCATGTTTCTGAACGCTTCAATCTTACACCAACCCATTAATTTTCTGAACCACCACAAATCAGTTTTATGGGTGTAGAGACCAGGAGCAAATTCCATTAGCATCAAGCAAAAATGAACAATACCTGAGCAATGCCAGAAGTAAACTCCATATGATATTAGAAACAATACTTTAAAAAACTATATGTTCATTTTTATGTTAATATACATGTAAAAAAGAGTTATACAATACATATGCAGTACATTCTAGCCTTTTTAAATAGGCAATCAAGCTATAACTACAACACCTTTATCAAAGAATAATACAAAGGAACACACAATGATCCTTAAAATAATTCAAATTTATTCATAAAATACAGCTACACCTAGTACACAAGACACCACTTTTTTCACATTTCTCTAAAATGATTGCCTCTGTGTAAAATACATGATAAAATGCCATCGTTTAAGGCCATTTGAGAGATGATTATACTTTGAATTTAATCAGACTTTAGCAATGCAGTCAAAGCCTAGAGAGACCAATTAGGTTAGCTGGCATGTCTTTTGAATGAGGGAGGAAACTGAAGAAACTCCACAAACAGAACATGCAAACTCTATACAGAGTGTATATGCAAGTGGAGATCTGAATTCTGGAATCTGCAAAAGAGATGAAGAGCTAACCACATCCCAAAACTGTGCAAGTTAGGTTTATTAGCAGTTCTAAGTTGTATATTATACACAAAATCACATTATTCAAATCACTTTAGTCTAAGCAAATACTGTTACAATATATTTGAAAACAGTTTTCATTTTAAAATCTTTCTGTCCACTATAGCATTTTCACATAGTTTTCTAAAAGTTTATCATCCACGGCAAAGTTTCAAAAAAAGACAAATCTTTCTTATTATGCGTGTGTGGTTTGTTAGCCAAGAATGTTGTTTATTTACAGATCTACCCAAATTAAATTGAATTGGAGAAAGAATGAAGAAAAACAAAACAGAATTTTGTCTGGACAGAGGTGGTAATGAATGAGTATACTGTATTCTCCCCCTTCCTCAAGCTAATCTTTAAGCAAGTAGAAGAGACTAGAGTTGACAGGTGTCAAAAGCTCTTTGCATTTGGCATAACTAGTTTGTGTTTGTGTGTATGTTCACTCTGCAATGGACTGGGACACTGTCTGAGGATTATTCAGCCTTGCACCAGATGCTTCCTGTGACAGGTTCCAGCTTTCATGCGACCCTGCTCAGAATAAGTGGGTTTGAAAATGGATGGATGGATGGTTTCCAAAATTATGTTTATGACATATACATTATAACGGGCCCTGATTGATATAATCTTTCAAACATCCATTTCTTGAACTTGCATAAATGAGTCTTATGGCTGCATATAGTGCATTCCAGCAATATTGACTGCAAATTAAAACAGGAACTAACCTTTGATGAGGCACCATATCATCACAGAGCACAAACATCCAAACAAGGATATTTGCTGTTTATGTAGTCTGTGAACTTGCACATTCTTTTTGTCATAATGGGTATTCCTGAATTTATGTAAATGAAACTATTATGAAAATATTATTAAATTACTTGAAGAAGTGACTTATTACTTTATCAACTGATAACTAAAAAGTTATTGCATTTATATGACAGAATAAATGTGTAATTGTTTAATTAATTGAAACGTTAATAGCTGACTGATTCATTCACAATTATAAATCCATTTTGGGACAACAGGTGGTAATAACAACATTTTCCATTAAAATAATACAAAGCACTTAAATACGACGGACTGTACCTGGATGTATGAAATTTCTTGTTTAACCATGCTGCTGAAAGAAAAATTGAAAATAAGATCTCACATAGAAAACCTGGAATTGTAATTTCGATTTTTAAAAAATTAACTTACTTGCGGTGAATTAAGATTACAAAAAATGATTTATAATGAACTGTCTGCTCACCAAGAAAATAAAGCTGAATTCAAAAGATGAAGTGAAAAAGTCAAGTTGAACAGATATTGACTATTCTCGTCAATATCTGTGTTGTTTACTACCAGCATGTAAGTGAAGATTCTGGGAAAAAAGTATGCACATATTTCAGACTGGTGATTGCTGCACGGCTTTCAATTTTTAGCAATGATAAGGATATGGAGATTTTCAAAGTTTAGAAGCCAAAATTCCGGACATTTTCAAACTTTTATAAATTCCTCTCAGACAATTCATGGCACATTAAAAATGAGGGCACATCCAGGAAAATGAGGATGGCTGGCAGCCCTAGTTATAAGTCAACACATGTTATTTAAGTGTTTATGCCATGTGATGGAGTAGCATCCCATTAAGGATTGTTTCATGTCTTAATTTTCATTCAGTGTTGTCGGGAACAGTGGGAGGTGGTTATGAGTCTTTCCTAGCAATATTGAAGGAAGGATCCAATTGGGATAAAAATAAAATATTTTGATCTGACTAATTTTATGATTAAAAGTATAAAATAACAAAGAAAAAATGCCGTTTAAAAAGTAAGCAAATAGATAGCAATGCCATCTGTTGCATAGACGCATTTCAAATATTTTGAACTCTCAGGCATAATTCTTGAAATTTAAAAATACCATGCTCTTTATAATCCTGTCCTTCCATTCCCAAGCCTCCACTGCAGATGCTTTCTATGGTCCATGCTCTGAAGTCACATCCAAACCTTCTTTTAAAAAAACAATGAATATACTGTACAAACATGCATTTCCATGAAGCTTTAATCTTGCATATGTAGCCTTCCCTGAAACATGTCTCTTCTCCACTGTTCAGCTCCTGTCCAACAAAAGATCTGTCTGTCACTAAGTACTACATTTTGCTGAACTGGTGTAGTAAAACAGTTTCAATTTTCATAGACCGTGGTACCAGGGGGCCACCTACAGAGTTGCTTTAAATTTTTTTCTGTAAAAATAATGTACTATCCCTTCCCAGGCAGGCAAATAAATCTCACAAGCAAGTTGTGGTAATTGTCTAAAAAAAAAACCAAACAATGGTTTTATTTCTTTTCTTCTGACTTGACAGGCCAAAAACAACATAGTCAGGACAAACAAACAAGCACTGAACTAAAACCACCCCACACGACTGAGTTAAACACACTCTCTCACTGAACCTCCATTCCAAAGTCCCTCCTCCCCAGCACCCCAGAGGCTGCTTATTAAGAGTGACAGTTATGTCTCCTCTGCCCGCCCCTCTCCACAGCACTCCATGCAGCCCCCTTTTTTTGAAATTTTTTTAGAACACACTGCCTCAGTGGCAATTCCTTTGCCAGATTTTTACAAAAATGTGTAATAAAACGAGACAAAGACAGATAAAGGTTTGGGGCAGCCACCCATATACTTTGGTATCCTGGCTGCAAAAGTCGTTTTCACACAACTGGCACTGAAGTGCATACAACAGAGTCCAAAACCA
>JANRMT010062818.1:48389731-48464578 GCA_026402145.1 Polypterus bichir lapradei | reverse complement strand
AGATAGATAGATAGATAGATAGATAGATAGATAGATAGATAGATAGAAATGTACTGTATTTGGCCTCAGGGGACTATCTGGCTTTTTACTGAAGCTCTTAAATAAATAAATACAGAAATTGACGGATAAATAATAATAAACAACAAATTAAATCAGGTGCAGCAAAGAATAATTTGACTGCACACAATATTACTGGGAAATAAACAATGACCTGAGCATGCAAAAGTAATTAAACAAAGATTTAAATATACATAGGTGTAAACTGAAAGCAAGATGTAATTGTAATATAATTACAGAGGTGTCAACACACCAATGTACATTGTGAGATATGGCCGGCCGTTCATCCCGGCCAATACCACCAGGCCACCAGATTGAGCCCTCCTTTCATAGAGGGGCCCCAAATGCCAGCAGGGAATCATGGACCGTGGAATTATAATGCACAGCCCTGCTGGATACCATGGGGGCCACCAGGAGTCGCTGTAGGGAGGCCCAGGGATTTATATTTTCCATATAGCCCGGAAGTATTTCCAAGTCATGGGAATGGAAGAAATGATATACTTCCGGGCTGAAGAAAAAGAGAAGTTTACCTGACTCGGAAGTGCTGGATAATCACATGGACTGAGGACTCAGAAGCACTTCCGGGTCGAGGACTATAAAGGACTGTGGGAGATCCCAGACAGATGAGCAGAGTTGGGAGGCAGAGTGGCTAAGCACCTGGGAGTGGAGGATTGTGATTTGGAATTGTATTGTTTATTGAGTATTGTGGAGTGGAGGGTGCTTTGTACACATTATTATTGTAATAAATAATTATTGGACTTTTTATCTGGTGTCTGACGTGGTGTCTGAGGGTTCAAGGGAGCGAGAGTGGTTCCAATCTGTCACAGTTGGCGTAGTCGGCAGGATTCTCTGGCCGTCAGTTTGGCAGAGGACCTGTATTTAAAAAAATTTACTGTGTACAGAACCCTAAGAAGGCAGCGTCACGACAGGCAGAGAAAAATCGCCAAACCTTACCTTTACCAAGGATGTCATAGGAAAAAAGAAGACAAAGCAGAGCACCAACAACAGTGGAGGTCTAGCGCTTGGCATTTCCTGCGCTCAAGACGAGCCATGGAGTGGCTACGTGCTTCGGGAGAAGCATCCGGAAGAGGACGATGGCAATGAGGTAGGTGCCAGGAGCGAATGCATTTTGTACCGTGCACATACCTCCATCTGGGGTCCATCTGGAGGTTCTGCGGGAGGCAGGAAAGAATCCCGAATACAGTGGGACATTCACAACCATGGAGCAGACGAGCGAGAAAGACTTCCGCATGTCGGGTACTGGCGACGGACACGTGACGCACCCCGAAGGATTGTGGGAAGGAGAAGGTCCGTGTCCAGCTGTTTGTGGCTTCTCCCAGGAAAAGACGGACTTGGTTTTTTCGAAGGGGAAAGGGGAGGTGAGCGAAGCACCGCTCTCCCTACAAAAAGGTAAGGAGGTCCGGGAAATGACTGATCGGTCCGTCGATAAATTGAGACAGACGGATCGCAGTCAGCCAAAAGCGGCACCACTGACCTCCGAAAAGAACTCCAAATCCCAGGCTCCCTTGCGGAACCTGTCAGAGCACGTGCCAGGAGCGGGCGGGCTCATTGGCTCCCAGCCGGAGGGTAAGGCTAGTGATCTCCTGACCTTACCTCCGGTTGAATTAAATAACTTTTTGGATGAACTCGAGCTGGAGAAGTTGCTTCAGCCCGTGCACAGTTTCTTACAGGTTGTGGTGACAATAAAGAAGATCGTTGGGGATCTGGGAGCAGCGGCCGAAGCGCAGTCAAGAAAGGTCGATGAGTACCTACAGCGATTTGGACAAGAGCCTCCCGTCTTATATGAGTTGGCGGTACAGGTAGGTAATGCTGGTACCGTACAGCATACAGGGACGCAGTGTGATCCGTGTCCGCGTTTAATAAGTAGCGGGTGCCAAATCACTGCGTACCCTAAAAAAGAGAGTGAAATGATGACAGAGAGGTCAGGGGAAGGGTCAATCGAGCCAGAGCAGCTGGATGGTGCTGTTTCATGGAGTGATGTGATCCTGAAGACCCTGATCCATATGATATCTAAATCTAGAGGGGTGCAAACAGTAAAGGGGCTCTCTTCAATAAATAGAGAGATTCAAACTGTGGGAAAACCCCAGATGAAACAGGAGATCCCAAGAATAAAGCGGGGGTCTCCTGACAAAGTAGAGCAGCAAGCTGAGAGCTCAGGGGTGGCTGTGGAACCCTCCTCAGAGGACAAAGGGCAGAGCGGAAGTTTCCAGACTGTTTCCAGACTCGCAGAGGGATACAAACTGGAGGAAGGCGGCTGTGATACAAATGCCGCCGACTGGGCCATGGATGGCAAAGTTGTCCTGGGAGGATGTAAAATACAAATCCACCCATCGTCCAACCCATTGTATCTGAACACAGGGTCACGGGGGTCTGCTGGAGCCAATCCCAGCCAACACAGGGCGCAAGGCAGGAACCAATCCTGGGCAGGGCGCCAACCCACTGCATGACACACACATCCACACCCCAAGCACACACTGGGGACAATTTAGAATCGCCAATCCACCTAACCTGCATGTCTTTGGACTGTGGGAGGAAACCGGCGTACCCGGAAGAAACCCACGCAGACACGGAGAGAACATGCAAACTCCACGCAGGGAGGACCCGAGAAGCAAACCCAGGTCTCCTAACTGCGAGGCAGCAGTGCTACCAATGCGCCACCGTGCCGCCCGGAATACAAATCCTTTTTATATAATATTCCCCCAAGGTTCTCCCAGAAATTTTCTGGACTTCGCCACGGCCCGACCAACAACTCCTCCTGGAGGAAGACATCCCTTGCGGGGTTGGCCGCTCCAAATCATGATTCTTCTCTGGGGGGGGGGGAGTACTGTGAGATATGGCCGGCTGTCCATCCCGGCCAATACCCCTAGGCCGTCAGATGGAGCCCTCCTTGCAGCATAGAGGGACCCCGAATGACAGCAGGGAATCATGGACCGTGGAATTATAATGCACAGCCCTGCTGGATACCATGGGGGCCGCCAGGAGTCGCTGCAGGGAGGCCCAGGAATTTTTATTTTCCGTATAGCCTGGAACTATTTCCAAGTCATGGGAATGGAAGAAATGATATACTTCCGGGCTGAAGAAAAAGAGAAGTTTACCTGACCCGGAAGTGCTGGATAATCACATGGGCTGAGGACTCAGAAGCACTTCTGGGTCGAGGACTATAAATGACTGTGGGAGATCCCAGACAGATGAGCTGAGTTGGAAGGCAGGGTGGCTAAGCGTCTGGGAGTGGAGGATTTTGATTTGGAATTGTATTGTTTATTGAGTATTGTGGAGTGGAGGGTGCTTTGTGCACATTATTATTGTAATAAATAATTATTGGACTTTTTATCTGGTGTCTGAGGGTTCAAGGGAGCGAGAGCGGTCCCAATCTGTCACAACATTCACATATAGACCTAGGGCAAAAAATACAGAGACTAGAAGCCACAAATCTAAATTAATATCTGCCAAAGGTTACAAAACAAAATAGATAGATACTTTATTAATCCCAAGGGGAAATTCACATACTCCAGCAGCAACATACTGATAAAAACAATATTAAATTAAAGAGTGATAAAAATGCAGGTATAACAGACAATAACTTTGTACAATGTTAACATTTACCCCCCCTCGGGTGGAATTGAAGAATCACATAGTGTGGGGGAGGAACGATCTCCTCAGTCTGTCAGTGGAGCAGAACAGTGACAGCAGTCTGTCGCTGAAGCTGCTCCTCTGTCTGGAGATGATACTGTTCAGTGAATGCAGTGGATTCTTCATGATTGACAGGAGCCTGCTCAGCACCCGTCACTCTGCCACAGATGTCAAACTGTCCAGCACCATGCCTACAATAGAGCCTTTCTTCCTCACCAGTTTGTCCAGGCGTGAGGCATCCCTCTTCTTTATGATGCCTCCCCAGCACACCACCTCGTAGAAGAGGGCACTGGCCACAACCTTCTGATAGAACATCTGCAGCATCTTATTGCAGATGTTGAAAGATGCCAGCCTTCTAAGGAAGTATAGTCGGCTCTGTCCTCTCTTGCACAGAGCATCAGTATTGGCAGTCCAGTCCAATTTACCATCCAGCTGCACTCCCAGGTATTTATAGGTCTGCACCCTCTGCACACAGTCACCGCTGATGATCACAGGGTCCATGAGGGGCCTGGTCCTCCTAAAATCCACCACCAGCTCCTTGGTTTTGCTGGTGTTCAGGTGTAAATGGTTTCAGTCACACCATTTAACAAAGTCCTTGATTAGGTTCCTATGCTCCTCCTCCTGCCCACTCCTGATGCAGCCCACGATAGCAGTGTCATCAGTGAACTTTTGCAGGACTCCGGGTTGTATTGGAAGTCCGATGTATATAGGCTGAACAGGACCGGAGAAAGTACAGTCCCCTGTGGCACTCCTGTGTTGCTGACCACAATGCCAGACCTGCAGTTACTGAGACGCACATACTGAGGTCTGTCTGTAAGATAGTCCACGATCCATGCCACCAGGTATGAATCTACTCCCATCTCTGTCAGCTTGTCCCTAAGGAGCAGAGGTTGGATGGTGTTGAAGGCGCTAGAGAAGTCCAGAAACATATTTCTTACAGCACCACTGCCTCTGTCCAAGTGGGAGAGGGATCGGTGTAGCATATAGATGATGGCATCCTCCACTCCCACCTTCTCCTGGTATGCAAACTGCAGAGGGTCAAGGGCATGGCGGATCTGTGGCCTCAGGTGGTGAAGCATCAGGTGCTCCATGGTCTTCATCACATGTGACGTCAGAGCGACAGGCCGGAAGTCATTCAGCTTATTAGAACGTGATACCTTTGGGACTGGGTTGATGCAAGTTGTTTTCCAAAGCCTCGGACTCTCCCCTGTTCCAGGCTCAGGTTGAAGATGCGCTGTAGAGGACTCCCCAGCTTCAACACACAGGCATTCAGCCTCCATCTGGACCCACTGCTTTGCTGGCACAAAATCTCCT
The DNA here is from genome assembly GCA_026402145.1 of Polypterus bichir lapradei. Lineage (NCBI taxonomy): Eukaryota > Metazoa > Chordata > Cladistia > Polypteriformes > Polypteridae > Polypterus > Polypterus bichir. Next base: position 48,459,556 of record JANRMT010062818.1, on the reverse strand, counting down.
CAGCTCTCTGCTTCCCTGGGCTGCTGTAATTGTGGGTGGGGGAAACTCTCTCCTATGCTGGTAATAGCAGAAGGATGGGTGGAGGGTGCATTACTCTAAGGTGAGACTGTTCTAAAGTAACAGATGAATATAGAATGTAGAAACAAATCATATTCTATTTAGAATAGCAACTACTTTATAAAGTAGCAGATCTACATTTCTTCACAACATTAGTTTCTTTGATTTTATTATTTTTGTCAATGATAAACTAGACAGGTTATGCATAAAATATTGTTATCAAAATTTTTTATCCAAATTTATAAGCAAAATTCTTGTAAGATTAAAATGATAATTATGAGGTCTTTACATAAGAAATCAGGTCTAGGGCCACTTAATAATTATGGTCTTATTTCAAATGTACCTTTTCCACCCGGGGTACCTGACTAAAGGGTAGCCTTGCAATTTTAGTTTCACCTTAATCACTGCAACATTTTTGAAGTCTCAGCCTGACTTTTGCTTTACATCTTTAATTGATAGATATTAGAATAAAACATGATAAGATGCTAGAATAACATTAGAAGACATTATAAACATTCTTTTATCTAAGAAACAGCTTCATTTATCATCCTGTCAGATTTAAGCACAGCTTTTGACACTACTTTCTTTTATACAGGTATGAAAATTATATCAGGTTATTAGATATTCCTCTTGTATGACAGGTGCTTATAAAATTATTTTGTGTGCCATTATTATTAATAATAATAATAATTTTTTTTTAAATATTTTCATTTTGGGCTTACATTGTTCCAGGTGTCCAAAACGGCTGCCATCATGTGCCTTCACTGGATTTAGTCTTACAATATGTTGACAACATTTTTCGTGCCAAAATACAAGAAAATCTGGATGCGTGGTAAAATCATCAGCTGTTGTAATTTTTGTGGAAGGGCCAGACTCTTTATTTTTATAATTAAAAATAAACTTGTAATTTTCTACAAGTTTAAAAGCATTTCATCATGGCTATTTTCCTTACCTATTTATCGAGACCCTTTTGGTTTTGTGCCTGTCATTGTTGAAGGCAGTTTGCGTTTCTCTTTTTCAGCACTGTGTAGCTTAAACTCATTAGGGGGTATTTATAAAGGTGCCAACACTGATTGTCCCAATTGATCAAGTAAGATCTTGTTTGTTCCACTGTATATAGTATTTTAATTTTCAGTGTTGTTATATGGTGGGGAAAGAATCATGCTTCTCTTTCATGATTTTCTCTGTCTATCCAAAAAGTGACTGTCAGTATATTTTGCATTTGTATTTTTTTTTTTGTTTTTACATGATGGCCAGTTGTACTCACAGAGTGCTATTTTTATTAAATATCCTCTTGTTTTTGGAATACAGGCAAATGTTTCACTAAAACACCACTATCTGTGTTTTTGTAATTATGGAACATAAATTCATTGAAAGGTGGTTTATGAACGATATTTACCCTTCTGGTAAATGCCCATTGATGGGAAGCAGATACCGCGAATTGCATTGGACATTGTGTTTAACATTTTTATTCTCTCTCTGTTTTTTCACTTTATCCCTCTTGTGCAGATCACTTCCCCAGTAACATATGAGTCATATAAAACATTTGTTAAAAAGAGGGGGAGATTCTCTTTAGTGATGCACATTGTGTAGCTATTCTTGAGGAGAGAACAGAATTCATTCTTCATCTATAGCACTTCATCATTTCATCATTTTTCGGAGTGCCTCTGAAATGTGCCCCCATACCAAAAATCTTTTCTTTTTTATTTGCAATCAAATGTTTATTAAACACATTTATTAGATCTAGACAAAAAATGTAAAAAAAAATATTTTAACAACAAAAAAGGAAATATAAAAACGCTCATCTTTCATCCATCATTCCCTCCTTCAGAGGTGGTAAATATTAATTAAAGAAAACAAAAACAGAATTGGACATCAGTCCAACAGTCATCCAGCAAATAAAGTACACTGAAAGTCATTGAATGAGCAAGGAAACTACCTCATCCAGCTCCTAATTAAGTGAAATGCACTAAGCCATCTTCTGAAATGCAGAACTGGATGAGTTATTAATCAATAATGCAGCAATTTACAAGAGAACTATGTTAAAGAAATGATGACAATTAACATTGAACTCAGTTAAAGAGCTCTACAGCAAGAGGCCACAACAATTTTCAATATTGGAAAAAACAGTTGTTTATTTCATTAGGGATACTGTATTTATAATGAGTCCTGTCCAGTATTTTATACTTAAAATTGAAGAGAAAATGTCTTATTTCTGCAGACTAAGGACAAAAAATTGACTTGGTTTAGAACAGGAAAAATAATAACAAGCCCAGGTGCAATATACCATGAACACTAGACAATATAACAACAAAGATTTGTTTTATTCTAGTATTAGTAGTAAGAGTCTCTTTCCCTGGCCCACCTCATTAGGACAATAACCTTAAATGTGAAAGGTGAGTTTCTTAATCCAAAATCAGTATATGGGATTTGTGCACTAAGACACTAGCAAATACCTTTGTGACATCACAAAGGAAACACTAGAAAATCTAGATAAATGCCATGTCTTGGGTTGTTCTAATATTAATTGAGATAAGCTGGTCTAATTTAAGTTATAAGTATTCACAAAGCTGAAAATTCTGAAGAAGGGTTGAATTTAATTTTAATCAGGATGCTCCTAGATACATAGAAGAAAGCTGTAATTGTAAAACATTACATCTGTGGTTTGACAGGGAAGAAAAGAAGAGGTGGGCACCAGATACACAAAGTGTCAATAATCGAGCAATAAAAAAAATAGTTCTGTTGAGATTGAAACTTTAACCAGAGAGGAAAGTTAATCTAAATGAGTCAATTACTCTAAGATCAGTAGTACATTTACCAAGAAAGAATGGGGGAGATGGTGCCCCAGAATGAGGAGGAGATACAGTGGGTACGGAAAGTATTCAGACCCCCTTCAATTTTTCACTCTTTGTTATATTGCAGCCATTTGCTAAAATCATTTAAATTATTTTTTTCCCTCATTAATGTACACACAGCACCCCATATTGACAGACTATGATTACTATGGCGGCGCGTGCGTCACGCGAGGCTCAGCGTCTCTTCAGATTTTGCAAAATAGCAGTGTTATTCCTGCTCATCTCGGGTCTGTTCGTTCAGAACAGCTTCGCTTTTACATCCTACAGCCGACAAGAGCTTTTGGATATTGATCTACACAACTCGGACTGTTTTATTAGCAACCTTCATCTCATCCCTGAGATAAGAAGAACATCCGACGCTTCGCAGGCTACCCGGCCGACCGGAAATACTCGAAGACGGCGCAGAGACCGTAAACAAAGGCGGGGGAAACGCGGAAGGCTAACAGCTAAGCTAAGGCTAACACCACATCGGCTATCCTTACCTAGTATTTTCCTTGCTAATGTGCGGTCCCTGGCGAATAAAATGGACGAGTTGCGACTTTGGATCACCGACAATAGGAGAATACTGGACTGTAACATCATGATATTCACAGAAACATGGCTACACAGCGGTACACCTAACGATGCTATAGAGCTAGTCGGGCGCCACATTCTCCGGGCGGACAGAACAGCTGATGATTCCGGTAAGACAAGAGGCGGAGGATTGTGCATTTATATTAACAAGGCTTGGTGTACAAACTCTGTCATTGTTGGAAAACACTGTTCAGCTGACCTTGAGTATCTCATGGTTAAGTGTAGACCATTCTATCTGCCGAGGGAGTTCACCTCCACTATAATAACAGCTGTATATATCCCACCGGATGCTAATGCTAAGCTTGCTATGAAAGAACTCTATGCAGCCATTAGCAAACAACAAGCTGCTCACCCTGAGGCTGCATTTATTGTAGCAGGTGATTTCAACCACTCCAACCTAAAGACGGTGCTACCTAAATTTCACCAACATGTCTCCTGCCATACCAGAGGGGATAAAACCTTGGATCATGTTTACACTAACATTGTTGGAGCCTACATAGCTACACCCCTCCCCCACCTGGGACAGTCTGATCACCTTTCTTTGTTTCTCACCCCCAAATACTCATCACTTATCAACCGTGTGAGACCAACAGTGAAGATCATCAAAGTGTGGCCAGCGGGGGTTGACTCTACACTCCAGGACAGGTTTAAGGACACAGACTGGAGCATGTTTGCCTCTCAGGCCACCTTCGACTCACAAATAAACATTGACTACTACACACAATCAGTACTGGAACACATCAGCACCACAATTGACAGTGTTACCACAGAGAAGCGGATCATAACGTACCCGAATCAGAAACCATGGATGAACAGGGAAGTGCGGCTTCTGCTAAAGGCACGTAACAATGCCTTCAGATCAGGTGACACACAGGCCTACAGTACTTCCAGGGCAGAACTGAAGAGGGGCATCAACAAGGCCAAGCTTAGCTACAAACTGAAGGTGGAGGGGCACTTTGTCAACTCTGACCCCCGACGTATGTGGCTGGGCATCCAGGCCATTTCTGAGTATAAGTGCGGCACTTCCACACAGACAGCCATGGATATGTCCTTCCTCAATGAGCTGAACGACTTCTACGCTCGCTTTGACAAGGACAACAAGGAAAAGTCCACCATAACCCTACCCTCTGATGACTGCCATACCATCACACTCACCCACACGGAGGTTCATAACGCACTAAGCCGCATCAATGCTCATAAGGCTGCTGGCCCTGATGGCATCCCTGGATGTGTCCTTAGAGCATGTGCTGAACAGCTGGCAGGGGTCTTCATGGATATTTTCAACCTGTCCCTTGCCCAGGCAGCAGTGCCAGCATGCTTCAAAACCACTTCCATAGTGCCAGTGCCGAAACACTCATCACCAATGTGCCTGAATGACTACCGCCCTGTAGCACTCACGCCCATAGCTATGAAGTGCTTTGAGCGACTGGTACTGGCACACCTCAAGACATGCCTGCCCCCCACACTGGATCCTCACCAATTTGCCTACCGTAACAATAGGAGTACAGAGGATGCGGTATCCACAGCGCTTCACGGTGTACTCTCACACCTGGACAATAAGAACACCTATGCAAGATTGCTGTTTGTTGATTTCAGCTCAGCATTTAATACAGTCATCACTTCCAAGTTGATCACTAAACTTGTGGATCTTGGTATCAATAATTCTATCTGTAATTGGATCATGGACTTCCTGACCAACAGACCCCAGCATGTCAGGTCTGGCCATAACTGCTCTACCACCATTACACTCAACACTGGCGTTCCACAGGGCTGCGTGTTGAGCCCATTCCTCTACTCCCTTTTCACTCATGACTGCAGGCCCATGTATGGATCCAATTCCATCATCAAGTTTGCAGACGATACCACGGTGATCGGTCTCATCAGTGATAACGATGAGTCTAATTACAGGGAGGAGGTAAAACACTTAGCTGCGTGGTGCGCTGAAAATAACCTGCTCCTGAATACCACCAAAACCAAGGAGCTCATTGTGGACTTCAGGAAGAAGAAGGGAGACACCCACCACCCCATTCACATCAATGGCATGGCTGTCGAACGGGTTTCCAGCTTTAAATTCCTGGGGATACATATCTCGGAGAACCTGTCATGGACAAACAACACCTCCAGCCTGGTCAAGAAGGCCCATCAGCGCCTCTTCTTCTTGAGGATACTGAAGAAGAGCCAACTATCTGCTGTCATACTGGGCAACTTCTACCACTGTGCGATAGAGAGCATCCTGACTAACTGTATTACAGCCTGGTATGGGAATTGCTCTGTTGCTGACCGCAAGGCACTACAGCGGGTGGTGAAAACTGCACAACGCATCATAGGAACTCCACTTCCGGTCATTGAGGACGTTCACAAGAAGAGATGTTTACGCCGAGCTCGTTGCATTCTTAAGGACTCCTCTCATCCAGCCAACAAACTCTTCCAGCTCCTCCCCTCCAGAAGGCGCTACAGGAGCCTTCTGACTAAAACCAGCAGGTTTAGGAACAGCTTCTTCCCCACAGCGGTCACACTTCTGAACTCAGTCCCCCGTTGAACCTTCACATCCACACACTTAATCCTCTACACTACTCCTCCTCCCTTCCTTGTACATATCTGTACATACCTGTGCACACACAGCACACCTGTACATTGTACATCATATATCATATATTGTATATCTGTATATATTATAATACTCATAGTATTACAGCACATACATATCACATCTGTATATTGTACATCTGTGTATATATATAATAGTACTTATATTATTACTGCACATACATAACACACCTGTATGTTGTACATCTGTATGTATATATATATATATATATATATATATATATATAGTACTTATAGTATTATAGTACATACAAATACATGTATAGGTACATAAATGTATATTGTAAAATATGTATATTTGCCATCCGCATTTAGAACATTTGTATATCTATCTATATATATTTATATATCTATTCCCATCTTCACTGTGCTCTTAACTGTACATATCGCATTTAACTGTAAATATCATTGTACATAATATGCACATATTATATTTATTGTACTTCTGCTCTTTGCACTTCTGATTAGATGCTAAACTGAATTTCGTTGCCCTGTATTTATACATGTGTAATGACAATAAAGTGAATCTAATCTAATCTAAAAAAAATAAAGATTTTTTAAAATTGTTGCAGATTTATTAAAAAAGAAAAACTGAAATATCACATGGTCCTAAGTATTCAGACCCTTTGCTCAGTATTTAGTAGAAGCACCCTTTTGAGCTAATACAGCCATGAGTCTCCTTGGGAAAGATGCAACAAGTTTTTCACACCTGGATTTGGGGATCCTCTGAAATTCCTCCTTGCAGATCCTCTCCAGTTCTGTCAGGTTGGATGGTAAACGTTGGTGGACAGCCATTTTTAGGTCTCTCCAGAGATGCTCAATTGGGTTTAAGTCAGGGCTCTGGCTGGGCCATTCAAGAACAGTCACAGAGTTGTTGTGAAGCCACTCCTTCGTTATTTTAGCTGTGTGCTTAGGGTCATTGTCTTGTTGGAAGGTAAACTTTCGGCACAGTCTGAGGTCCTTAGCACTCTGGAGAAGGTTTTTGTCCAGGATATCCCTGTACTTGGCCGCATTCATCTTTCCCTCGATTGCAACCAGTCGTCCTGTCCCTGCAGCTGAAAAACACCCCCACAGCATGATGCTGCCACCGCCATTCTTCACTGTGGGGACTGTATTGGACAAGTAATGAGCAGTGCCTGGTTGTCTCCACACATACCGCTTAGAATTAAGGCCAAAAAGTTCTATCTTGGTCTAATCAGACACCTGAAGGACTCTGAGATGGTGAGAAATGAGATTCTCTGGTCTGATGACCATGTACCATCCAACCTGACAGAACTGGAGAGGATCTGCAAGGAGGAATGGCAGAGGATCCCCAAATCCAGGTGTGAAAAACTTGTTGCATCTTTCCCAAGGAGACTCATGGCTGTATTAGCTCAAAAGGGTGCTTCTACTAAATACTGAGCAAAGGGTCTGAATACTTAGGACCATGTGATATTTCAGTTTTTCTTTTTTAATAAATCTGCAACAATTTAAAAAAATCTTTTTTTTGTCTGTCAATATGGGGTGCTGTGTGTACATTAATGAGGGAAAAAATTAATTTAAATGATTTTAGCAAATGGCTGCAATTTAACAAAGAGTGAAAAATTGAAGGGGGTCTGAATACTTTCCGTACCCACTGTATATTCAATAGGGGGTCTAATACACCTTTAGCATTAGTACCAATAAAATCAAACCAAAGCCCTGAAACTTAAGCCTTTGACTGGTGATGTCAAGCTAATTTAAAAAGGCAGGCTCAGTTATGGGATGGACTCTTCACCTGCTGGAGATATTAGCAAAGGAGGGAATGAAAAGAAAACTGAATACCATTATGAACAAAGCTACACATGATCTCTCAAAGAAACTATCATTGAGTACTTTAAGCCAACAAATTATTCAGCAGATTTGTGCCAAGCAACGCTAATGGAGCTCGTATACTGTCTTACTATGACTGTGACTGCTCTTTTTATCTTTAGCAACGTGGGAAATTTTCTTTTTTAGTAACACGTGTGTATTTGTTTGTTATAATAGTTAGTTGTTAACTGATTTTCTGTTAAAGAGGCCAAATTTCTCCCTTGGGACAAATAAAGTTCTATCTATTTTTTGTCTATAATAAAATGAACATTAAAATGGTGTGGGGTCATACAGTATATTGCAATCAAAGCAATTCTTTTTCATCCAATCTCAAACAGGAGGTAACAGAACTTGCCTGTCCTGTCACTGTATTATCCACTAACCTTTTAAACTGCAGAGTGTCTTACAAGAATGACAATCCCACATCTCTTACTTTGGGTTGAAGATATACTAACTCAAACATTTCATTTACAGGCAAACTGTTGAATGTTCCGGGGAAATAAATGTTTTTTCTCAGGAATATAATGTCCAGTTTCTATTTCTAAACAGAAAATCAGCTACACTTGATCATTTCTGCATAATGCTCATGAACTAAACTTTCCATGACACAACGGTTAGGTTATGAATATACACAAAGAAAATAGAAAATAAACAAAGACAAAAAGCAAGAAACAGAGAGAACGATGAGTTAACATCGGCACACTTTGGCCACAATCCATAGTTTCTGCCTGTTCATATCTTATTGTCCCACCTCTAAAGACTCCCATCCTCACCCCAAAATTCATTATACAAGGGGATAGCCAAAAATAACCGTAATTGAAAAAAAAATTGTTTTAATAATTTTTACTTACTGAAATTTTAGTCTCCTTCACAGTACTGTGAATGAATGTACTTGTCCCAACAGTTTTCCCACTGGTGGAAACATTTTTGGAATTGCTGATGAGAAACGTTCTCCAATGCCTGCAACAATTTTTCTTTGACTTCCTCCATGGTACAAAAAAAGCTTTCTTTTGAGTTATTTTTTCAAGAAAAAGTTGCACGGAGCAAAATCAGGTGAGTAGTGAAGGTGGCAAGAAGTCCAAGACACACAAGTCAATTCAGAAATCTCTGCAATAGTCGGACAACGAGCTTTGTAAATTGCATTGCAAACTTTTTTAAGATTTTCGTCATTCCTAATTGTGGAAGGTCAGCCAGATCTTGATTGGTCTTCAAGTGACATTTTTCCTCGTTTGAAACACAAAAACCACACACCTGTGTTTTACTTAAAGCTTCCTCTTTAAAAGCAGTTTCAAGCATTAATACAGTTTCAGCAGCCATTTTCTCTAAGAGAAAACAAAATTTAACCCAGATTCACTGTTCTTTATGATCACCCATTACAAAAATCGCAGAACACATTTAATAAGCACCAAGAAAAACCAACACGGATTGCCCTACAAACAATTAGTATGCTACACCTAGCAGTGAAATTCACAGCTAAGTCTAGATTCCACGCCAGGTACAGATTCTGGTTATTTTTGGGTACCCCCTCGTAACTATAAATTTCACACCCTTCAAATGGTATATCTGTGACTAAAGCAATCACTCCTCCAGTACTTGTCTTGTCAAGCAACAATGATCTAATAGGGCAGGGAAATCTTTGTAATGTTCTCCAGAGGTCTATTGCTGCACATGATAGATGGTAAGGCACTGATGATCTCTTCTGATATTCAAAGGCTGACCTCCATTTGAAAATTGTGCATGCCTCAATCCAAAGTACGCTAGAAAAAGAAAGAAAACGAAAGCATAAGAAACACCTACACACCATCTATTTCAACAGCAATATGTAGACTTGGTAATAAGCAGTCAGATTATTGAAGTCATTTAGGTCTGTATTAATAACAACACTAGGAAAGTTAGAAAAGAAAGAAACTGTTCAAGAAAAACATACATTGATTTGTTAAAAGAAATAGATGATAATAAGCTTTGCTTTCAGATATAAACAGTTGCTGAAGATGTCTATCTATTGCAAGGGAGAAGAGATGCCACATTTAAAAGGGGAATACTCTAAATTTCTGGAAATCATCCAAGGCCACTAAATCATCACAAGTAAAGACAAAGATGTTCTCATGAGAAAATTCAAGTGCATTTGGTAAATTAAAAAAATAAAATGCCTAATTGCTTTGCTTTCTCAGTAGGCACATTCATTCCTTGCCTAGCAGTAGAATTGTCTGCACTGAAGTCCTGAATGTTAGATAGGCAACATTAAACTGGCACTGTGCAGCTTGAGCCCACTACCTGACATTGTAATTCAGAAAATATTGAAATCACTTTAGCCTGGAAAAATAGTATCCCATAAGTTCTCCAAGAAAGATAAAGAGCCATTACCTTCAACACCGTCTTTCAGAACCCAAAATATGAAGTTTAGAATGGCAGACCTTACCTTGATCTTTGGTTAGCTTATTTGTAATGATCTTGGCTTTTGAGTTGCTGTTCATGGATACTTACAGTATGGTATTATTAGCCACGGTGAACTTTCTTGCAAGAGTAATTGTGGATATTGCAGCTCACAACTTACAGATATCATCTAAAAAAAAGAAATATCATTCACTGAAAAAAGGGCATCATGCCAGGCATTGGTACCTCTGTCATAGAAAGAAGTGTCCTCTGCTTGAAAAGGTTTCTTTATCAGACTGCAGAGATCAGAGTATGATCTGCTTGAAGCACCATGTGAGGGAATGTGTGAGTCCAGGAAAGTCAGTCTTATCAATATTAATCTGATTTGATAAAGTTTTAAAGGTGTTCTGGTGTTTTTGAGGCATGAAACTGAAGGGGGGGGGGACTCAAAGTGTAGGCATCAGCCTTAGGCATCACATGACCTCCCCCATAACAAATATCTGTTGACATTTCTATGATACTATCTTTCCGAGGCATAATTACAAAGGGCAATATTCAATTTCATTCCAATCTGGATAACAGAATCAGATTAATATGTCTAATAATATTTTGTATTGTTATCATTTTATGTTTAAAGCTAATGTCTTTGTGTTCTTCTCAGGTAGCTTCAAAGTTCCCTTATTGAAAGAGTCCTCACACAAGACTTGGTTCTGCCCACTTGTAACTCAATACCGTTTCTGTATGACTTATGTTCTGGGAGAAAGGATGATTAGACATTTCTCAGAAATTAAGAAATCTGTCCAACTACTATAGTGACTATTGGCAACACTTTACTGTATTGCTGTTTCCTTACTAACACTTAAAAATATATTGGGAACTCTGTTTTTGCCCATTGCACTTTCTGTATGTCATTGTGCCTGTGTGTGACTGTGCCGTAATTACCTCAATAAAAATAAAACTTTGAATGATTAAATAAACCTGCTTTTCCAGTTTAGAAATATGGAGCTATTAAGGGATTTTCTCACTGTTCAGAAAAGGGAATTTGTGCACTTCAAAGATGCTTATGTTAACTATGAATGCAACCACAAAAAAATATGTTTCTGTATTATTTAATTAGTAGATTTAGGGACATTTTTCATTTACATTTTGTTGCTATTAGCTTTTTAAAACACACATTTCAGACCATATTTTACAGTCACATGATGAAGGTCTTACAAGTTTCAAAGGTACAGCAAAGAAATACTCCATTGAAAAATTGTATTTTTTATTTGTAACCTACCCCATGTGTTTTGTGGTAATAACTGAGAAAAAAATTTGAATCTCATGTTTTCATGGAGAACAAAGATAAATAACTCAAAATGGAACCAAAAGTAAAAATAAATAAAAAGATAACACACCTGAAAAAGTGCAACAAGGAGCGTAAAAAAACTTTAAAATGATGCACATTCACAACAGTCCTTCTTCTCAACCCTTCACATTCAAAAACAAAAAAAAACCTTAATAGGTTACAGTGGTGAGACAGTTAATGTTTCAAAATAAACTAAAAGAAAATAATTAACAATTACAAAAAATAACAGAAACAATCTACATAATTAAAGCACAACTTCAGTTTGTTTTTTCCTTATTTATAGCTTTGTTTATCAAGCCACAAATTTGAAAATTGGCACACACGTACTTCTCACCATTAGTCAGGATTTTATCATATAATTTTGACTTTGCTCCTCCAGGCTGTTGCGGGGCAGCTAGGTGTCCAAATATGTAGCATGTCATTCTGCAGTGAGATTAAACCACATGCAAACAACACCACACTGTCTGCTGTGGTAGTGAAGTGTATAGTACATTTACCTTTCAAGCTAAGAATTTCTGCCTGTTACATTTAAATTTTTATTTAGTAAAGCTTCCACTTGTCATGCTCCCACAATGTCCATTTTGTATATTGTCTTTAGAATTAGTCATTGCAGTTAGAGGTCACAAGAGAAATCTCAACATTAAAATGCCATGATCGACAATCCATGTTGTTTGTCTGTTGTGTTTAATGCTTTACTGTTGTATACATTTCATTGCCCAGAGGGGACTGGGCGGTCTCATGGTCTGGAATCCCTACAGATTTTATTTTTTCTCCAGCCGTCTGGAGTTTTTTTGTTTTTTCTGTCCCCCCTGGCCATTGGACCTTACTCTTATTCGATGTTAATTAATGTTGATTTATTTATTTTTTTCTTATTGTGTCTTTTATTTTTCTATTCCTTATTATGTAAAGCACTTTGAGCTACTGTTTGTATGAAAATGTGCTATATAAATAAATGTTGTTGTTGTTGTTGTTGATAAGGTTGTAACTTGTAGAAACACAGAACTAATCCAAAGTTTAGTTCAGCAAGTCAGTTCTTTATTCTAATTTGTATGTAAAGACAGATTGACATTCACACGATTTTTAAAGATCTATAACATTCAAAGCTGTTGAAAGTAGTTTTATAGAAGAGTGAAAAAAGATTATGCCTTCACATGAAGGGCAGCAGTGTATCTAATGGCCAAGGTTATAATGCATCAAGAACAATAAGATAGTTCAGCTTCTCTCACATCTGTATAAAATTACATCCTACAAGGTCCGACAAGATCAAAGTAAGTTTCCAGCACAGCATAAGTGTGTGAGTAATCCAATCAGTGCACCTCAATACTGGAAAGAAAAACATAGCAGACAAAAGTAATGTTAATGTACATAGAAACTATTCATATATTCATAATGAGATTCAACAAACTCCATAGCTGAGTCATATTTCATAATGAATTGCCATCACTGATTATATTTAGTCTAAACACAATAATTAATCCTACTTTAATTTACGGCAGGCCTTTGAAATAATACCTTGACAGTGCTGGAAACACAGCTATGTCTATATAAATAAAGCTGACTTTGCTTCTGTTTATATGTAGTATAATGCTGAGGGGCTGAACCTCCAATTGTGCTCCACAGCACTGCTGACCTTGAGCCTGGCATTTCACACTATTCTCCATTGCATACAAGTTAAATCTGGAAATTACTTAGGTCATAGCAGAGAGGTTAAATAAAGTTTGTTTTGCTCTCCATCATTTAATGTTTTGTAGTTTGCACATGTTCAGGTGACATAGGCTAGAGAAAGATTGTATTCCGAATGTTGCCTGGAATAGCATATCTTATGGAATGGATCTCAGTGTAAATGTTCATACAAGAACTCATACAGTGCCTTCAGGAAGTATTCATATCCCTTAACCTTTTGCACATTTTGTTATGTTGCAGCAGTATACTAAAATCATATAATTTTTTTTTCATCAAACAACACTCAATACCCCAGAATGACAAAGTGAAAACATGAATTTTTGTGAATTTATTAAAAATAAAAAACTGAAATACACAATATGTTTCTTTGTTTTTTTACACAAATCAATCCTGTTATTACCACAAGCAACAACACTGAATGTTGATACCCTGGTGTGGATCACCTTCTCTCCCCTCTGATTTGCACTTGGCTGCAATTGCATAGTCTATTTACTTCTACAAATCCTCTCTTCCCACTGTTATGAACATCAATGAACATTGTTTCCCAGATGTTAATTGCAGTCTGCAGGCAAAGATGAAATTATCAACAAATTAATGTTGCACTTATAATCACTCACACTGTTTCACTCTGCATGATGAAGAAAAAAAAACATCTGAAATCTGTCAGTTCACCAGTTACTACAACTATAACCTCTCTTGAAATGGTACATAGCCAGCATGAATCTGACATGGGGAAGGGAGAACATATAAAGTGGCACATACTGGACAAAGCAATCGAGCCGTGAGTGAAGAGCATAGTAGTTGATGGCAGCTCACTCGCAAAGTGTTTGCAGAAACAACAGATGAATGAAACTGCGGGAATAAATTGTGGGGTTTCTTTGTGAACATGGAATGACCAATGCAGGATGGTACTTAAGTGTGAATGAATCCCATTTTAAAAGAAAAAAAAAATATGATTTGGGTACAACAGTATTTAAATACTGGCACATGTATTGAATTACATAAGTGCACATGCATGAATTCACATACATGGTTTGATGGCAAATGCATACACACACAAAGAAAAATTACTGTTCATTACTGTATTTGGATACATTGCCATGTCTGAAGTGCATATGAAAATACTGCAAGTGAGCTGCATTAACTCATGGATTGTACCATTCTTATGTGTTCTCTTTTCTCCAATTAAAACTGACTGTAATTCTGCGCTTTGTATACTGACTGCTTTGCACACTTTGTGCAGAACTGCACTATGCATTACCAGTAAGGGCAGACATACCTATTGATGAGCAGTTGTTCCACATGGAATATTGATGCCCTTTCACACAGTGAAAATCAAACAAACTCAATAAGTCTGGAATCAAATTTTGGATAGCTGCTGATGCAAGTAACAAATATGCATACTAGATACTATTCCCTGTTTGGCGAATGATCATACTTGATTGCCAGGGACAGAGTGTCAATGGTTATGTGACTCTTGAGCCTTTCACAATCAATGTGAGAAAAGTCATTGCTGGCAATGTGCATGGCAAAAGACAAGCCAGCTCTGTACTGAACTGTAAACAAAATGAAACATTTTATTTCTTCTTTTGGATATGAGGCTATGTGATGTTCCATACATACATATAAAATAATTATTATATGTTTAGAAAATATTGATGCAAAGGATCCGCATTATATATGCAGAGAGCTGTTCTATTCAACTTTGGCTGCTACAACTCTGTGATGTTATGCTAGCCTTGCAGTGCATCATGGGGTATTGGAAAAAAAGTTCCCCAAAGCCATCGCACAGCAAATTTTCAGGGTAAAATCTGGTGAACAAGGTCACTGGTGAACCTAGCAAATACACCGGAAAAAACAATTTTCCAAATTTAACAGAACAGCACTACACTGTGTGCACAATTATTAGGCAAGTGAGTATTTTGACCATATCATCATTTTTATGTGTATATTCCAACTCCAAGCTGTATTAACTTGAATGCTTATTGGATTTAAGCACGTCAGGTGATGTGTATTTGTGTAATGAGGGAGGGTGTGGCCTAATGAGATCAACACCCTATATCAAGATGTGCAGAATTATTAGGTAGCCTATTTTCCTCAGGCAAAATGGGCCAAAAAAGAGATTTAACTGACTCTGAAAAGTCAAAAATTGTAAAAAGTCTTTCAGAGGGATGCAGCACTTTTGGAATTGCTAAGATATTGGTGTGTGATCACATAACCATCAAACATTTTGTTGCAAATAGTCAACAGGGTCGCAAGAAACGTGTTGAGAACAAAAGATGCAAATTAGCTGCCAAAGATTTGAGAAGAATCAAACGTGAAGCTACCAGAAACCCATTATCCTCCAGTGCTTTCATATTCCAGAGCTGCAACCTACCTGGAGTGCCCAGAAGTACAAGGTGTTCAGTGCTCAAAGACATGGCCAAGGTAAGGAGGGCTGAAACCCAACCACCACTGAACAAGAAACATAAGTTGAAACGTCAAAACTGGGCCAAGAAATATCTGAAGACAGATTTTTTTCAAAGGTTTTATGGACCGATGAGATGAGAGTGACTCTTGATGGACCAGATGGATGGACCTGTGGATCAGTAATGGGCACAGAGCTCCACTCCAACGTGGAGGTGGGGTACTGGTATGAGCTGGTATTTCTAAAGATGAGCTAGTTGGACCTTTTTGCATTGAAGATGAACTCAAAATCAACTCCCAAACCTACTGCCAGTTTTTCGAAGACACTTTCTTCAAACAGTGATACAGGAAAAAGTCTACATCTTTGAAGAAGACCATGATTTTTATGCAGGCCAATGCTCCATCGCTTGCATCGAAATTCTCCACTGCGTGGCCAGCCAGTAAAGGCCTTAAAGATGAAGGAATAATGACATGGCCCCCCTTCCTCATCTGACCTAAACCCTATCAAGAACTTGTGGGCACTTCTTAAACGTTAGATTTACGGGGGAGAAAAACAATACACCTCTCTGAAGAGTGTCTGGGAGGCTGTAGTCACTGCTCCACAAAAAGCTGATCGTCAACAGATCAAGAAACTGACAGACTCCATGAATGGAAAGGCTTATGACTGTTATTGGAAAGAAGGGTGGCTATATTGGTCATTGATTGACTGATTTATTTTTTTTGAAATGTCAGAGATGTTTATTTGTAAATTTTGAGGTGTTTGTTTATTATTCTCACTATAACAGATGAAAATAAACAAGTGAGATGGGAAAATTTTCATTTTTCCTTTAGTTGCATAATAAATCTGCACACTAATAGTTGCCTAATAATTGTGCGCACATATGTGTTCCCCTGATGATGTTCACACTCACATTTCCGTTGTGAAACATTCAGGTTTCAGGTTTATTAACATTTTGGATTGACTGATAGCACTGTGTTTGTTCCATATTAAAATTAATCCTCAAAAATACAACTTGCCTAATAATTGTGCACACAGTGTAGTTATTACATGTTATTTTCATTTTTCTTCTTTTTCTTTGAAAACTGACTTTTGTTTATAAACTGAGATTTGGAGTGTGAAGTTTTACAAACTGTATGGGAGGGTTCTAGCCAGGTCTAATGTGAATATAAAATTTACAATTTGCAAAACGTATGATATTTGAGTGGTTTATTTTTCTGTTTTTATTTAAGATTATTTAGAAGTAACTTTTAAGTGAGTAAACTGTGTGCAGAAATCTCATAAGAAATAGCTGAAATTGCTTTGATCAGAATGTTTTCTGCTGGAACAGCAAATAGGTGCAAATGAGCTAATTAAATAATAAGATGTAATAATAATATGATTTTCAAAAGAGATAAAATATGGGACATGCAAATTTGTTTTAATATGGAAATAATATTAATATTAGAATGTACATGTTTAAGCTCAGATAAACTAATATATGTGTATATACTTGTAAGATGATGTGATATAGGGATTTGGGACTCTGCAAGTGAACATGTTTCTTGTAAATAGCTTAAAGTAAAAGTAGGAAACCATGCAAACTTATCATTTGGCCTATTACAGCTGATGCAAGATTTTACATGAAACAGCCATCGAAGGAATCTTATAAAAGACAGAAGTATTATTAGAGTGACATCACCAGAGCCAGAGAGAAAACAACAGCTCTGCCAGCTTTGCCATATACAGAATTTTCCTCCATTCCCAAGCATCACACCTGACTAAGGAAGACAAAGACTGCAACAACTAAAGCTTTAGCCACCGCCTGATATGAAGCTTGTGGTTTTATGATTTGAATCATTCGGGTTATATTTTTTAAATAACATTTATGCCTTTTCTGCAAATATACATAAATGAGGATTGAAATAAAGTTTGACTTTAGCTTCACTAAATCTGCCTTGTTGTAAGACATTTAGCAATGTCTAATGAGTTAATATAAAAAAACTGTGTTCAATTAGGTTACTTTCATTTGGGGGTAGCAATCTAGATGCAAACAGCTATCAAGCTTTCAAGAAAATATACAGTATGTGTATACAGCCCTTTCAAATGTCGTTTTCAGGATACAGAACTCCACATCGAACCCTTGAGATGACTTTTGACATTTTTAAAGTATTTTGAAGTGTAGCTCTTTCAGGGGAAAGTAATCTGGAGATGGACTGACACATCTGTGAATTACGGCAGTGAGTAGAGTGGCTTCTAGCCCCTGTTAAGGTATTGAAGCTGAGGTAGCCAGCCTCAGCCTTTGTTTATGTGCTGCAGACCTCTCTGTGAGAATAAATATATGAGCACATAGTGTGTTTAGTGCACTGTGCCAGTGGTGAGTGAATGTTAAATTGGTTAGCATTGCAGAATATACAGTACATGTGAATCAATGCTAATAATTTAGGCATTTTCACCAATATAAAAAAAACTTAGAGGTTAAAGTGCCTTTTGTGAACAATTTTTCATGATAAAACGGCAGCTTATATTCAGTTTGGAGTGTTGATATAAACACTTCACAGATGTCAAATACCATTGTTGATTCTGTTTACTGAACATTCAGTAGCTTAAAGGCTGATTTATACATCTGCACCAACCCTGCACCATAGGCTTGCCATCAAAAGCAATTTATACTTCTGTATTGAGCCATTTTGCAGGAACATACTTGAACGCTAGTTGGCGGTGTTTAGCATGCAAGAAAAGCAAATGATCCATTTCCTGTCTATGTTCTATAAGAAAGAAATCATGCTAATCAAAAAAGACCAAATCATACTGGAACTTCAGTTAATATACTTAAACAACAAATAATCTGCCTTAAATTGAAATAAGAAAAAGATTGCGTCAATGGTGACTATGGTAATTTATACTGGTGAACATAAAATGAGTCATGGGAAGGGAGAGTTTTCCATGCTAATCCGAGAACAGTGAAACATGGATTAAGATATTTTGCATGTCTGCAGATATATTTCATAATTTGCTGATCCATCTCTGCCTTTTTATTGCCCATCAGTCTACCTAAATATGCCTGTCAACATTTACGAGAGATTGACTGTCCTTGCTTCAAGTGGCAGCCAAAAGGCTGCAGCAGCCAGCTACAAAGTAGTCTCAAGTACAGAAAGCTCCATAATATATCAAGTCTATAAAAATCTATGGGAAGGTCTGCCAACAGGTTTCTTCCCTTTTCGTCTGTGTCATAATAGGAAGCTATTGCAGCCGATTTTCCAAACTATATCAGTGGCATAGATGGATAACATTTCAATTTCAAGGCACCTCTGCCTCCTGGAATCAAATACTTTAATTCCAAGGGCACACACTCCATTATTTTGAGGGCTACCTGTGACACTAGACATACAAGTGTGTTTACCGTGGTGGATTTTGAAAGATACAGATGGAAAAGTGATGGTGGCATCTTCTGGGAAAGCAAGTTTGGTTCAATGCTTCTTGAGCAGAAACTCAGCCTACATCTACCAGACAATCTACCTGGAACTGGAATCACACTTCTACATGTAATTATTGATGATGCCTCTTTCCCCCTCAACATAAATCTGTTGTGGACCTATCAAGGTATGTTGTTCCATGTATGTGTTTGTTTATATTTATTTTTAAAAAAACCTTCTAATTAATTGAAAAAAAATGTAATTTTGACTACTTTACCTTGTTCTCTTTGCATGTGTGTGTGTGTTTCTTTTTTTATCATGAAACAAAACTGTCCAAAGGGAAACAAGTCTACAACTACTGACACTCTAGGGGCAGGCAAGTGATTGAGAATAGTTTTGGCATCCTGGTGGTAAGATGGAGAATCCAAGGTCAGTGGTTAGAATTTGTCCAAAATGTCAGTCAACATTGTAAAAGCCTACATCGCTCTCTACAACTTCCTGTCCTTTACTGATGAGTTCAACACACCTACCAGCATATACACCCCACCTAATTTTATGGACTCTGACTCCACAGGAGTACCATAGCCAAGAAATTGTCGCAGGATTATTTCTGGGGACAATAGCCCATTTGATCCCCTGGATGCTATTGCAGAAAACATTTAGTAAATAGAGAAGAGTCTTGAGTCACCTTCTCAAATATAATTCAAAATGGTCATCTTTATTTCTTTCAGCTTGAAGGAATTGATCAAAGTGCACTGTACAAGTCCACTCAATTGACTAGAAATGACAGAATAAGGATTTAATATACTACATTCATTTATATCTTATCTGAATTATCTATATTTAAAACCAGTCAGCACACAGATTTATGGTATGTCCTAATGTCATAACTACTTTTTTGAAATAGTAACAAAGTTCCCAAGATAGTCAACATGTTAAAAGTTTTTTGACACACACATTTATATTTAAAGATGAACTTTTTATGTTGTAAATTCCTAAAATATATATTTAATAGTACTTAATCTCATTGCTCCCTTGGTTACAAGTATAAGACAATATATGATGGACACAGAATTTTTGCTTTAAAAAGGAAAAGACATACCCAGAATCCTCATACATTCACACAGAACATAATAAAACACTAAGGGATATATTTAGGTCATTTTCTGCTACAATTCCTCCCTTTTGTTTTTCTAGAACAATTAATTAAATGATTTTCCGTTATCATAAAAGGTACTATAGAAAGAAAATTATGGTGCTCCACCAAATCTGTTTCTTTCTCTGTTGGTGAAAAGAAAAATTCCCTCACTGCTATTCTCTGTGACATTATTTTTCAAACTCACCATCAATTGTCTAAATCAATAGCACATCTATAATTGCCAATGACCCAGCAGGATAAGTATACCTATGATAACAACAATTGGGTGACATAGTTTATTAAGCTAGTCAATCCCTGTAGGCGACCAATTTCCAAAGAAGTCCCACAAGCTATAATTTAAAGTGAATTTAATTTCTTCTACAGTCTGTATCACTGTAACCTTGTCAGCTTTTACCTGTGTAATTGTATATTTAGTAGTAGTATTTGATTCTATAATCCATTTATATATCTCAGTAAAGTGTTGCTTAAGCTTTTCCATAGATTAGGTGGTTCTAAATGTGGCATTTGAACTCTGTCAATAGTTGCTGACCAATGCCATATCTGTTCCTTAGTTAAAGTTACAATTTGAGTACCTTAGTTTTAAAAAACCTACCTGGTCCTTTATTTTGTCTATGATCAGACCATTCTGTAGTAACATGAGTAAAAACACAGGCAGTTGTGGCAATTAATTCAAAAACTACAAAAATAACTTCTTTATGTTGTCAATGACATCCTCCAAAGCCAGTGTACTGTATATACAAGAGGTACCAGTGATTCTTGATCTCATACAAACAAAACCCCATTTATCACACATATCTATATGCACAAATCTCCCCATTGATTTATGTAGCCCTGATCTATACTAGTCTCCCACCATTGGTTTCCACTAATGATGGGCAATATCAGAAGACATTATCACTACTCTCATTAATACAAGACACTAACATTTTTCAAGGTTTCTTTTGACTTGCAAGGGTTGTACCCAAGCTTTTTTACTGATGTTATATATATTTCTGCCACAAAACTGGGATCATTGGAATGCATCGTGGTTTTCCAATTCACATACTGCACACTTGTAGCCTTTCACTGCATGAGGCACACCATCTCTGTCATAGTATAATTACTACTTTGCTCAACTATCTTAAAAAGGTGTTGTTATTCCACAGTATTTTTCATATTGCTTTGGAAGGTTCATTGGTGGGTTTCACCAACATTTGGTCCCCAAGAAAACCTAATTTTAATCATCTGATCTGTAGCATCACCAACTGTTGTTAATTTGTTATATATGAGGTGTGGCAGAAAAGTAATGAGATTGATTTTTTATTTACCAAAGTTTTTATTTTTTTCAAACATCAATGTTATCCCCTTCAAAGTAGTTCCCTTGGGCAGCTACACACCGATGGAGACGTTGTTCCCACTGTTGGTAGCAGCGCTGGAAGTCTTCAACCGGTATGGTCTTCAGCATGTCCGTTACACTCTTTTGGATGTTTTCTAAAGTCCCGAAATGACGTCCTTTGAGGACATTTTTCAGTTTTGGAAAAAGGAAAAAGTCACACGGACTGAGGTCAGGTGAATAAGGGGTCTGGGGCACCACAGGGATGCCTTTTGAGGTCAAAAATTCTGTTACGGAGAGGGCAGTGTGACATGGGGCGTTGTCATGATGGAGCATCCATTTGTCTGCAATGTCTGGTCTCACGCGAATGACCCTTTTTCTGAGCCTTTCAAGGACGTCTTTATAAAAAACTTGACAGTTGACAGTTTGTTTGGTTTTCGAAGTTGAAGGCCTCCCTGAACGGTGTTCATCTTCAACGTGTTTTCTGCCTTCCAAAAATGATTTGTGCCAGCGAAAAACTTGAGCTCGGGATAAAGAATGTTCCCCATAGGCCTGTTTTAACTTTTCAAACGTCACACTTGTCGATTCTCCAAGCTTAAAACAAAATTTAATGGCACAACGTTGCTCCAAATTCCGCTGTTCCATTTTGCGTGACGCACAACCAAAAACACAACTTCGCTAATAGCAGTCACAAAAATCACGTAGTTAACAGAAGGAGTTGAAACTCGCACTGAGCTATGGGAGGGTACTGATACACGTGCTCTATCAAGGACAACAGCGCAGCGTTGCCAGATCGCTTGCAGTGTTGCCAGTCTCATTACTTTATTGCTACACCTCGTATCTCTTCTAAGCTAATGGAGTTAGACACTCCGGTGCCAAGTGCTCCTATTCCTAAAGCACTTTCAATACATTTCCATAAGCTTGTTTTCTTCTTTGTATTATTTTGAGCAAATTATCTGGAAACAACACAGGCAGCAATAGATACTTCACACTTAGTCCCATTAATGCTAAAACATGTACCATATCCTATAATGTTAATATTAACTAATTAATGCTTTAATTGGTATAACTCTGGCTGACATACACATTTGCCAATGTGTTAAAATAATAGCATTAAATGAATGGGGCTTCTGGTGAAACTCTTTCAATGCTAGCATTAAATGAAAGCAGCATACTTCATTTGTTTCCAAAGGCAACTTTTTATCCCCAATTTACTTTTGTAGAAATAGAAATAGGTTGGGCAGATTTTGACATATTTATCTATTTAAACAAAGTGAGACTGACATCTGTATAGAATAGTGATAATGAAATATTTGCTGCATAAATTACTTCTGCCCTACATATATACCATTTATTATTACATAGATATTTTGCTTTTCAAAGGACTAGGTTTCCGATAGAGCAGTTATATTGTAAAATAGTGTTTGCTTTTGTTGAACTGCAAAAAACAGCCTTTATTTATGACTAAATTACACAACCCATTTTAATACCTACGAGCATTGCATTTCTTTTTTGATCTGTCATACTTTTACTCTCCTGCCCAAACATCAAACAAATAATGCATATGTGAAAACGATGGTGATGCTCCTTTGTTCCACCCATTATCTTCATCATCTGGATTGTTCTTGGAAGCCTTAATTTCAGAAACATAAATATAAAGTTGCAGAAAATCCTTTTCTATATAAAAGTGCAGCATATGATATTTCAAAGTGGAGAACATGATACTCAAAGTGGAACATATGATATTATTTTACTTAACTTTCAGAAAGCATTTGATAAAGTGCAACATTAGAGTTTTGCTATCAACCTAAAAGAGGTGGGAGTTCAAGGTGTTATTTGTAGAAGAATGCAAAATTGACTCAAACACAGGAAGCAGAGGGGTATGGTGCGAGAAACACTATCACAATTGGCTGACATTAAGAGTGGTGCTCCATAGGTGTCAGTGCTAGGGCCTCTGCTATTTTTAATGTATATAAATAATTTAAATAGAAATATAAGTAACAAACTGGTTAAGTTTGCAGATGATACCAAGGTAGGTGGATTGGCAGATAATTTGGAATCTGTTAAATCATTACAGAAGGACTTGGACAGCATATAGGCTTGGGCAGATTTGTGGCAGATGAAATTTAATGTCAGTAAATGTAAGGTATTACACACAGGAAGTAAAATACAATGGGAGGTCTGAAAATCGAAAGTACATCTAATGAGAAGGATTTAGGAGTTGAGTGGACTCTATGCTATCAACCTCCAGACAGTGTTCAGAAGCCATTAAGAAGGCAAGCAGAATGTTAGGTTATATAGTACAATGTGTATAGTACAAGTCCAAGAAGGTTATACCCAAGGTTTGTAATGCACTGGTGAGGCCTTATCTGGAGTACTGTGTACAGTTTTGATTTCCAGGCTACAAAAAGGACATAGCAGTGCTAAAAAAAGTCCAGAGGAGAGCAACTAGGCCGATTCCAGGGCTACAGGGGATGAATTATGAAGAAAGATTAAAAGAGCTGAGGCTTTTCAGTTTAAACAAAAGTAGATTGAGAAGAGATATAATTGAATTGTTTAAAATTATGAAGAAAATTATTGCAGTGGGTCGAGTCTTTTCCTTTAAAAAGTTCCGTACAAACATTAGAAAGTTTTTCTTTATAAATAGAACCATAGATACACGTAATAAGCTACCAAGTAGTGTGGGAGACAGTAGGACTTTAGGGACCTTTAAAACTAGAATTGAAATTTTTTGAAAAATTAAGTTGATATGACCGGTGAGCTGTATTGGGCTAAATGACCTGTTCTCTTCTAGGCTGTTTTAATGTTCTAATGTTCTAGCAACACCTATTCTTAGCATTATCAATAGCTCATTTTACTATATGGTGCAGTTTCTGATGCATTGAAAGTGTCAGTTACCAACCATTACTTAAAAATGCAGACCTAGACCAATATACACTTAATAATTATAGACCAATTTCAAATTTACCCTTTCTCTTTAAATTACTTGAGAAAGTAGTTGCCTATCAGCTTCAGTCTCAACTTACACCAGTCAAAATACAGAAACAGCACTAAAATGTGTTGTAAACAACATTTTGATATGAAGGAAATTCCAGTGTAATTAAGTTCTTTGACTTAATCGTAATGTTTGAGACCAGTGACCATTCTATTTAACTACACAGGCTGGAAAATGACAATGACCCACGGGCGCTGTCCTTACATGGTTTAGTTCTTATTTAGCAAATTGATTTCAGCACATTTCATTAGAAAACAGAGCATTAACTTTCACTCATATGCAGAAGACACCCAGTTACACCTTTGTTTTAGACCAAATGATGTTTCTCTGATGTTGTCCATAATTAGATCTGTTAGTAAGTTAAAGGAGTAGATGGATGAGTACCAATTGTCTTTGAACACAGATAAAATAGAAATATTAATCGTTGAAAGGAATGATGCTGATCATGACAATATATTGTCCTAATTTAACCATTCACTGCTGGCTAGAAACCTGGTGTGCAAATAAAAGCATAGCATTTGTGAACAATTGGGTTGATTTTTGGGAAAGGCCTGGTTTTTTCAAAAGAGATGGTATTCTTCCTAACTGGAGGGGATCTTATGTATTATCCGAAAATATGGCAGCAAAACTGCCTGGCTGACTGATTAGAGCAACATCCAGTCATATGATCTTAAATCAAAGGCTGTTGTTTATCCCACCTGTTACTATCCTGAAGCTGCTACCCATAATCCCTGTTGTGGGGCATCCAGTAAATTTAGTCTTGATGCAAACCTTAAATTAATTGATAACCAAAAAATAAGGTGTATAATTAAACCAAAAGATAAAACCAGACCCTCCACCAAGGGCATCTGTAATAGAAATGTACTTCAAATTAAAACAAAAAATATATTACCAGTTCAGAAAGAAGCATGCAGTTTTAAATGTTGGTTATTGAGCATTTGCTCTCTTGGCCGTAAAGCTGTTTTGGTAAATGATATTATATTAAGTACAAAATCTGATCTGTGTCTTCTCACTGAAACCTGGCTTAGAAAATGTTCCTTCATAAGTCTAGCGATTATGGTCGAGGAGGAGGCCTTGGAATAATTCATTGTAACAAAATGCAAATCACTTCTAAATATGTAGGCAATTTTACATCCTTTGAGGCATTCATTTTGAATATTAAAGCAGATTCCAACAAAATTATAGTGCTAGTCTAGAGACCACCAGGGCCATATTCATTGTTCATGACTGAATTTAGCAACCTTTTATCTGATTTGGCTATAAATTATGATCACGTAGTATTGATGGGGGATTTTAATGTACACATTGATGTGGAAACTGACACTTTTAACAAATGTTTTACTTATTTGTTAAATTCGGTAGGATTTTGTGTCAGATTGTCAAAGGCCCAACTCATAATAATAACCACACATATCATTAGATTTAATTATAACTTACAAAGATGAAATTCAAAATTTAAATATTACTCCATTAAATGAAGTTATTTCCGATCAATACTTAATTACATTTGATTTAGTCCTACCCTTGCCAACACACTCACAGATTAAAACAAAGACAGTGTGACATCTAGATTGTAATTCTGCTTCATAATTTATAGATACTTTGAGTAAGTTGAGTGTAATTGTGGAAAACCATTTAGATCAGTTAACATCAAATGTAAACATGGAAAACAAAGATCAGCTGATATCTCATTATAATGTGACCTTGAGAGATGCTCTGGACGCAGTGGCTCCACTTGAAATAAAAGTGATCAAAGCACATTGAAACTCTCCCTGATTTAACACTAGAATTACCAGAGCCTACAAAAAAACTCATAGATCCGGCCCACCTTAAATCCGTTCGCACCTCTCCGCCAGCGTCCTTTGTCCTGTAAATGTGCCGATAAAGACAAGCAGCAAGCAGCTGGCTATTCCATCCCCTCACCGACTTAGAACATGCACGAACTTCTCCCAGCTCATGCCTTGATTGATCTGGGAGTGAAGTGGAGTTTTAGAATGGAAATAATAGATTGTTATTTGGAACACACGCATTTCAGCTTCCGTGGCGTAGCGGTAAGATTTGCTGATTTGTAATCAAGAGTCCCCGGTTCGATCCCGACTCACTCCTATATTTGTCATTTTCAATAGTGAGCTGCTCTTATTGTTAATATTATGCAGTACACACATACACTTGGTTTGCGTCTGTAACACACAGTGTACATTTATAGGACTTCTAAAAGTTGCCTTTTTTTCACTTTTATTTGCTCTAAATCATGATCACAATACATACTACCGCCCCCCCACCCAGGGATCTGACGCTGTTAGTTTTTATTTGAAACTGGGAATAACTGGAGATGTGAGTGGTGATTTGAGACAATGGAACTGGACATTCTCTTATCTGGTGGGATAAAAGCTGACACACAGACGCTGGCGAATCTGCCTTCTTCGTATCTCACCGTCACTTGATTTTTTTTGTATTCAGTTTTATTGAGTGTTCCTGCTTGTGCTTAATTAGTATGCACCTTATGGTCTATGATGTCAAAAAAAAAAAAAAACAGAGACATAGGTATATATGATATTAGGAATTATTTGTTTTATGACCTGTATAGTACATTTCGGAAAACTTTGTGGCACAGATACAACATTATTCATATTATTCATATTCATTCGCATAACATCTTGTGGTTTGTAATCAGTGACTGTATGTTTTTTTTTTCCTCGATCTTGCCAGTCCCCACAGGTTGCTGTATACTGTTTCTTTTGTACTCCAGGATATGCAGAGGACAGAATAGTACAGAGCAGTAAGTTCAGCGCTATATGCATTCATCATATTCAAATGTTAACAGTTCACACACACACAAGGATAGTCCTTCCTACATTTACAACGTGTGTACCTGTTACAATGTACACACTTCTCTCTATGCTGTGGTTTCTATTACACACCTGAAAGAAACAGACAATATATGTGAAAACATCGCACTAATGCAATATTATTTGAAAACGAACAGCGTCAGATTGGGTGTGAATTTATGCTGGCGCTGTTACTTAGAGTGAGTTGTTATCTATTATTTTACAATAGTAGTCTGTGAGAGTGCGGGTCCTGCTCCATTATTCCCCTTCTTGTTTTGGGGGCCTCTTGAACCCACCACCATCGATAACGTAACTGAATGAACTGTGCAACAAGGACAAATTACAGTAATCCCTCCTCCATCGCGGGGGTTGCGTTCCAGACCCCCCCGCGATAGGTGAAAATCCGCGAAGTAGAAACCATATGTTTGTATGGTTATTTTTATATATTTTAAGCCCTTATAAACTCTCCCACACTGTTAACATTATTAGAGCCCTCTAGACATGAAATAACACCCTTTAGTCAAAAGTTTAAACTGTGCTCCATGACAAGACAGAGATGACAGTTCTTTCTCACAATTAAAAGAATGCAAATATATCTTTTCTTCAAATGAGTCTCTGCATCAGGAGCAGAGAATTTAAGAGAGAGAGCGCGCGCTCGCAAAGAAAAGCAAACAATCAAAAAATCAATACGTGTGCTTTTAAGTAAAGCGGCACTTTTCAGAGGAGCGTCAGTATCTTCTAAGCAAACAGCCTCTGTTGAAACAGCCCCTCTGCTCAAATCTCCTCCGTCAGGCGCAGAGAATGTCAGAGAGAGAGTGCGAGATTAAACCAAACAATCAAAAAATCAATACGTGTGCTTTTGTGCTTTTAAATATGCCGAGATAAAGCAGCATTTTTTAGAGGAGCGTCAGTATCTTTTAAGCAAACAGCTTCTGTGCAAACAGCACCTCTGCTCATACTCCCTCCGTCAGGCGCAGAGAATGTCAGAGAGGGTGAGATAGAGGCAGAGACAAGCAAACAAACACCGCGCGGGATGCATATCTTATAGCATTCAAGAGTTTTAGTTAATATGTAATACATGCTCTGATTGGGTAGCTTCTAAGCCATCTGCCAATAGCGTCCCTTGTATGAAATCAACTGGGCAAACAAACTGAGGAAGCATGTACCATAAATTAAAAGACCCATTGTCTGCAGAAATCCGCGAACCAGCAAAAAATCCGTGATATATATTTAGATATGCTTACATTTAAAATCCACGATAGAGTGAAGCCGCGAAAGTCGAAGCGCGATATAGCGAGGGATTACTGTACACTTGGAGCAAGGGGATGGTGGAAAAGTGTACAGTGCTTTTATTAACAAAAAAAATCAAAACAAAACAGTGCCCAAATAAATAGTGCAGATCTCAAAAATCAATAAATAAATAATCCATAAATCAGATGCAATAAGTGTAGGTTAAAAATCAATAAATAATTCTTTAAAACAAGCTTAAAAAAATCAATGGGCTGGAAGCTGTCCCTTTTTAAAAAAACACCTGGTGCCTTCTTCCTTCTAACTGGCTTCTAACCTATTCATCCCATACAGCCCTTTCAACAGGGGAGTTGCCCCTTTCAGCAAGTGCAGCTACCTTCCAAACTGGTCTAGGAGCCTTCCGTCCTCTGGCTAAGTACAGCTCACTCGCCAGGCCAAGAATCAGGTTTCCCTCAACGACCAGGGCACTAACGCTGTGGCTCAACCTTCCAATGCCTCCCTGACTCCCGCTGCCTACCGTGACAAGCTGTCAACAACAACAACATTTATTTATATAGCACATTTTCATACAAAAAAATGTAGCTCAAAGTGCTTTACATAATGAAAAATAGAAAAATAAAAGACACAGTAAGAAATTAAATAAGTCAACATTAATTAACTTGGAATAAGAGTAAGGTCCGATGGCCAGGGTGAACAGAAAAACCAAAAAAAAACTCCAGACGGCTGGAGAAAAAAATAAAATCTGCAGGGATTCCAGACCATGAGACCGCCCAGTCCCCTCTGGACAATCTACCTAACATAAATGAAACAGTCCTCTTTGTATTTAAGGTTCTCATGGAAGGACTTGATGATGATGGTCACGTAGACTTCTGACTTTTAGTCCATCAATGTTGGAGCATCATGATGCTTTGAGTAGGTGGTGGTGGCGCAGGCCGCCTTCACAAAGAAACCGGAAAAAGAAACAGAAGAGAGAGTAGGGGTCAGTACGGATTTTAGAGCCACCATGAATAGTTATTATGATGAATTGAACATACAGAGTATCAGGATTAAGTTAAAGTGAAGTTATGAGAAGGAAATGTTAAAGTAATGTGTTTTCAGCAGTGTTTTAAAGTGCTCTACTGTATTATCCTGGCGAATTCCTATTGGCAGGCTATTCCAGATTTTAGGTGCATAACAGCAGAAGGCCGCCTCACCACTTCTTTTAAGTTTAGCTTTTGGAATTGTAAGGAGACACTCATTTGAGGATCTAAGGTTACAATTTGGGATATAGGGTGTCAGACATTCCGATATATACGATGAAGCGAGATTATTTAAGGCTTTATAAACCATAAGCAGAATTTTAAAGTCAATTCTGAAAGACACAGGTAACCAGTGTAGTGACATCAAAACTGGAGAAATGTGTTCGGATTTTCTTTTCCTAGTTAGGATTCTAGCAGCTGCATTCTGCAATGGTTGCAAATGATTTATGTCTTTTTTGGGTAGTCCTGAGAGGAGTGCGTTACAGTAATCTAGTTGGCTGAAAACAAAAGCGTGAATTAATTTCTCAGCATCTTTCAATGATATAAGAGGTCTAACTTTTGCTATGTTTCTTAAGTGAAAAAATGCTGTCCTAGTGGTCTGATGAATATGGGATTTAAAATTTCAACCTTTCAACCTGTCAACCTTTCTTGGTCACTCCAGCTTCTTGAAATTGCTCAGCTGGAGTGAGCACTTCCAATTGCCTTCGAGTGTCAGCCACACACTTCTTCTGGGATTCTATTCCCAGCTGCCTGCTTTTCTACAGCGAGCCTGCTTTCTCGCGCTCACTCCTGCACCAGCTCTCAGTGCCTCCTTCTTTTTCTTCTTGCCCTTCTTCTTCTTACCTCACTCTCCCTTTTTCTCCTTTCAATCTCTCTCGATCTCCTGTGCCAGCCCATACTTACATGGCTCCATGGGCGCAGCGTTTCAATCACACACCAAAGGAAGCCGATGGAGAAATTAAGAAACATCGCAACATCATGTGCAGGTGTGACTCTCCCCAATTACCTCATCAACTCCCCACAGCTGCGCGAGTGTGCCCATAGAGACTGACATGGCCAATAGATTATTTAAAATCCATTCTTTGGGAGCCGTGGACCTGCAATACAACATAGTCTAAGTGTGCTTTAAAGGGTACTTTTTATATTTTTAACACCCTCTGTCCATGCAATTCCAAAGGCCTGTAGCTTTGTTTTTCTTCATCTATGCTCCAGTTTTAGGGACTCTAAGTTAAGATATTGAGTGCTTTCATTAAACAAGGGTGAATTTCTATAAACTTTAATCATTTTGTTTTAAGGGTAGCCACTGTATCCATAACATCTCTCAAGGTCACATTATAATTTGATGTTAGCTGATCTGAGTTGTTTTCCATGATTACACTTGACTTATTCAAAATATTTGCAAATTTTGAAACAGAGTTGCAATCTAGATGTCACACTTTCTTTGTTTTAATCTGTTAATGCATCAGTAAGGGCTGAACCAAATGATTGTAAGTAAGCTCATTTAATGGAGAAACATTTACATTTTTAATTTTAACTTTGAAGAGGGTCCGATTTACTAAGCCAGGTTTCAGCAAGAAGTCACAAATCAGATTTTGTACTTAATATCATTTACCAAAGCAGTTTATTTCCAAGAGAGTGAATAAGTAGCATTTAAAACTGTAAAGATGTTTCTGAACTGGTGATATATTGTTTGTTTTAAATTGAATTAAGTTATTAGTACAGATACCACTGGTGGGGGATCTGGTTTTATTTCTTGGTCCACTGCATCCACGGAACAGTATCATCTCCAGACAGAGGAGCAGCTTCAGCGACAGACTGCTGTCATTATCCTGCTCCACTGACAGATTAAGGAGATCATTCCTCCCCCACACTATGCAACTCTTCAATTTCACCCAGGGGGTAAACGTTAACATTACACAAAATTACTGTCTGTTATACCTGCATTTTTATCACTCTTAAATTTAATATTGTTTTTTTATCACTATGCTGCTGCTGGAGTATGTGAATATCTATCTATCTATCTATCTATCTAATTATGCTCCTTGGTTATCAAGTAATTTAAGGTTTGCATCAAGACTAAATTTATAACATGTCCCATAAAAGGGATTCAGGGTAACATCTACAGTATTGCAACAGGTGGAATAAATAACAGCTTGAGATTTAAGATCACAAGACTGCAGCCTGGATGGTGCTCTGATCAGTCAGCCAGGCAGTTTTGTTGCCCTATTTTGGGATAAAACAAAAGATCCATGGCAAATAGGATGAAGACCAACTCTTTTAATGATCTGTAGACTAGCACTACAATTGTGCTGGAGTCCGTCTTAACATTTAAAATGAGTGCCTAAAAGGATGTAAGTTTGCCTAAATGTTCTGAAAGGGATTTGCATTTTGTCAAAATGAATTATTCCAAGACCTTCACCTCAACCAGTACCTCTAGATTTATGACGGATTTGATAACAATTCGGTGATGCCTCAGCTAAGGGGATAGTGTCAGATTTAATAAGCCAGGTTTCAGTGAGAAGACAACTGTCACTTGAAGTACTTGTTTATTTCAGGAAGCACTTTGTGCTGCAGTCCTCTTCTAAAAAAAATCATTAAATCCCACCTTCAACTGAGCTTGGATAACTACTCTGAGACAATGTAAGGACTCAAAGGAGTATAATAAATATTGCTCCATTATACTGATGTACAAAATTTCCAAGGTAGTGGCAAAATTCCTGGTGGGATGACTCTAATAAATAATAGCTTAACTGATTCACTCTGACCAGTTTAAATTTATCCAAGACTGTTCGGTTGCAGAAAATTTTCTACATATAGCACCTTCTTTATTTCGTGCATTAGCTATTCAGGCACTGAATTCTGAAATACTATTTGACAAAATGAGCTAGGAATGTTTATGGTATGTGATGTTTATGATGGGGTTTGTTGACAAGTTCACAAAAGTGGACAAAATTGTTCTCTTAAGGAAGCTGTGCTAACATTAACACCTCTCATCCCTTCTCGGACCTTAAAGGTGCAAGGCCATAGGTGTCTACAGTCACTACTGTTGTTTAACCTTACTCGAGAGTTTGTTTTCATAGCCCTCAGTACCCACAAATTAGTCAATCCAGTTTATATTCATGGCTTTCCCGCAAAAAGTATCACTTTATGCTGATTGAATCTTAGTATTATGTTTGTGTAAAGTGCAACGTGACCTGTTTATGTCCTGAGCATAGTAAAGTGCTTTGAGTCTCTTTCAGGCTTGAAAATCAATTGATATAAATCATCTGCCACTTAACACTACTTGCAAGCAATAAACGCTCCTATGGTCTACTTATTCTTAATCCAGCTTTCACTTCTTTCTCCAATTGTCAATTTAATTTTTGACTATCTGCATTACAAATGAACATCATTCTCTGTTTTAACTATATCAGTTCTCTATTGCCCAGTTTCCCTCAAGTCAAACACAGGCCAGATATTACATCATTAAGAAACACAAAAAAAATCTCTCAAAGCTCACATTAGAGAAAGAACTAGATGGGAAATGTCTCTTCTAGACACAGATATCTGTGCTACAGATGATTTCAAACTTGTCATCTTATTCTCATAATTCTTCTTCCTAGTTTCCTATTAAGAGGAAAATTGGCACTCCTATTTATGCTGCTAGAACTCTCTCTGAGACATTACACCTTTGGTTAGTCATTATTTATACACTGGATAGTTGGCATAAACAAGATGGGCTAATTGCCTAAAAGGGGCTTTGTCAGTATACCTCAATCTTCCAAAACAATACACTGTGTTTTTGGAAGCAAACCCAGTTTTTCCACAGTTCACAGGTCCCACAGTCAGATTAAGGTATCTCTTTGCTTGGGGATATTAGTCCCCACACCTTTCAGTGCATGGCACTCAGCTATGCTATTCCTCTCTATTCTTTTTTTTACCTCTAACTTAGGTTGTCTTTACAGCCTTTACTAACCAGTTACCATCACTCCTTACTTTCAGTCTTTTTGCAAAAAATTATAACCCAGTGCACTAATGGACAAGCCCTTTCTGCAAGATTGTGTGAAACCTCCCACTAATAGATAGATAGATACTTTATTAATCCCAAGGGGAAATTCACATTATTAAAAATATTTTAGTAAGGAATCTGAATTTTCAAAACATCTAATATACCAATTTACTGCAAAGGCTGTACCTGACTGCTCAAAGATGATCTCTTATGGGGCTGACTTTTGCTTTTCCTTTTTGTTTCTTTTTAAATCCAGGGCATTGGGTACCTTGCCTCAAATATTTTAGTAAAGTTCCAGTGTAGCAGTGTGGTGTTATGGGTCCACAGCTCGTTGAGCAAAGGCCATTTCTTTTAAATAAATAATTACCGCTCTCGCGGCGGTTTAGCGAGGGGGCGTTGGGCCGTAGCAGGCCGCGGGACAATCCGCAGTGTGGGCATTTCTCACCGAGTGCACAGGTGAGGGACTAACCACATGCGTGATTGCTCCCGTGGCTAATTTGCTATGGCCCCTCGCATTATAAAAGAAGTGTGAGTCGGTTAAAAGAGAAAAAAAAATCAGAGGAAGAAAAGAACGAGAAAAGGAAGAGAACGGAGGTTACAGGGAACGAGGAAGCAGGCGATCAAATCGGTGCAGCAGAAAGCGGGCGAGTGCTCGAAGGCAGCCTGGGTGTTTGGCCAACACCTGGGAGAAGTGGTTGAGGTCGTCTCTGTACAAGTTTGTTTTGAAGGGCGGGAGTGACCGGGAAGGTGCAGGACTCTCCGCGGAAGTTAGCGATAGTGATGGGCGGAGTGAAGCCTCATGAAGCATCAAAACGTTTGAAGCAATTGTGTCGGAAATCGTATCGAAGCTTCGAAGCATTTGACACTCACCTGTCTAGTGACCCCTCCTGGCCATTTTCATTAACATTACACAAACTCATGATCCACTTCAATGACGTATGTTATAACTCTTATTGCTTTTATTTTTTAGCTGATACAGACTGACAACGAAGAGAAGGGTTTGTCAGCAACTTTTAGTGTCTGATGTGTAAAAAATATAAATATTGTAGCGACCCGTGGTTGAGTCTTAAAGTTTTCAGAGCCGAACTCTGCCGTGTACCTCTCCCAAGCTGTCGGCCAGCGGACTACCAGCGCTAGGCTCGCAGCTACAAACAGCTCTTTAAGTAGCGAACACTCGTATCCCATACACCGCACGACTCCGAGTGTCTCGGCAATAATTGCTTGGATGAAATCTTAGCAATACACAGCTCTGACCTGTTTGTTTGTTTGTTTGTTTGTTTGTTTGTTTGTTTGTTTGTTTGTTTGTTTGTTTGTTTGTTTGTTTGTTTGTTTGTTTGTTTGTTTGTTTGTTTGTTTGTTTCAGAGCAGATAGCCAGAAAACAAAGCTCAAACTCATTGCGTAGCCATTGCCAAGGTCATTAACGAAGCCATCTTTCTCATTGATGGTAACTATTTACAATTTAACATCCCCGGACGGCAATAACCCAACCCACCCCACCAGTTGAGCACAAACACATACAACAATTACAACAGGAAAAATAATTCGATTACCTAATTAATTTAACACAACAATAAGCTTTTTCATAAATTACCCATAATGCATCACGCCGCCAGCGCTGGCTGCCGGGTCACTACAATATATATATAACTAACGCCGACAAGCAGAATGCACTATACGATAGCAAGAGTTAAACAAAATAAGACGCCTCGCGCATGGATTCCCGGCTCTTTCAATTAGTATTTACTTTTGCACTGTATCATTATAATCGCTCCTGTTATTAGTATTAGAATTAACCTTCATCTTTTCTTGAGATCACATTTAATAGCCTTAAATGTTTTCTTTGGTTTGACTTAATTAAAATGGAGTAAACGGAAAATAAAGGTGTATCCCTGTACTTTGCCATGATATAGGTAAGCACATTTGAGAAAGAAAAGGTGAAATCCTTAAATCAGTTGTTATTATTCGATCAAGTATTGAAATATTTCATTTATTAATACTTTACAATATTTTGTGGAGCACGAAAGTAAAGAATTAGCTGCAAAAAAATGTCGCCGTCAATGGCTCAACTAACTAAGATGGTTGCTTTTTCAAATTCTGAGCGTAGTGCTAGCCCCAGTTCGATCCGACTTAAAGACTCATCAAAATTAACAATAAAAAAAAAAAAAATGATCAGAATTGAAATCTTTATAACCAATTTGAACTAAATAATTTTGAGAGATACTGTGGAAGGATCGCATAAGAGATCTGTTCGGGAATCACCAAAATCGCCATCAAAATGCGATGTCTAATTGCGGATGGCAGCTCACGTATTTACATTAATCCATTTCTATTCATTGCCATTTGACGTCCATGAACCCCTCCATTGAATAAGGCAGTGGTTCTCAACCTGTAGGGCGCGAAGTAACAAAAAGGGGGGCGCGAAGATGTGAAAAAAAGAAAACATCTGTGGGAACCAAAACAAATTAACTTAAACTACATTCTGATAATAGAACAATAAATACTGTATAGAGTTAGATAAATGTCGATAAAAGTTAAGTAGGTATAATCAAATATGCATCTACATTTAAAAAAAATGTTGGCGGGGAAGGGGGGGGCGATTAAAACTGTTATGAAAACTCGGGTCGCAAATACTTAAAGGTTGAGAAACGCTGGAATAAGGTGATAACAAACCCACTGTGGTAGATCAGGTTGAATTTGCTCTGCTGCACTAAACATTCAAAGGTGTCAATCCGGAGCACATCAGAGAGGCTGAGAGACACGGCGCGGATCAGTCACCGGCACACAGACACACACGGGGCATTCCAATGTGAGCAGTGCACATATCAAGGTCGGCATTAAAGATTGAGTGCTGAGGCAACAAAAAGCAGCGGGATAAACACATCTGGACCTGCTGTTGAAAAAACATTTGCTTTTAACAGCAGCATCCCTTCCTCGTGAACACATCTTCAAGGTCCGGACAGGTGATCAGTAAAACGTTTTTTAGTCACAGTCATATAATTGTCCAGTCTGTATCATTCCTAAGCAATCTTCCAGTAATAGAGGCGCAATCCCAGTTACTAACACATTAACACTCAAAGTAAGAACACATTCCACCTTATCAATTTAATATTTAAAAATTTAAACCGCTAAACCCGCCATCAACAACTACAAAAACAGTTGAAATCGTTACTCAAATATTTTTTTTGTTATAGACATAAAACAAGATGCACGTTTCCATTTGATATATCTTTACTAGTGTTCTCGCCATGCTCGCTTCCGGTCCACGCTGGAATTTGCTGTTTAATAAAAAAAAAAAAAATCAGACTCTTTTGGGTCATAATTCACGGGGGGTGGACGTGGGACCCGAACCCACGTATGCTTTATTATGAAGCGGTAACGCTACCACTGCTATTTTCAGGAAGATGGTATTGTAGTGACCCGGCAGCCAGCGCTGGCGGCGTGATGCATTGTGGGTAATTTATGTAAAGCTTATTGTTGTGTTAAATTAACATGGTAATCGAATTATTTTTTCCTGTTGTAATTGTTGTATGTGTTTGTGCTCAATTGGTGGGGTGGGTTGGGTTATTGCCGTCCGGGGATGTTAAATTGTAAATAGTTACCATCAATGAGAAAGATAGCTTCGTTAATGACCTTGGCAATGGCTACGCAATAAGTTTGAGCTTTGTTTTCTGACTATCTGCTCTAATAAAAAGATACAACAGGAAATAGCTGGTTGTAATTACGTGTGTTTCGCTGGCAGTCTGCTAGCCGACAGCTTGGGAGAGGTGCACGGCAGAGTTTGGTTCTGAAAACTTTAAGACTCAACCACGGGTCGCTACAGTATGTAATGTATGTTTTTTAATGTATACATGTATGTACTGAAGGCGACAACAATTATATATAGATGTATACTATATGACATACCTTCAGTGTTGCATGAAAACGTTGCATGAGGCGAAGAATGGATATTTATGAGAGTATTATAGTGAGAGATGTGTCGTCACCCGTATTGCTAAAGCTCTTCTTTGCAGCATTATGCATTCAACAAATCGGCGTTTGTATGATGTATAATTTATAATTTTATTTTTTGCCACAACGTATTATCGGATACGATCATTTAACATGTATTGATCATCTACAAACTTTCATTTCAATGGGAATTCTGTTGATGCCATATGTAGCCTACTTCAAACGGGAGCTCGTTGAACAAATAATGAGTCGAAGCTTTGAGCAGAGTACTGAGATTGCGTCATGACGGGCTTAGAACGGGTCTCCGAAGCCTCAGACATGCGTACTAGTGAGATGATGACGGGGCTACTGAAGCCTCAGACATGCGTACTACTGAGATCATGACGGGGCTACTGAAGCCTCAGACATGCGTAGTACTGAGATTGCATCATGACGGGCACCGAAGCCTCAGACAATCTTGACGGGGCTCCGAAGCCTCAGACATGCGTAGTACTAAGATTGCGTCATGACGGGCCTTGAACGGGGCGCCGAAGCCTCAGACATGCGTACTAGTGAGATGATGACGGGGCTACTGAAGCCTCAGACATGCGTACTACTGAGATCATGACGGTGCTACTGAAGCCTCAGACATGCGTAGTACTGAGATCATGACGGGGCTACTGAAGCCTCAGACATGCGTAGTACCGAGATTGGATCATGACAGGGCTTCGAGCAGACATGGTCACTGGTTACTGAATCTTTGTGAAGCCTCAGCACACTGAAAGGCATTGACCTCTATATTTTGAGAGTCTATCTGACACTTAACTCTCTAGTTATATTTTGTAATTCGTATTGACATTACACATTTCAGTTGATATGGTTAAGCTACAATTCAGGTAGTTGCTGAGAATTAATTATTGTTCTTGTGGATTGCTGTGATTTCCTTTGTCTGATACAGAGTGTCAAAGATATATTGTCATATATTAACTTTATATATATATATGAAAAGATTAGGTAAATCGTTCAACCTTTTTATGGAACACTTAATTTTGTTCAAAACCGTACGTCATATAGTATACATCTATAAATATAATTTTTTCGTCTTCATTAGGAAAATACAACAATGATACTTTCGTATCAATTAAACCATTTTAACGTGCATATGTCAAACAACATATTTCATCCGCCGCAGTAAGAACAGTAGTAGTAGTTCAGTTGTGCAGAGCTCGTTAATTATCCGGATTAGGTGGCTCAGTGGTGTTGTCGCTCAGGTTCGCGTCGCTGATCCTCCTCTTGTGAAAGTTTTTTTTCTATTCCTCCATTTAACAAGCTTGGACGGATAGCGAGCGAATTGAGCTATCGAGGGAAGGTTGGGCCACCGTAGTCGGGCAGGGGGCACACGCCCCTAATTATATTGTGTATGTAAAGAGTTTCACTGTAA
Organism: Polypterus bichir lapradei; assembly: GCA_026402145.1. Lineage (NCBI taxonomy): Eukaryota > Metazoa > Chordata > Cladistia > Polypteriformes > Polypteridae > Polypterus > Polypterus bichir. The sequence goes on along the minus strand of JANRMT010062818.1, from coordinate 48,420,513 downwards.
AACATAATAAACTTCATATTTGTGTGTTTGGAGACCCTGGTGTCGTACTGAATTTGTATTGTAGAAAAACAATCTACTGTCCAGCATGCCTAAATGTGTCTTTTCGTGTCTGATCGCTATACGGCACTTCCAACTTGGGACAATTCGCTATAAACAGTTTCAGCCAACCAGCGCCTTCTAAACATGCAGAACGACAGTGTGAACCTTTATTGTAGCGGCGCAGCATCTTCGTTTCAGTCAGTCATTGTCCTGTTAGACTATTTACTGTTAAGTGCTGCTTGAGCTACCGTTTATAGTACAACAGGTGGCATACGTAGTTCTTAAATCGATATTGAAACGCACACACAAGTCTCCTAAATTATTTATTGAAATACCTACATTTACATTGTCCGTTTTAGGAAGTCGTAGTTTTTACTTGTTCCCGTTATTAGGAATTATAATTTCTCAGTGTCACATATTCGTTACTACTCGCGAGTCCCGCTTCATTGAGATTCTGTTTTATATTCTGTATAAGCAAACTTTTTAAAAGGAGCGTTGATTAAATTGACTATAGCAGACTTGTCATCTTCGTAAAATGACTTTATTGATTTGATATTGACAATTAATCATAAGGCCAAACATCAAGGAGGATTTGAGTTTGCATGGACTGCGCTGTTTCTTTTTTGTTCGTGACATCGTGTCAGTAGAGAGTGCGTCACGTTAACAATGCATTCTGCCCTAAATAACAGCGCACACGCTTTTTTATATTTCCTAAAGGCTGTAAGGCTGTCTCAATTTCCTCATTAATATATTTTGACAGTGTATTTTAGTGAGAATGATTATAAACATATTACCTATGTTCATTTCTACTGTAGATATGTAACGTTTGGTGAGTATAAATAAAAAGTAACAACACATATAATAGTTATGTTGCATTGTTTATGATTTACAAAATTCATCGTTTATCGGAAATGTTCTACTTATACAGTCGATTTATTCCACTTCTGAAGGTGTACATTATTGGTATTCTCCATTGCATTTGCCCCCGAGTGTAACGTGTGCCAGTGTAACCGAGGGATGGCAGACGAGCTCACGTAATGGGTGACAAGGCACATTCTCATCCTGATGCCCAGGCTCTTGTCATAAATATTCCCATCTTGTGCTTTGTCTCGTTCCTGCAAGTTTACTATTATTATTGGACATGTAGAGGAAATGTGTTTTATTTTATGTCTATGAAAGGAAGGACGGTAAAGCCTTGAATGAAACTGAGTGTTGATGCTTTGGGTAACAAGACAGGTTAAGGAGCAGGGAACATTGAATGTGACAGTGACTGCGGGGGATTGTGTAACTGGAAGATGGTTTAAGAATACAGAAACGACAAAATCTTAGTGTTTGAGTAATTCTATTTACGTCCATTATTTACTCTGTTGTGCTGCACTTCGGAAGAATACTTATTTACCCCCGCGCGCAGCCTTTGATAAGTTGAATTCACAAGTAAAGGATGTTGCTGACAAAGTCAGATGCTTTTTTGAAAGTTTGGCTCCAGATGTGCTTATTCAGCTGCTCCTTCTTCTCAGTACTTGAGTGATCTTTACGTTCACCTCTGGATGAATTCGCAAAGTTTCTTTACAACTTTTTTTGTCTCATTAACGCAGAAATCCCGAGGCTTTCCTAAAATTGCAGAAGACACTGTTGATGGCGCTGATTCTGTTTTAAAGACAGTTGTGATTAGTTATGCAGAACACGCTTTTACTCACATTGCTTTTTGGAAATCAATAATACAAATCAGCAACAGATCTGGGAATCACTGAATAGTAAAAACGTTTAATGAGGAATGTCTTGCGCATATACTGGTGTAATGACCACGTCAGCTTTAGTGAAGCATTTCTTAGCCTCTGTGATATGATCGACATGGGGTAGAATAGATTCTGGATTGTTATAATACGTGCTACCTTACGCAAAATATGCTTATCGATTTGTTACAGATTCTTGTTGGACACGATTTCACACCGAGGAAAAAGGTGTTCCATGTAAATCGTTCATAAAGTCTCCAAAATATATTTGTTAACTTTCAGACAATTACTACTTAACTGTTTTATACAAAACCCTTATTTCAATATATGTGAGCCCCAACTAGGATTTGAACTCGGGTTAGCGTATTTTATCAACATAGCACAAACAACCGCTTTTACGCTTTGAGCTAAAACACCTTAGCAGACTAGTTACTGACCAAATCAACTGCTGACTGTGCAGATATCAATGACGTCATTACGCTAGTGTACTCAAAATCACGTGACGGGCGCATTTGAAGCAAGCCTCGAAGCGGTGCTTCGATCTCCAGTGCTTCGATAGCTCGACACAGTGTCGAAACCTGAGTATCGAGCGGCCCATCACTAGTTAGCGGGAGTCGGGACTTGGGACGCGGTGTCCCTAACATGAGAGCCTTGGCCGTTAAGTGATTCCCAAGTCGCTGTCCGGAGGAGCCGACCGGAGCCAAGGATCGGTGAGGCAACTGACAGCAGTAGCAGGAGTAGGAAGAAGGTCAGCTGCAGAGTGCGCGTCTCCCTTGTTGCGGGGCCCTGATTGGTGAAGCAGGAGAGACGCTAGTTTTAAAAGAAGGCACCGGGTTTGTCAATTGTTTTTAAAGACTGCTTCATGATCATTTTAACCTCATCGGTTTTAAAGGATTGTTGTTTTTTCTATTTATTTATTTTTTTAACCTCCACATTTTCTTTTAGTGGATTATTTATTGAAGAACTTTGGCACTGCACTTTAATTGAACACTGTTTGATTGTTTCATTTAAATAAAAGCACCGTTTCACTTTTTACCATTCCCCTTGCTTAATTGTTTCCTTCACTGACTAGCTCATCGGTGACATTACCGACGGTGTTGGGTTCGAGGGCTTCCAAAAATCAGATGGGAGCGTGGAGCTGGAACCTGCATTGTCACAAGCAGCCTTTTGGTATGGGATACAGGTTTAGTAAGAGATTAATGCAACTACTACTCTAATTTTAAATGATTGAAAAAGGAAAATGACTGATGCCTTTAACATCAAGGAATTAAACATCATTTCCAATAGAGTTCATCCAATTTAAACTTTCTTTGAAGTTTCTCCACGTTCCATATTCATTACTCATTATGTTGCTTTTCTTATGTCATTTGTAATATACATTTTTATAATCTGCTTTTTGAAATGATATTTACTTCATTAACTTTTTTGGGATCATTTATTTATTACAATGCATCATTCATTTGCATTTTTCTATCATTTAAGATTAGAGTAGTATTTATTTTAATCATTTAGAAACCTGTTCCCATATTTCAATAAAGAAAATACATCCTGTACAAGTTTTAAAAAATAAGAATCCAAATATACATTGTGATGAGGTATGTTTAACATACTGTCTTATATAGTAAACACAATCATAAACAACACCCTTTACAATGTGCTGCAGCTTACTACAAAACAATGCTAAATAAGTAAAAGATGATCAATCTATCCATTTTCTAACCCAATTATCAAATTCAGGGTAGCCAAAAAAGTGACAAGTGCCACATTTTAAAAGAGTGTCAAACACAACCCTTACAATGTACCACAAAAGCTTATATTTCTACAAGAGAATACTATCCATTTTCTAGCCTCCCACATCATAAATTTGGTATTGTATGATTGTGTTTGTGTGATTGGGCTTTATGATGGATAAGCACCCTGTCCTGGATAATACCGTAATGCTAAAGGGAATTGGTTCCAGCTGCTCCAGCATCTTCTCACAAAATGTGGCAGTTATCACTGTCCTAAAACCATGAATTTAATTAAGTTAGAAAATGAATGGACTGATTGGATTGTATTCATTTTAAATTCCCTTATACAAATAAAAGTTATTGCTGCATGCTTTGAAGGGTACAGTTTATTTTGCCAGTTCTTGTGTTTATAATCTAAAATACATAAAAAAGATACTTCAACAGCATATTTTCACACCTGTTATGCCCCTATAATAATTCAAGACTCCTAGTAAAAGCCGTTTTGTGGTCATTTCTTTCTGTGGCACTTTCCTGTTGACCCACTTAACCTCAATCCAGTCTTTTTCACTGGAGAGGTCCAGCCGTGTCATCGCCTTCACTAGTTGATTCTTGTACTGAGGTGTGACAATGTTGACACTTTAGACATGAATGGACTTGTCACAAAAATAAAATATCTTGAATTTAAACTGAGCCATTTTTATTTTTGGAACTAGTTGGAACCATATGTCCACGTGCCATCTGCACTTCACTGCACGTTGTCTTCCTCTGTGATGACGCAATGAGCGGCAGTGCTTAATTTGACAAAAAAAAAATGCCCACTTGTAAAATCTCAGAACACGGCCAACTTCTAAAGAATTTTTTATAGTGTGACAGTAACAATGATTCAAACAAAATAAATAGATAAAACATATATTTTTTACAGTAGATGTTCAGCTCATTTGCACACATACTCTAATCATCACAGGTGGAACCTTAGGATGGTGATGAGCCCGTGTATCCTGGAGCACCTCTGACAAAGGAACAATTTTTACTCTTGCCAATTAAAGCCAGTAACCACATATATTTTTTAAAAAGGTTATGGTCCATATGAAAATTATGAACCCCATTTTTACTGAGCAGAATTTAGGAACATCTTAGGGAGAGATACAAGTGAACTAGAGTGTAGTGCTTATCATACAGTAACTGATTCAGAGAGCTGTCTTAAAATTGTCTTCTTTTTTCTCATACTTAATTTGGCTTCACAAATCAAAACATTGCTTGAACAAAAGCAAACAAGCATTTTAAAAAGATTGTATGTGTGTAGATGCTATTTTCGATATACAGTGTGGAGACAAGTACCACAAACTAATAGAATATGGAGAACTAGGTGAAGATGAGCATCTCTCCAAGATGTAGGCTTTTATATGTAGTTCTGATTCTGTTGCATGGCAACTTCTAAAAAATAAACAGTTTCTTATGGAGTCCCGAATGAGGCACATTACCAGCATTGTGAGGGAGCGTCAGTTACGGCACTACGGCCATGTGGCACGTTTCCCTGAGGGTGATCCGGCTCATAGGATCCTCATTGTTGGGGACCCAATTGGCTGGACCAGGCCAAGGGGTCGCCCACGTAACAACTGGCTGCGGCAGATGAAGGGTCATTTCCGGAGGGTAGGACTGGACTGTGAGTCTGCCTGGGGGGTTGCCAACTGGGATCCCGAGTTGTTTCGCCGTGTAGTGGGTGCGGCAACGCACTGTACCAGTGCATGCTCCCCAACTTGACTTGACTTGACTTAGAACCAAACAGCTTAATAGCTTTCATGGATGTGATTTTTGTGACCATGCTGGTGGAGGTCCTTACAGAAACAAAGTCCCAAAGCTAAATCTTAGAACTGAAGCTGAGCACTATGATCATGCAATAGCTATAACACCTGAGAATCCTGTCATGCGAGTTAAAGGACCTTCACCATGAATTAAACTCAAAAAATTTCAAATGATAAATGGATTTGTTCCAGAGTATCAACACTATGTCTGTCTTGGTGTGACAAGACAACTAGCCAGTTTGTGGTTTGACTCAAGACATAAGACCAAGAGTGGTATATGGGAACAAGATCAGACCACATTGACAAAGAGCTCATTGCAATTTAACTAGAGTACCATAATCTGAGGCAGACAGAAAGTATTGGGAGAGCATCAGAGCAGTGGTCATTCCTCTTATTCTATGCTCTGCCCATACTGAACGGGGTTTTAATGAAGAAAATCTGGAACCACATTTTTCTGTTTGTGTTTGCTATGCACATTCTTTTGGAGGGAAAGGTGAAATGATGTGATATTAAAGTAGCAGACAGAGCTCTCAAAAAGTTCATTATACACTTTAAGGAGTTATATGGAGCAGCAAATATGACATTCAGTGTTCATCTACTGACACACATTGCAAGAACTGGGGGCCTCTGTGGGTCACATTAAGATTTTCCTTAGACTCATTTAATGGCAGTCTATTCAATTACTTCCATGTAACCACACATGTTCCTGAGCAAATAGTTAAAAGATTTTTTGCTGAAGGATTCTAACACAAAAAGCAGAAAATATCATAGCAGATACTAATGATGGGGTTAAAAGCATTTGTTTCTGATCTCCTAAAAAGCAGTTTATCAAATCTTAACTGAGTCAGCCTAAATGAAATTGTCCGGGTTTTTGGCAATCCTTGTCATGGTAAACTGTTAGTGTTACTAACACTTGCTGTCACAGACTTGCTGGGTGTTACCGTCAGACAATGTGTATGTTATCATTGTTTCATTATAAAAGGCATACTCAAATATTCAAGTAGTAACATAATTCTAAAAAAGAGGATCAACTCAACAGTAGAATTACAGGAAGAAAGATTATGCAGAATTCTTAGCATGGTAGTATTCAGAATGCTTTTTTTAACGCACTGTGTACTGGTAAATGAGCTCATGAAAACTGGTAGACAGCTCTGCAGGGACGGTCAACTAAACATTGCTTCTGCTTTTGTGTTTGAGGTGTTGGAATCCAAAACTGTGTGTGAAGGACCACTGACATGTTCTACAGATAATGCAATCAAATCCCATAGACTATTATTATTCCACTCCCAGATAATATAGAGAGAGATTAAATAGTAATTTCACAACTGTAAGAGAAAATCAACAGTCATAAGAATTAGTGATTACACCAATATGTATTCAGGGTATGTCTTTATGAACCATTGAACAAGACAGAAAATAATCTTAGCAGTATAAATAAACGTTATGCTGTTTTTAAACAGATAAAGTACAAATAGAAAATATATTATTGTGATGCTCATTTTCAACAAATATTGAAAACACAGACTGTGTGTGTGGTTTTTCTACATATTCAAATTCTTTTAAATGATGAATTTAATGTACTGCAAATACATACTGTAGATGCATAGCAAATTTCCCATTTAATGTGTTCTCGAGTGATAACATATTTTTGATAGCGGCCAAATGCGAAATGAACCTTGGAATATGTGGTTTCTTTAATGACAATAAACATAGAAATTTAAAAAATACATTTCAAGATTGTGCTGTTATATACTGTGGTAGCAGTATTAGAAATGGTGGATGTGTTCTAAAGTAGCACATGCTATTCTTTGTGTTCATCTAAATTCAGATATGTAAAAATAACACAAATTTTAAGTACTGCTGAAAAACACTGGTGATTTCGAAGTTTTTTTTTTTACAAAGGAAAAGTTCTGTTAAAATTAAAGAAATTAACTTTTTGTATATCTTTTTTGAACTGATCAAAACACACTTTAGAAGAAAGGACTACATGTTCCCCAGTTTGTATTGGTTTATAGGGTACTTTGGAAGAATACAAAATTTACAGTCATTTTATTCATTAATACACTTCATGTAGTACTCTGAAACAGCTATGCTAACAATAAACATATTTTGAAAGTTTGAGAAAAGTACATTTCTTACAATCAATTCACTTGATAATCATATAAATTCCAAACTATTTTTGTAGTATTTAGTTTGTATTTAAAACATTGAAAGCATACTATTTAATAACTAATAAAACATTGCTGTATTCCATAAAAACTGAAATTCAATTTAAACCTTTGAAGCACACTGTTAAGTAACACTAACAATGCACTAAATATCAACTTAAGTATTGGTGCTGAGTAGTGCAATTTCTTTAAGTAAACTAAAATACTACTTAGGTGAAGATACACTTCTTTTGAAAATACACTAAAAACAAATTTGATAATTGTGTATGAAAGTACACCAAAATTGAACTTATATTTAAAACAAACATAGCACAGTATTAGATAATGCACTAATAACAAATTTCTATATATTTATAGTTAGTATACCTTGTCTGAATGCATTTAATATCAATTTTAGTATTATTGCAAGTTACTGTATTTAGATTATATACACCAAAGTAGTTCTGAGAAACAAATTTTTTATGTACATTTGTGTTATTGTATTTCTTTGCACTTTTTAGTACACAAAAAAAATAATGTCCTAGAAATGTACTTTCTGATGTTAAAGTATATTTTTAGTACAATTTAGTGCAATTTTATTTTTCCCATTGAGATCTGATGTGTTTTTATAGTGTTCCTTTAATTGTTTTGAGCAGTTAATTTTATTTTGACCTGGAGCTGAAAATATTCCTCAGAGATTTTGATCCATATTGACATGATAGCATCACATAGTTGCTGCAGATTTGCTGGCTGCACAACTACGATGCAAATATCCTGTTCAACCACATCATAAATTAAGATTTGGTGACTGTGGAGGACATTTGATCAAAGTACTGTATACTCATGTCCATTATATCTGTATAACAGGATACCTCAAAGACCATTATCCCGCTTATACCCTGGTTGCCACACATCCTTAGACATGGACGTATAGTTCACAAAGGAAACATTTGGTTCAGTTTAAAAACAAGCCAACCTGTTTAGTTTGTAGTGTTACTTTCTTTAGTCACGGACAAGGTTAACATGAGTAATTTGCTACGTTACAGCTGATTGTATTGTTGCTATGCCCAAATCTATTAGCTGTTTCTGATTCAATGCTTGCTAGCATCTCAAATTACACAAAATTCATCATTTTTACACCACTCAGCAAAATAAGATTTATTTAGTTCATTGATTAACTTGCCTAACACACTCACTGTAGTAGCCTTTATCAATGAGCAGCTTTTCAATCAACCATTGTTTACTGTAGTTGCTGTAGTTGCTGTAGTTGCTATTAAAAGTTTCCAGAGCATTGGCAGAGAACGGTGACTAAAGTTTTTGCCGGATCTACTTCATAGGTTTCCTGTTGTTTAATTAATAGCCACCTGACAGTCAATTAGAAAGTAGCATTTATTGTTCAGTATTTGCAGTAGTCTAGAATTACATGTTTTGAATGATAGTTTTCCATTGCAGCATCACACTGATCTTAAACTGAAGTCAATGCATGACTACTTTAGTGACGTTCTTTTTCGTTCATAGAATTGTTCTGTTCAGCATATGTTTGATTCAAAGACCACTTGCACGCACCTGCCATCCCTCCCAGACTCCTCCCAGAATTACGCCTCTTTGAATATGCAAAGCAATATAAATATTCCCTTAAGTACAGCGTTCTGTGAAAAGACAATGGCAAAAGCATGGGGAAAACAGAAAAATTTCAGTAAATGCTAAGTGGAGGTAATGAAAAACTTACTATTTGTTGGTTTAAGCAGTTGTATAAACAATAAAAGGAAGCTGACCGAAAGTTCACGTTCAAAAAGTCACACAGTGCCCAAAATAAAAATGAAGTTGTCAGATATCAAAGTCGTCGTGAAATGGGAAGTCGTAGCCCACTGTCTGAGTGTCATATGGAAGCTTACTAGTGTACAGAGAAAAAAAGAAAATAGGGACACAGTGAGAAAAAAAGCTTGAAATGTCAATTTTAATCTCGAAATTTCCACTTAAATCACATGGTTTATTTTGTCATTAAAGTTGAACGTCATAAACTTCATCTTAAAATCTTTTCATTTACTAGTTTCTCAAATCCAATTGTAACTAAAAACTTGTATATTATTAAATGGGCTTTCTCTTACGCCGAGAGGACACAGGATACATTCATGATATTACAGCTCTTTGAACAATGTAAATACTAAGATGTATGTTTGATATCATTTTCATGATGAAATTAATTAAAGCATGTATTAAACATAGGGCCACAGTGGCGCAGGGATAGTGATGAGCTAGCGCCCTGTCCAGGGATTGTTCCTGCCTCCCGCAAGATGCTTGCTACGCCATGCACGACCCTTGATGAAATAATTTATTGCAGAAGTATCATCTCTCAAATGTACTTACCCCCCATTCCTGTCCTTCCTTTTCTTTCTCCAAGTAACCAATCGCCACACAATCAGCTCTTTAATAAAAGTCAGAATACCAATTCTTCAAAACTTTTAAGGAACATTAATATGTTCACAGTACATGTTTAATTATTCCATCCATCTCTCCATCCAGGCTCACACCAGTCCCAGCAAGCATACGGCATGAGGCAGGAACAATCCCTGAACAGGGCGCCGGTTCATTGCTGGCCCTGTCCACTGTGACCAGACGTTTAATTAATAACAGTATACATTATTTAGATGAAGTTAAAAATGTATCTGTATAATGTAATATATACATTTTACTGGATTTCATCTTAAAAATGATATCAAGAGCTGCAAAAAGATAGCGCCTGAAAATCTAAATTTACTTAGAAGCCAATTGTCATTATCTGTAAATATGTTCTCTCTTCTGTTGAATTGAATTGAATTGCTTTATTGTTATTGTATGGTACAATGAGATTCAATATGCAGATCCTCTATAAACGTATTTTCTTATAAAATTGTAAAGTAACAACAACAGTAAATTGGCTTAAAAGTACAAACAGTTCTACCGGGAGCACTTGATGGACTAATTGAGTGCATTTAGAGCTTTTGGAATGAAACTGTTTCTGAACCGTGAGGTTCGTACAGGAAAAGCTCTGAAGCATTTGCCAATGGGAGTAGCTCAAATAGACTGCGCACATGGCTGACGCAGTGTGTGCTAGATACTGTACCCTGACAATTCTTTACGTACTTGACACAATATGCCATAGAGCTTTCTGATCAGCTGCTGTATAGCTGTGATTCCCCACACAGATACAATGGGTTTAAAATACAGATGCACTGAGAGTAACAATGCTAAAGCAGCTATGGAATTTGGAATAGTTTGGCAATTCCATGCATCATTATATTGTTACAGGTTGAATACAATCAGATGCCTTAAACTAAAAAAACGAGGTGATTAATTTCAGTGTTTTTGATAAAGCCGCGTCAGGGATGTAAATCAAATAAATAAAGGGAAACCACACAGGAACAGTAGCACTGCTTTGACGCTGGGTGCCGTCAGTTTGCAAAACCGAGCCAAAACTTGCGTGGCAAGTTTAGTTTTTATACATTGCAATGTGAGCATGGAAACGGGCGTATACAACATTTTTGTGCATATGCACCATTTATACATAAAGTGTTTACATTCAACCAATCTACTGTGTATACTGTACAGTAGTAATGTGGATACATTATTTCCTGGACACAGATTTTTCTGGGTAAAACCTGCTTCCTCAGACTGAACAGGACCAGAATGTCCCTCTTCACTCAAAAGTTAGCTGTGCTGCTGTCTGGGATGGATGTGCTGGCATCTTCAAGCAGTACTGTCAAACCGGCATCAACTGAATCACAGAAGACTGGACCCTGAAAAATTGAATGCCCTTGTCAGTTTGTATTAAATCTACTTTGTTGTTATCCCTTTGTTTTTCTTCTTCATGTCATTCATTTTATGTTTTAATACTTATCGGTCACTTACTTTTTATGTTTTACTACAAAAATCAACCATTATTTTTAGGTGGCATGCCTTACAAACAAACATTACTTTTAATATCACCCCATTTGTTGTTTTTTTCTGCTGATACAGTATTTTTTGAATTTCCAGGGATGACAATCTCTGAAGTGAGAACAGTCTTAAGACAGAAGTACAACAGCAAGAATTTTGTCTCAATAAAGAAGGTATAATCTGTGTAATACACACACACACACACAGGTGGAGATCTGTGGCGCTGAATTATTCTGCCCATGTGAAGCTATGCAATAATTCTTTTGTTTATTCTGTGTTTTGTTTGTGTCTGTGCCCTGGGCAAGCTAACTTGGATATTCATCAAAGGAGACAGACTTATAGCAAATAACCTCATTTATTTCTTACAAATGTTGTTGAAATGTAATTCAAATACCAGTGAAGTCTTGCTGTATGACAGAGCAACTGTTTTGATTGTTATTTGGCCCTTATGTACAAAACATAAGTGCAGAACACTTGTGACTTGTAAATAAATTTGAAATACATCACAAATATGTTTTCTGTATATTATCTTCGCATTTTGATTGAATTATAAATGTATTTCCAATATAAGTGTATTAATAAGTACTTGAAAGATTCAAATATACTCTAAGTGGAACAAAGTACATTTAGGAAAGTACAGAAATAAAAAATTGTACTGTAAATATATTTAAGCACATCTTAATGGTGTCTCAAAAATAATTCTTTCAAGTACCCTTAGTTGTATTTAAGTATATATTTTGCACACACGTGCATGGGAGGCAGTTAAACAGCCTGAATGAGGGTAATTCCATGCCAGACCAGGGGGTGGAAGAGTGTACACTGCAGACCGATTATGGGAAATTCCACCTGGTTCTGAGGACACCATCTTCAGTTCCCCCCTGATGACATCACTTCCAGTTCGGCCCTAATGACATAATTTCCAGTTCCCGTCCTTATGACATCACTTCCTGTCCTCTCCATTAAAACTGCCATCTTTGCCTCATCAAGACAGTTCTGTTTTGGACTCAAATCTGTACTCAATTGTACCCAACACTTAACTGTTTTGCAGCCAGGAAACAATATACGGGTGGCTGCCCCAACTCTTTTTGTGTCTCACTTGTCTCTTCTTTGACAATAATTTAGCTGCACTAATGATATGACATTAGCACACTAAGAACAAAATTAGTACTTGAAAATAAAATACTTTTAATACAATAAGTGCACTTAAATTAAGTGTATTTTAGTGCACTTTTTTACCTGGGATAATTTGTGTAGTTGTAAATACATTTAAAATATATCACAAATATTGTAGCTGCTGGTAAGCAGGGGTCAAACGTGTATCAAAGGAAATCTTTTAGTCCAAAAAAGGTTTGCTTTAAAAACGTTTAGTGAAAATTCAAAGCAAAAAGTCCACACAAGAATAGAAAAAAGTTGTTACACGCGTAGAATAAAAGGCAAAAGAAAAAGAAAAAGCCATGTTTCTTCTTGTTAAACATGAATCGTTTATATACTTAAGGATGAGTTTTTTTTCTATGCTTTACTTCACATTTAGTATGTCCTAAATGTACGACTCTGCACACACTACTGAGCACGTTAAGGTATGGAAGGCAGGTTACTACCTGAGACCAATCTATGGTCAGAGGAGCAAGAAATAGTTAGGATATACCAATTAAATTCAGGTTGTAGGGGTTATATGAACCTCCCATATGCTATGCAGTAATTCATAGGCAAACATTTAATACAACAACATTTATTTATATAGCACATTGTTCAAGACTCCAGACACCACATAAATGTCCAATAGTTGACTTCATTTTTATGCAACAGTGCACAAAGCACCCTCTCCTCCACAATACTCATATAAATCACCAATCACAAATCAATAAACTTTCCAACACTCCCAGACGCGTTGCCACCCTTCCACCCAGCTCAGCTCACCGTCTGGGAGCTATCACAGTCCTTTTAATGTCCCTGACTCGGAAGTGTTCCAATCCCCAGTTCATGTGATCCTTATCACTTCTGGGTCAGATAAAAAGTCCTTTTCTTCATTCTGGAAGTATGTCACTTCTGCTGTCGCTCTGCCTATGACGCACTTCCGGGTTATAGGGCACAAATGACTCTCTATGCCTCCCTGCAGCGTCCTCTGTTGGCCCCTGTGGTATCCAGCAGGTTTGTAAGAGAAAACTCCATAGTCCATGATTCCCTGCTGGCATCCGGGGCACCTCCATGCTGCATGGAGAGCTCCATCTGGCGGTCTGGGGGTATTGGTCGTGATGACAAGCCGGCCATAGACCACACTAGCAAATAGCTCTTACAAATATGTTTTCAATATATTGTCCTTGCATTTTGATTGAAATGTAAATTTATTTCCTGTGTAAGTACATTAACAAGTATCTGAAAGGTAGATTCAGATATACTCCAAGAGGAAACAAAGTACATTTAAGAAAGTACAGAAATAATGAAAAGGTGTAATGTAAGCATATTTAAGCATATCTTAATTGTGTCTCAAAATAGCACTTTCAAGTACACTTGTTTGTATTTAAATATATATTTAGTTGCATTAATGATATAGCGTTAGTACACTAAGTACAAAATTAGTACTTGAAAATAGCACACTTTTAATACAATAAATGCACTTAAATTAAGTGTATTTCGTGTACTTTTTTGCCAGGATATACACATTGATAAATGGCTTGGGTCTTATTTCTATAATATAACTGTCAAATGCATATATAACACAGTGTAATTACAAATTTAAGGTGTTAATCTTCTAAAGGTTCCATACATAAAACTATGTGGAAGGTGGACCTTTAGATACAGGGTCCCCAAGTTGTTCAGTGAATTATGTAATGGAAGCCCACTGTTTGCAGCAGTTAAACTCAGGCTAGATGTTCATTACTACAGTGCATTATATACAGACAAAAGCTGCTAATAAACTTTTCATATTTCAGCTATTTTTTACTCTTTTGCTCCTTAATAAAAGCTTGTAAATCTCTTAAAAATATTACTGACTCACCTATATTCTGTTCCTCTACTTTGTATCTTTTTATGGATGGAAAGAATCAATAAACCTCATGCATTTTTCTAAACAATTATGATCATATGTGTGTTTTGGATTAATTATTTACTTTGTAAAAGATATTAATAATTTGTCATGTAACTTAAAGTGCATCAGTTTTAGAGCCTCAGCATTTTGCTGGGGAGTTGCTAGGACATATTGTAGCACTGTTAAAGAATAAAATAATAAAGGTACTACGTGTTACTCTGCTATAAAACTCAATGCAACACATCAGCTTTCTGTCCAAGATTACTGATTTAAGCCTTGGACAACTTTAGTTTTGAGCTCATAGTGTTAGGTATTCTGGTTAAAGAGTAAGACTGTTATTTTTCAAGTCAAAATTAAGTAAAGTTTGAAAGTTGAAATTAAAATTTCTATGAATCATCTTAGAATTAGCTCCTCACATTATGAACTTCAGTAATGTCTATTGAGAAGAATAGTGAAACTTACTAATTATTTTTGCTCACTCAAAAATGCTATTTTCAATTATTTTACTACCATATTCTCAGCAAAAGCAGCTCAGCATGCACTATAAAATTCAATAACTGGTTTGTAGTGCTTTAATCTGTTTTTATCGTAGATTAGCTCTGTGCCTTTTTATTTTCTCAGTTTTGTTGATTGGCACTGTGAACTTTAGCATTTAACACTGTGAAGTGTTAGCATTCAGGTGGGCTTGGTGTTTCTACAATCTAAGGATTTTAATGTAAATACAATACAGTACAATGGGTCTGTTATGTATATAACTTAAAATGTAACTCTTATGTGTAGGGACGATCAACACACACGATACTGCCAATGGCATGAATCTGGCAAAGCAGAATGTAAGTGGCAAAAAGCAGCCCCTACCACAAACACTTTCAGTTAACAATATATAAATTAAATAGGAAGGGCATTACAATGGCTTTCACACAACTTGGAGTAATTAGTACACAGCCTGAACCAGTTTTCACATGGCGAAAAGAGAAAATATCTCAGAGAACACATTGTTGCTGTGGCAAGCTCATAACAGACCAGAGAAGTTATGATGATGTGAAAATATCTAGTCACGTTCTTTGCTGAGATTGCACAGAGGCTGTAGCCAGAATCAATGCAACATGGGACTTAACAGTATATGAAGTGCTGTTCACAAAATATAGTCACATGATTTGAATTTGAATCTAAAATTACATATAAAAATATGATCTGAGTACACATGGCATTGCTATGAACTGGAGTTCGAAGATGAAGTAGGTGGTAGCCTCTTAAATCAAGCTTGGGAGACAAACCAGAATTCTGCCTGGTCTGTCTAGCTGAGGCTCACCAGACTTCAGCCACTCTCCTCAGACACCTGCTGGATTCAGCTAGAGCAGACCCCAAAAAATGGGGAGTTGGCAAAAAACTATTAACATCTCAAAATCAGACCAAAATCCCCTCAAGGAGAAGGATGACCATAAACTTTCAAATTGTAAAAACAGGGCAAGAGAAAGATATTCATAAATACATTATTTATTTTCAGAATATAGAAAAATACAAAGAAAAGCTGAAAGGAGCAAACAGAGGGACAGAGAAGTTAACCTAAAAGTCTATCAAAAGCAAAACAAATCCCAATATACAGTCCAGTAATCAGAATTATAGAAAACTCTCTAGAAATCTAAAATAGATGAATAATAAATAAATAAACGAATGAATAAATGAATGAATTCACACAGGAAAGGCAATACTAGCAAAACTCCAATAAACAAAGAATGGGTCTCACTTCTGAGGCTTCAAAGCCAGTTTAAATAGCCTGAGGATGGGCTCAGAAATGGTGATGTCAGAGTGGTCCTTCTTCTTGTGGCTCCACCCACAAAGAACCTGGAACATAAGTAAATTTAAAGATACAGTATGTAATTAATCAATAATAAGCAAAATGGGCAGAAATATTCATAACATGAAAATATGAAAGATAATAATAATACAAAGACAACAAAATCAATAATAAAATATCTAAATATACATTAATACATAACAGACACAAGAAAAAAAATATTATTTGACTATGTGTGTGTCAGTGGCACTAGCATACATATTAAATCACATAAAGTCAGACTGGTTTGATGGCAGATGTATATTCAAATCAGTTGATTTCATGTTATGCTGACAGCTCTGCCGCTGTATCAGAAACTTTGCACATTTTTGTGAGTCCATCATTTGTTATAAGCCTTGGCTGTTGTATGATGTAGCAGTTCTTCCCAAATGAAATTCACAGGGGCCTCTGCACTGGCTGGTTAACCCAGTTGAGGCATATTTAATCCTGCCCATTCCCAGGAGATACCTGTTAGCTTCAGGGGGAGCAGGCCCCCAAAAAATGAAACTTGCTACAACAACAAATAAGTAGCAAATGCCCCCAACAGAGAATGGGTAACTGTCAGTCTTTGGCTGTTTATAAAGGGGAGATTGAGGATCTTTATAAAATAGAATATTTACTTCAAAAATGCTCTGTAAACCCAAAGTGCTCAGATGAAGACAAAAAGCATACATGCATATGTCCAAAGGAAAATAACAAACAAAGTCTCAAAACAGAATACAATAATTGTGGTCAAAAACAGAGCAGAGGTCAGAAATTCATAGAATCAAATAAACAATAATATTCCAACAAACACATGCAGAACTCACCAATATCAAGGGTAAATGACAATGAACCACATTAAACCAGTGGGTCTCCAGAAAGCACAAGAAACATAACAGAAAATTAATTATTAATACATATATATAAACATAACTGCACAATAATGAAACAATATAGACATTACAAAAATAAGTATAATAAACACATAGAAAATACTTTAAATTAAACAAAGAGGAAATAAAAGTGGAACTTAGAGAATACAGACCATAAACCAGCAGAACGATGACAGACAAAACATAACTTTTGATGAAGATCAGAATTACAGTAACAAAACAAGGACAATATGAAACCCAAAACTAAAGCGAGGCATTGGACAGTTGCCAAATTGGGTTTGTGCCAGTGGAAAATGTCGAAGCTTCACCAATGATAAACCACTGTGAGCAGACAAGTGAGCAGGAAATGTATCCTTACCTAAGGAAAATTGTATCAAAAATCTGTGACAAAATATTTTACATCCAGTTAACTTTTGTTGGCATAAACATGCCTTTAGAAATGGCAAAGTCATGTTTTCTTAATTTGAAACCTTTACTACTTCAAACTTATTACATTCAGTTAATTTTAAGGCTTTTGTTTTTGGACTCACATTCATTTTGAAATGTAAAGACAGATTAGATTTTTTTTCCAACTTTCAAAAAACTGTTTCATATCAGAATAATTTTTATGTGGCAAATTAATATATACCAAGATTTTGAATAAATACGTTTAACTTGAAAAATACCAAATTTATCTTTTAAAATCTCCTAATTTCTGTCACAACTCCTGGCAGTTTTTGTTTAGACTTTGCTTATGGTTTAACACTCTGGATTGTGTTTTTGTTTACAATACTTTGGTATTCTACACAACTGTTGTTGATTCAGTTTGTCCAAAATGCACACATCACCCAGTTCATTTTTATCAAAATGTTTGCAGTTATTCACAAAGCAGGTGGAGTATATATGTGCTTTGGACGAGCTGAGCTGAGTATTTGTGACTGGCGTAACAATGGCACTTAGTGCACTTCCAAACTACAAGGACATATGGAGAAAGAGAGCAAACATAATGGATGCTTTGGAATTAAACTATAATAATTTTTATTTACTATTTATTGCATTGTTCAGCAGGATTTTATGATATTATAGGAATCAGATCAGGTTGGTGATGACTGGGCTATGCCATCAGAACTCTGACTTACTCAGTTCCTCCAAAACTCATCACAGGTTTATTTTCTTATTGAATATAGGTTTTGCTTTCAACTGGCCATGTTTGAGTTTCAATGGTGATGGAATTTTTTCTCATCATTTGTTTATAATAATAATTGAAATTGCTCGGTTTTTCTTTTTGTTTAGTGTAATTTGTGTGATAAGTTAAGGTAGTTTACCATTAGGACTCTTAATTGAATGCCTGCTGAAAGGGGGGTTTTTGCAGTCATACATATGTGAATAATAAATTAAAATCAGTCATTTCAGGCATTAATAGCGATTAGAAACACTAGTAATGTCTTGGCTATACTCTTGAATCAGTTTAATGGGGTCTGGATAAAAAAGGTTTCAATTCCTATCAAAACATGTAGTGAAAAGTCAACCAAAATGACATTTTGGTTGACTTTTCACTACATTCATAATGGCTAACACGGTACAACACCCATGAAAACATCATCAAAACATGAAAATTTCTGGGTGTCCAAACTTTTGACTGGTAATGTTTATGCTCTTACAAGTTGTATGGTTTGAAATTTACATTGCAACTGTAAATACGTAAAAGCACTCTGATCCTATACAGAGGTAAAGAACTATAAAGAAATAAATTGAATCAAATAAAATTTTGGGTTGAAAACCATGTCATTGAGTGTTGCATTGGAAGATAAATCTAGGGCTGAAACAGCGGAAGGAAGAGCACCCAGAGTCTAGAGAAGTGTCAGGGGAATTCGATGGTTTTGCCATAGTACATGAGGTGAACTAGTGGGAAGCTCATGCTACTGTATGGAATGAGACTGAGACTCTGAAGATGGGCCCAGTGCAGCTGTGGGTGTTTTGCTTTTCTGCTTTGTTTTACCTCCTTTGTTTTCAATTAAAAATCTAACATACCTTCATCTATATGGGTTTCCTGGTTTTACTACATTTTGATGACACTATGAGGGCGTCTCTTGGCATCTGCAGTAAACAACAGGAGTATAACATGAGTTAAAACATTTACAAGTGCATTATGTGTTAGGAGTTAACATAAAACTCTCAAACTCAATCCAATTCAGGACTGCAAGGGAAAGTGCCTATCCTGATTGCACTAGGTGGTAGGCAGGACTTAAACACTAAACAAGATGCAGGGATAACTTATGTGCACATCCTGACACACAATTAACCTTGTTTAGATATCTTTGTACTGAAGGAAGAAAACACGAACAGCCAGAAAATGTGCTTGGAGTTTTGTGGATTTATTCTAGTTATATTCTTTACAAATAATATACATGCAAACTGTTAGCTTATTTGGTTTTCTGGATCTAAATTTAAATACTGCAAAAGAATAAGCTGCTTATCAAGAACAAAAACAGACTAGTGTTGTAGTTGCATTTGCTAATTGTCAAAACCTTTATATTTGTTATCTTTTTTTCTGTTTCTTACCTATTCCAACAGAGGTGTTTGTCTCCAGTTCCTGTAATTATGCAGCTTCTTTCTGCCTGCCCTCAATTCCCTCTGTGGAATCAAGACAAAAGCTTGTATTCATTAAATTTCATTGCTAGTGATAAACACTTTCTAGGAATGATAAATTATAGGCAATGAGAAATAGACAAAAATTGCATGCATAATATAGTGGGCTATAAATTACATGAGTAGTGAACTAATCTTTTGGCATATGCATTGCTTGGTGTATGGCCTATAATTTAAAATCTTTTATTGTTTACCTATTCTAAATATTAGTGGTACACAATGAACTTTAAACTCAATTAGTCCAGCTACCATTTATATAGTGCATTTTCTGTTAACAGTTTCAAAGCACTGGACATTTTTAAAAATACAATGATTGAACACTTTATCAGTAGCCCTTAGAATTTAGAACACTGAACTTATCTCAAGCTAAAACAATAAACAGAAGAATTTTAAATCATGAGGAAATAAACAAATGTATACAAGTAAAAGTAAACCAAATATTAATTTGATTAGATTAGCAATATGAGATGATGCCATAGTCAAAAAAGAGTAAATGTACCTTTTACTGGAGAAGCAAATTAAAGAATATGTTTCTAAGTCAAATTAATTCAAATGCCAGATACAAAATTATGGCTTGTAAACAGAAAGTCAATTAGTATAAAGAAGGAGCTTTAGGGACAGACCTAGGGAGAAATCTGCAAACAGCAGAAGCTATAAAGCTAAATGCATTTTCATAAAGTTTCAAAAAAAGTCTTTGAAATGTCAAAACTGAAAGAGGTAAAAGACAAAGTACTAGAGATAAAACCAAATTAAGAAGAAGAAGACATCAAGAGTAGGATGGCCCCTTTTCTAAACTTTGATTACTGGAAATGTCAGAGTTAGGAATTCAATGAAAAAAATGTCTCTAAAATTAGGAAAAAATAGAAGGAGAAGGATTTGTTAAAAAATCTGGTGATACTTTTTACAAAAAATGTTTTAACTAGAATGCTATCCACATTATAGCATTTTAATAAACATTTTAGAATGGGTTAAAATAAATAGTGCATTCATAAAGTATTCACAATCCTTCACTTTTGTACATTTTGATATGTTGCAATCTTATGGTAAAATCATTTCAATTAATGTTTTCTCTCATCAAGTAACACTTTATGCACTAGAATAACACAGTAAAAACAAGATTTTAGAATTCTTTTGCAAATTTAAATAAAGGAAATGAGCAATGATTATTTGCCTCCTGACATGATGCTTAAAATTGATGCTAAACAATTCAATCTTGGTTTCATCACACCAGAGAATCTTGTTTCTCACCATCTAAGATTCTTTAGGTTCCTTTTTGCAGACTCCCAGCAAGCAGTTATATGTCTTTTACTGAGAAAAGGCTTCTGTCTGGCCACTCTGTCATAAAGTCCAGATTAGTAGAATGCTGCATTGATAGTTGTCCTTCTGGAAGTTTCTCCCATCTCCAGATAGGTTATGTGGAGCTTAGCTAGAGTGACTGTTGGGTTCTTGGTCACCTCTCCAGTGTCTATCGAGGCTCTTCTCACCTGATTGCTTAGTTGGGCTGGTTGGCCATCTTTAGGAGGAGTCACAGTTGTTCTAGTCTAGTTCTAGTATTTTACTTAGGAATCATGGAGGTCCCTGTGCTTTTGAGAACCTTTAATGCTGCAGATTTTTGTAGCCGTCCCTAGATCTGTGCCTCAGCACAATTCTGTCTCTAAGCTCCACAGGCAATTCCCTTAACCTGATATACATTTTTAACTGTGTGACCTTTTATAGACAGATGTGTGCTTTTTCTAATCCTGTCCAATCAATTGAATTTAGCACAGATGGAAACTAAACAAGATGTAGAATAAACATCTTGATGATCAATAGAACTAGATGCACCCGAGCAAAATTTCAAGTGCCACAGTAAAGCGCCAGAATACCTCTGTCAATGTTATATTTAATTTTTTTATGTTTGAGAAATATCCAAAATTTCCTAAAACTGTATTTTCACTTTGTTACTCCCTGCATTGAGTGTTGCTTGATGAGGGAAAAAATTATTTGAAACAATTTTAGCATAAGGCTGCAACATAACAACAT
This sequence comes from Polypterus bichir lapradei, assembly GCA_026402145.1. Taxonomy (NCBI): domain Eukaryota; kingdom Metazoa; phylum Chordata; class Cladistia; order Polypteriformes; family Polypteridae; genus Polypterus; species Polypterus bichir. The sequence continues at coordinate 48,398,760 of JANRMT010062818.1, read as the reverse complement.
TTGAAAAATAATGGTGTCTGAATACTTTCTGAAGGCACTGTATGTAGATTTTGTCATGATCATGACCTAACAGATAAATATAATAGAAGAAGTACAATCTGACCTACAGTAATTCCTTTTCCACTGAGTTGCACAGATTGGCTGAAATTGGCTTTTTACAAAATTTAAATCATTATACTAGGGCAATTTTTCATTTATTATTGTTAATATCCATCCATCCATCCATTATCCAACTCGCTATATCCTAACTACAGGGTCACGGGGGTCTACTGGAGCCAATCCCAGCCAACACAGGGCACAAGGCAGGAAACAAACCCCAGGCAGGGCGCCAGCCCACCGCAGTATTGTAAATATGCTCATACATATTTATTTAGATAGATAGATAGATAGATAGATAGATAGATAGATAGAACTTTATTTGTTCACATGGGGGCGGGTGTTTGAATTTGGCTTTTTGCAGAAGCTCTTTAAATAAATAAATACAATAGGTAGAAAAGTAATTAAATAAATAAATATACACACACACTTTGGTCTGAACACACACTGGAATGGCTATAAAGCAAGAAATTTTGAAAGGAGGAAAAGTTCTGATTTGGCAGTCACAGTCACAGTGAGCTATTATGCAGACATGTTGCTGTTGGTATAAATGAGCCCCAACAACATTTTAAAAGAGAGGATGTGCAGCATTGTTCATAATGTCACTCAGTTTTGTTTTAATTCTCTCCTTTGATTCTTCCTTCAGGGGGTCCAGAGTGTGTACTATAACTTTTAATTAGTCTGTTGATTGGTGGGCCTTTCTTGAAGAAATGTTACCAGCACATTACAGAGTAGAATATCGCACAGGCCACTTCTTTCAAAAAGTTAAATATGAGACATCCATCAATTATCTAACCCGCTATATCCTAAAAGTCTAATTAAAGAATTAAAGTCCAGGAGAAATGTAAATTACAGAAAATGGAAAAGAACAGTTAGTAAAGAAATATTAATAAAGGTTATATCCTCCCAACGAAATAAGTAAGCAAGTCAGACAGTTGATTTTATATGGAATAGGAAAAAGCTTAAGGAAAGAGTAGCAAGAATAAAGAAAATTATTGGTTACTATATAACTATAAAGTTAAAAACTTTACAGACTAATGTTACTTCTGTGTCTGTAATACAAGTTTTGATTCAGAGTCATCACAAACCACATGCAAATGTAGCAGATATAATAAAATTCTTGAATCTGCTTAACCATTCGAGGGTTATGGTGAACTGAGCTTATACTTACATTGAGCAAAATGATCTGAACAGGGGCAACAGCCCATCTTAGGAGTCACTTACACCCACACTTTAATTTATTCAAAGCCACAGCCAATTTGGAATTGCCAATTAAACAAGGGGCCGGAACTGTGACTGACCTTACCACAGTTATTAAACCTTCGTGTAGTGCAGGGTCTGTGAACCTCACAAACAGAAGAGAAGCTTGCCTGTATTATGACTTGTATTTTATATGCCATAACAGAATAGAAAAAGAAATAAAGGGCAGCAATTGCTACTGATCTTGCTGCAGCTGTTAACTTTTCAAACATGCTAGCTTTACCAGGGAGCAAGCTGTTGGCTGTCAGAAAAAGGGGCAAGCATGACTGCACTGGAAGATTGGTACTCAGTCAGTAAAGATGACATATGGTCTGAGTTTTAGTCATGTAATTTGACATGGTGTAACAATGAGATTAACAACTGCAGTTGGCAAATCTGACACATAACCCAACAAAAATTATCCAAACTTATATGCAACCTTTGCTAATTGATCTTAAGTTAAAATTAATTTTCTTGAATTTCAATTTAGCAGGGGTAGGAAATCAGGCTGGAGGGTATACTGCATATCAGGGCTAACAAATCAAATTTATCTATTCCAAATTAATTCAATCTTATTATTCAAGTGCCAAAAAATGACATTCAAAAGTAAAAAACCATAGTTGTTTATTTTACCTTGCATCAGTTTTGGCATCATGTAACTGCAGAAAAGCTATGAAATTCTATGATTATGGTATTTTACAGATCTGTTTTTGCGAATTACTATGACGATTAGTTTATTTGTATTTGTATACTTAGCTTATATCATTGGACAGTCTTCTCTTACCTAAACACACCCTTTCACAACACATTTTGAGTGAGATTTTTCTACCTCACTTCACTGTTCTTGGATCTACAGCTGGGCCGGTTCTAGAGAGACATATATGAGGGGGCAGACAGAAAGGTGAAGGGGGCACATGGTGGCGACGGAGGCGGGAAAGGGGTGGGATATTGGTGGTGGTGGGGGTGCTCTGGATAATTGTTTTTGTCATGTAATTGGATTGCACTTTGTCAGGCCTCTACCCTAAGACCTGTCCAACTTGGGTGTCCCAACTGAAATCTAAGCTTCTGCTGGTGTAGCTCTTAGGGTCACTGAGGCACGTAAACCCCGTGACCACGATAAGGTGGCAATCCCTCAGGAGGAAAACTGAAAAATAAAACAACAAAAAATAAAATAAAATATTCCTCATCAGATTATAACAACTAAAAACATGACATTTACCTTAATTGGATGGCCTATTTTAAATATATTCAAACCCAACAATAACACTTCTCACTATTGCCAATATTAACAAAACTAAAAGGGGTAGGCCAAGTTATAAAAAAAAAAATCAATTCACCAAGTCTTGAAAAATAAAAATGAAAAACAGAATAAAGTAAAATATCTATCCAGATCTTTACAACCAACAACATAAAATTTATCTTAATTGGATGGCTTAATTCTCAAATAAATTTGCAAAATAAAGTAAGAATAAAATAAGACCTCTCAATATAGCCAATATTTACAAAACTAAAAATGGTTAAAAAATAAAAAACAATTCACCATGTCTTTTCCTACAATTCTCAAACTAATTTGTAGAATACAACAGATTTAGAACAGGACATTTTAACTTCTTTTTTCTTTTTTTGTCTTTTTGTCTTGTTTTAAGCTCGTTTGTTTTGCAAGCAACTGAACTCTCTGTTTGCAACTGAACAGCTCCACTCTCCTTTCTCCTCAATCCACTCTACAACAACAGTCTCCTGTTTCCCTTTGCAAAAACTCTTACAAATCCATCCATATCCAAGTTATTTGTTATGGACTTCTCATGGGCCAAGATCACCAAATTCCTCTTTCTTTTATGTAACATGGTGTGACAATAGGGGGTTAGGACCCATGACAAAGTGGAGAAGGAACTCTCACATGACGCTGAAGACACACCATTTACCAGGGCTGTTACATACAATTTATGCAACTCAGGAAAGGCTTCCTTATACTCCTGCAGGAGTTTATACACAGTGGACAGGTCTGTTTCCTTTGAACATTTTTTGAGCAGCATCTGTTTTGCAACAAGAACTTCATTTTTCAGACTTACAACATCTGCTGCAGTGCCAGCCATCACAGCCAGAGGGTGCAACAGGGTGGGATTTAGAAATGCGCTAGATTTGGGTGCAAGACTAGATATAGCTCTCATCAGGTCAATATTCTTGTGTGAAAATCTAGTTTCCATTTCTGAAATGGCCCTGTCAAGGATGTTGAGCAGGGATCTTTTCAGAGACTGATGGGGGGAAATAGTAGGGTCACCAGTGTCTGTATGGCCCAAAGTTGAGAGCACAATACTTTGACCCAGGTGTTTGCTCATTGTTCTCCTTCTCTTTGTTGGATGTGACTAATCCTCAGCAGGAGATGACACTCCCTAACAGTCATCCTCACGGATGTTTTTTAAAGAGTCTAGTGCTGCACTAACAACCTCAGAAGCACTGCACAGATCAACTGACTGAGACTGTAGAATAGCATTTGCTGGTTTCAAGACACCAAGCACTAGGAACTTTCCAATCTCAAAGAAGTGATGCCTCTTAATTTGGCATAGCAGGCCTGATGCCTCGGTGCACAGGTCAACTGCAGCATCATCATCCTTTGTCATCTCAGATAGGATACTAAGGATTTGTTCTTGATTGTCCACAGTGCACCTTGTCACCTCATAGTGGCTTGTCCATCTGATCTCAAGCAGCCTTTTTAGACAAGGTGCATCATGTTTATTGAGCACATAGTGGTGGTGAAAAAAGTTGTAGAGTGAACTAGATTGGCCAAAAAATCTTTTTGCACACGGCTCACTCTGCATTGCATGCAAAACCACTAAGTGCTGTTGGTGGTTGTAGCAGTGGATGTATGGGACATTTCTGTCAAGCCTCTTTTGGAGCAGAGCTTGTACACCACCTCTAACCCCATTCATCACAGAAGTCCCATCATAACACTGGCTAAGTATACTGTCAGCACTGTAGCCAGCATCAGAAAGGTGTAACAGTATCTCAAAGGTGATGTACTCTGCATCAAGTTGTTGCAAGTCAAGCAACCCAATAAGATGCTCCTCTGGCGTGGAATTTCTGACAAACCGTATTATCACAGACAAATTTTCCACATTGCACCTATCCCTGGCCCCATCCCTTTTGAGGCAAAACCCTGCAGAATCAGCACTTTCATATTTTTCCTGACTTCTTCAAGCACCATGTCAGCCAGTGTTTGGATAATTTCATTTTGGATATCCTTAGATGTGTATTTTTTATTTTTTGGGATACCCTTAGCAATGCTTGCTAGCCTCTAATCCTTCTCTAAGGTATATTCCATCAGTTTTATAAAAATACCTGAAGCAATGTCATCATCCTTACCCGCTGCATCATGTCTCAAGGTTTCTGCAGTCCCCCAATTCATTTATACAGAGAAACCTTATAGCACTACCAATACTCTTGACATAGTAATGGTTTTTTTCAAGTTGTGTTTTACCAACCAACATTGAGTCCACAGTCCCCACTGTGGCTCTCTGCTTTTATGCTCAGTCCAGATGGTTGAAGCATGCACATGGTTGTGGCTGGACACATGCCTCTGTAACCCCTTGTCTCGATCAAGTGCTGCTTTCCAGTTGTTAAAACCAGTTAATGTATAAACTACATCCCTCTCATTAACAGTGCTGCCATATTTCCAACAGGGGAAACAGAAGCTGCATTTATGAAGCATGTGTCCCGCACAACAGAGTACTCCAGCCATGGTCGTGTGCGGTACCAGGCAGGATTGAATGATCTTAATGTTGTACCACCAAATACACATTTGGAGTAACTACCTAGTATTGGCTGAGATGGTGTATTGCCATTTACGTCACTGGGTAGCTGAGTGGGTAGCTTTGGGGCAGCAATTGTTGGCAGAGGTACAGGAGAAGCAGTGCCTGTTGATGCCACAGGAGCATGCTAGCTGCTGTCTCTGATGTACAAGCAGCAGCATCATTGCTACTGCTATTGGTATAGGCAGGAGCAGTACCACACTTTTTAAAAGCTTGGAAAAAAGGATGCATCTCACAGCATTAACTTTCCCTTTGTGAACTGCTGGAAGCTGGGGTGGAAAGTGAATAAGCTTTACTAAAATCGCTGTGATTACATCAGTATATGAAATGAGAAAACTGTTGAGTGCAGTGTTGAAAGCTGGGGCGGGGCTTTGTGTCGGGGTCTGACAGACACAGGTCCTCTAGTCGGCTCTGTGCAGCAGACAGGCTCACAGTGGTGCTTGTGGGATCGAGACAGAAACACTTCTCTACCAGACTGAAACTGTGAGAAGAACAATGGACTAGTCCCCCATTGACTGTACAGATATAGATGTATTTTTTAGTTGTTTTTAATTATCTTACGAGTCGCTATGATTTTGAAGACAGAGATTTGCTGCTTCCTGAAAGCCTCCCACTGTTGTGCAGCTCATTTTGCTCTGCCCTGCCTACTGAGAAACCTGACACCGGGTCATTTGCATACTAACAGCGATTGGATGTTTAGCTGGGGGGAGGGTGAGTGGGGGATCTCTGCCAAGTGCTGTGTGAGCCTGAGCACAAACAGACCATGGAGGGAAAGAGCCAACAAGAGGTGAAACCTATCATCTCATTTGTGCCTTTTCCAGTGGATTTTTCAGCTACTGTAGTAAATCTTGTCCATATTCAGTTTGTGGGTAATCTATTATTTTCTTTCTCAACTCAACTCAACTCAACTCAAGGGAGCAGGATGTTTGTTTAAGGGGGCATTGCCCCCTCTTGCCCCAGCGTAGAGCCGACCCCAATCTACAGTAGTACTAAGAACAGGTTTTTAAGTACTTCTTCTGTACTGTTCTTCTCCAGATACTGTTCTGCTTCACTGTTGAATTTCTCCAGGCTGGTGGTAAGGCTGTCCTCCTGGCATTGCAAGCAATCTTTGCTTCCATTTGGGAGACTGGCATCATCCCAACTGACTGGAAAACGTCATCCTATCTGGAAAGGGAAGGGTAATCGCCTAGATTTTGGAAACTACAGGGGGATAACACTGCTCTCGGTGTTGGGTAAAGTCCTTGCTTGGGTCGTCCTTAATAGGATCCATGATCACTTGCTCACTAACCAGCAACCGGAGCAGTCTGGTTTTACGCCTAAGAAGTCTACCATCGACTGCATCCTGGCACTGAGGGTTCTCATGGAGGGTAAACGCAAATATCGGCAGAATTCCTTTGCAGCTTTTGTCGATTTTCAAAATGCATTCAACTCAGTTGATCGAGCTACCCTGTGGGACACTCTAAGACTCTGCGGGATCCCCTCAGGGTTGCTGGATATCATGGCCGGCATGTAAACTGCTACTCAGAGTGCTGCGTAGAGTGGAGGCAGAACCTCTGTGTTTTTCCCAGTTGATTCTGGGGTTCATTAGGGGTGTGTTCTTGCTCCTACTCTGTTCAATGCTTGCATGGACTGGGTGTCGGACAAGGTCATGGTGTACAGCGGGTGTGGGCATTTGTTGGTGAAGAAAGATTCACTGATCTTGACTTTGCTGAAGATGCTGTGATCTTTGTGGAGTCAATGGAGGCTCTGATCAGGGCTCCCTCTTTGCTTTTGGGAACCTCTTGAACCTGACACCATCAGTACTGTAACCGAGATGAGCATGGCTGATTGGGACAAAACACACATGATGCATGGGAACATGCAAAGTACAAGTGCTTTTATTAAAACAATCCACAAAACAAGTGTTCCAAAAAGTGTAGTGCTCTAAAAAAAAATTCAATAAATAAGTAATGCATAAAATCATCAAAGTGCTGGTGGAGGTTAAAAATCAATTACTAAATAATCCACTAAAACGAGGTTAAAATTCAGACAAGAGTCTTCTTTAAAATGCTCTGTCCCCAGTGCTTTGCTTTAAAAACTGACGCCTCTCCATCCTTTAACCTCCAATCCTCCTTCCTTTGCTCCTTTGACTCCCTTTTCCTTTCCTTACAGTTCCCTTTTTAGACTGGGGTGTGTTTGCCTGATTACCGCTCTGGGCTGATAGCAAGGCAATCAGACTGCCCGCACGAGCCAGCAAGGCAACACACGGATGGCTGACCGTCTTGCACCAACCCAGAGACTTCATGGCGTCTTCATGGCAGATCGCTTGTACCTGCTCCCATTCCCCACTCTCCACTCCCCACTTATTTATTTATTAATTTAAACAGCTACCTTTTTCAGCTGCAGACCCACTATTCCACAGTGTCCTGGACAAAAACCAAGATCTAGGCCTTTAATGACCTCTTAGGTACAGCCATCAGCAGTGTGTCTGTCTGTGGAGAGTGTTGACCTTGTTGCTCATTGAGTCCTGAATGAGGCACATTGCCTGAATTGTAAGGGAGCCTCAGTTACGGCACTACAGCCATGTGATGCAATACCCCAAGGGTGATCCAGCTCTCAGGGTCCTTCTTGTTTAGGACCAGAGTGGCTGGACCAGGCCAAGGGGATGCCCACGTAACATCTGGCTACAGCAGATAGATGGTCTTTCCAGCAGGTGGGACAGGACAGAATCTGCAGTTAATTTATAACTCACAGGTCAGATGAGATGAATCTATCCCTAGTAAAGGTGATATGATATAGACAAAAACCTTTTTAAAATAAGGTGTTTTTTCCACATACTTTCATGATCAAAACATTTAAGCCGATCTACTTATTATCAGAGTAGTTAGCCAATTATCTGTGATGAATAATTTTACATGGAATAAATGTCATAATGGAAATATTGTCTGAGGATAGAAAGGACATTCATTCATCTGGATGTCAGAAGCACTGTCCATGCAACAGCATGAGTTCTAATTTAAGATGTACAGGTATCTCTTTTGGAATTACTTAACTTTCTTATCCGTGTTGCAAATATATTTATCTAGCACCATTTCAATAATTTCTTTGAAAGGAGTTTCCTGAGTCTGCCTAAAATATTAAGAATTTAACTGAAATGATATAGGTGTACTGGTAACTAATTCCAGAGTCTCTAGGAAAAACATTAAACATTGAAATAAATATAAAAATTAATCCAACATGATGCAATTTAAAACTATTTACTGAGCTTTAATAGAAAAAAAATCTTAAACCTTAATATGAAACAGTAATACAGAAATTTCATTATTCCTTTTGAAATTATTTGAACAATTAGTACACTTATAAAACAAAAACCCAGGGTTTATTTACTTTTAATGGTCCACTTTATAACTAAAACAATTTTACATTCTACCATTGAAGGCCTGAGATGACACTTATGTATGGTGTGGCAAAATCCTTTTAATATTGTCTCTTTGCTTATATAAAGTAAGCAAAGTGAAGAAGAAAAAAGAAGTATCTCTGCTAAAAATGGAGATATAATACAGCTCCTTGATATGCTCTCAGGCAATGCTTTTTTGATTCCTTGACACTGCTAATCAAAACAAAAATTTATCAGTGTTCTTAGCTCCTTCATTCTTTCTGCCAGGGTCTTCTGCCTCACACCTCTATCCTACTCTACATCTGTCAGTCTCCTTTTTTTCACTCCAGCAGCAGAGTTATTTCTTTCTCACGCCTTTAATTGCAATAATCTATACTAATAAACGGCAAAGCCCTCACTGACTCACTCACTCACTCACTCACTCACTGACTGACTCATCACTAATTCTCCAACTTCCCGTGTAGGTAGAAGGCTGAAATTTGGCAGGCTTATTCCTTACAGCTCACTTACAA
>JANRMT010062818.1:48349078-48389331 GCA_026402145.1 Polypterus bichir lapradei | reverse complement strand
TTTTTTTTTTCAGAAATTAAAAGAGCTTGAGTTTACAATATTCATGTCCATGTCTATTATTTGATTCTGTCGCCCACTAAAACCCTTTTAAATTAAAAAAACACATTTGCGATTTGGGGCATTTACTGTTGGACGAAGAAGAAGAAGCAAGAGAAGAAGAAGGGAAGACGTGTCCAGAGGCAGGGGGAGAGGAGGAAGGTAAAGAGAGTGGTACTGAGGGTAGAAACTTTGAATGTTGGCGGTATGACTGGTAAGGGGAGAGAGTTAGCAGATATGATGGAGAGAAGGAAGGTTGATATATTGTGCGTGCAAGAGACTAAATGGAATGCAAGTAAGGCCAGGTGGATCGGAGGTGGATTCAAATTGTTCTATAATGATGTGGACAGGAGGAGAAATGGAGTAGTGGTTATTCTGAAGGAAAAGTATGTCAAGAGTGTTTTGGAATGGAAAAGCCGTTGGTCCAGATGACATACCTGTGGATGCATGGAGGTGGTTAGGAGAGATGGCAGTAGAGTTTTTAACCAGATTGTTTAATTGAATCTTGGAAAGTGAGAGGATGCCTGAGGAGTGAAGAAGAAGTGTACTGGTGCCGATATTTAAGAATAAGGGGAATGTGCAGGACTGTAATAACTACAGGGGGATAAAATTGATGAGCCGCAGCATGAAGTTATGGGAAAGAGTAGTGAAAGCTTGGTTAAGAAGTTAGGTGATGATTAGCGAGCAGCAGTATGGATTCATGCCAAGAAAGAGCACCACAGATATGATGTTTGTTCTGAGGGTGTTGATGGAGAAGTATAGAGAAGGCCAGAAGGAGTTGTGTTGTATCTTTGTGGACCTGGAGAAAGAATATGACAGGGTGCCTCGAGAGGATCTGTGGTATTGTATGAGGAAGTCGGGAGTGGCAGAGAAGTATGTAAGAGTTGTACAGGATATGTACGAGGGAAGTGTGACCGTGGTGAGGTCTGCGTTAGGAGTGATGGATGCATTCAAGGTGGAGGTGGGATTACATCAAGGATCGGCTCTGAGCCCTTTCTTATTTGCAATGGTGATGGACAGGTTGACAGAGGAGATTAGATAGGAGTCCCCGTGGACTATGATGTTTGCTGATGACATTGTGATCTGTAGCGATAGTAGGAAGCAGGTTGAGGAGATCCTGGAGAGGTGGAGATATGCTCTAGAGAGGAGAGGAATGAAGGTCAGTAGGAACAAGACAAAATACATGTGTTTAAATGAGAGGGAGGTCGGTGGAATGGTGAGGATGCAAGGAGTAGAGTTGGCGAAGGTGGATGAGTTTAAATACTTGGGATCAACAGTACAAAGTAATGGGAATTATGGAAGAGAGGTGAAAAACAGAGTGCAGGCAGGGTGGAATGGGTGGAGAAGAGTGTCAGAAGTGATTTCTGACAGATGGATATCAGGAAGAGTGAAAGGGAAGGTCTACAGGATGGTAGTGAAACCAGCTATGTTATATGGGTTGGAGACAGTGGCACTGACCAGAAAGCAGGAATCAGAGCTGGAGGTAGCAGAGTTAAAGATGGTAAGATTTGCATTGGGTGTGACAAGGATGGATAGGATTAGAAATGAGTACATTAGTGGGTCAGCTCAGGTAGAATGGTTGGGAGACAAAGTCAGAGAGGCGAGATTGCGCTGGTTTGGACATATGCAGAGGAGAGATGCTAAGTATATTGGGAGAATGATGCTAAGGATAGAGCTGCCAGGTAAGAGAAAAAGAGGAAGGCCTAAGAAAAGGTTTATGGATGTGGCAAGAGAGGACATGCAGATGATGGGTGTAACAGAACAAGATACAGAGGACAGGAAGATATGGAAGAAGATGATCCGCTGTGGCAACCCCTAACGAGAGCAAACGAAAGAAGAAGAAGGTATTATTCATTTTTATGAATACATTTGTCTTTGCATTAAAACTTCTATGCTTTTTCTATTTATCTTGAGTGATTGAGGTAATACTCGGCATCTAGTGTGGGTAGATTGACTCTTCTATACCACAGGATTAGTGGCTGAGAAGAGACACCATGAAATAATATGTTATTGGTAAATGACATTAAAAGGGCATTAGACTCCATTGTCTTGGGATACCTGTTTGGTCTGCTCTACCCTATGGTGGTGAGTAACTATCTGGAGTGCTAAAAGAGTGGAAGGCTATTTGCAAATTACTTTTGTATAGCACTCTTCACTAAGTGCATTCATAGAGCACTATGAACAATTCTTAGTTAAAATACAAGTACATGTTATACTAATTACTAAATACAGGACTGTCACACATTTAAATACAGATTTGTTAAAACACACAAAGAAAAATGTAGAACTGATTAAAAATGGCAACCAACAATATTTGTCCATTACTTAATTTATGAACTATGGCCAGTTGACAATGGTGGAGATTAATTGTACAAGAGAAAGTCAAAAATAAAGTCATAGTCTTAAGACCTTAGCCAACTAGCTGCCAACCTGCTCCTGGGTTTTCTATAGTAGAGTCTCTGTTTGCTGCCCAATCTGATGAGAGAATCTTTCCATCTGATGATTTCCATGCCCCTTTATCCAAGATGACTTTTCCATATGTAGGAAACCATCCTGACAGTACAGTAGTGGCACCATGTGACACATCCAGATACAAAGAAGAGAAACAGAATATAGGAGGGTTAGTAACAGTTTAAAAATTTGATATATTTAATTCTGTACTAATGACTAACCACAGAGATGCACTATTCACAGTTAATCAGCAACTCTAGTCAGGGTATGCAAAACTAAAGTAGCAAGTCTTCATCTGGGATTTAAAAGCTGAAACTGAATGGGCATCTCTTATATTAGCAGGCAGTTGATTCCACAGCTTTAGGGCCCTGTAACTAAAAGTTTGACCTCCCACTGTTGTTTTATTAATATATAATAACTTTTAGAGTCTTAAATAGGCCAGTATCTTGAAATCTCAATGTGCACTCTGGTTTGTAACTAATGATAAACTTAGCTAAGTAAGCAGGGTCTTGGCCATTTAAATCTTTATAAGTTGAAATCAGCGTAAGCTTAACTGGGAGCCAATGTAGGAACTCAGGGGTTGGAGTTATGTGTTTGTATTTTCTGGTTTGTGTAATAACTCTTGCAGCAGCATTTTGAATTAACTGAAAGCTACATAAAGAATGATTTGAACAGTCAGTGAATAACACATTGCTGTAATCATTCCTACAAGAAATAAATGCATTAATTAATTTCTCAGTATCTTGCATATTTAGAAAACATCATAATCTTCCAACATTTTTAAGACGGAAAAAATATGTTGTGGATAGTATTGCAATGTGTGTTGTAAATGGCATGCTAGTGTCAAAGATCACACCTAAATTGCATGCTGATTTAGTAAAACTAATGGTTATTTCTACTGAGTGTCAGAGATGGCTGGGGTGCCGACCCGGCCAGGACGCCCAGAAGGACGGGCAGAGGACTTGTGCCTTCCCCAGACCATGTGGGGGCGACCACCATGGTACCTTTGGGGGCCACGGGTACAGAGCTTAGAAGCTCCACCCTGTAGGGGCCTGTGGTCACCGCCAAGGGGCGCCCATATGCCTTTGGAGCCCTGGACCTCAGCACTTCCGCCACACCCGGAAGTGCTGGTGGGAAGAAGAGCAGGGACACCCAGAGTGCTTCCGGGAATGCAGCCGGCATTTCCGCCACACTGGGGCGTGTCGGTGGAAGATTGCCGGGAAACACCTGGAGCACATCCGGGTGATTATAAAAGGGGCTGCCTCCCTTCATTCAGGGCTGGAGTCGGGTGAGGAGAGGACGAGAGCTTGGAGAAGAGAGTGGAGGCGGCCTGAAGAGTGAGGCAAAGAGTGTGAGAGGCGTGGACTTTGGGGTAAAGTGGATTGTGTGGCACTTTATTATTTGACTTTGTACATAGTGTAAATAAACGTGTGGTGGTAACACAACATGTCTGCCTGTCTGTGTCCGGGGCTTAGTCCACATGAGTTAAAGAGTGACAGAATGTTGCTGCAGTGAGTATTATTCCCTGAAATAACTAATATTTCTGTTTTTTCCATATTCAAACACAGATAGCTTTAACTCACAGATGCACTTAATTAAAGACAGACAGGGAAATGCCATTTGGTTTAAAGAGAGATATACTGCAATTGTATATATGACAATAATTAATGTTATGTTTTTTAATGATAATTCCCAATGGAAGCATGTAATATGAAAACAGGGTCACAATACTGAGTCCTGTGGGACACCATATTTAGCTTTTGAGTGTAATAATTGAGTACTGTCAGCACATTTCTGTATGTACTGGTAACCTAGTAAGTATAGCGTCTTTGTGCCCAATGTAATTTTCCAGGCTCTGTAATAAACCAAAATGATCAATTGGCGTCAAACGCTGCGCTTAAAGCAAGCAACATAATTGCTGTGGAATATCAGGGCAAATCAGAATGTTGTTTATAACATGTGTTAGTACTGTTTATGTACTATGACCAGTATGGAAAACAGACTGGAATTTTTCAAATAAATTGTGATGTTTAAGTGAGACTGAAGCTACAGTATATGGTGACTACTTTTTCAGTTATTTTAGATAAAAAGGGCAAATTTGAAACTGATATATAATTATCAAGTATTTGTGGGTCTAGCTCTGGCTTTTTAAGTAATGATCTGATAACTGACACTTCTAGTTCATCAGGAACTATGCCATACAGCAGTGAACTATTGATAATGTTAAGAATGGTTGTTGGCAAAACATCTGTTGTGCTTTTTTACTAGTTGATATTGGGTCTAAGAAACAAGTAGAAGATTTCATTTTTGAAATTAAATTTATGACTTCCTGTTCTGTTATCGATTTAAAATTACTAAAGTGGTGAGCACAAAACGAAACAGCGTTTGCTGAACTCATAATAAGTTTGTGAGGTGACACTAATATCTGGGATCTTATATTGAGAATTTTCCCATTAAAGAAGTTAATAAAGTTTTCACTGCTAATGTCTCAAGGTATTTTGCACTGTCGTTTAGAAATCCCTTTTGTTAGATTAGCCACTGTTCTAAACAGTTCAGGAGGATTACTACTGTCGTTATCTATTAGTCTGGAATAGTAGTCAGAAAGGGCTATAAAGAGAGATTATTCATACTTTGTAACACTGTCTCTCCATGTATTACAGAAGACCGGCAGCTTTTATACTTTCCATCTATGGTCCAGTTTTCAACATACTAATTTAAGAACTTGAGTATTCTCATTAAACCAGAATGAGTTGCTATTATGGAAAATAAAAATGCGTTAGCATAAGTAGATATAAAACTTAGCATGATCTTTTATATATATTAAACTTAGTGTGAATTTTAACACGAATCAGGTATGCCAAGAAAATAATTGAGTACACTTCAGAACAGTTAAAAGTAATAAGGTCAGGGTCAGGTCAGTTTGGGGAGCATGCACTAGTACAGTGCAGTGCTGCACCCACCACAAGATGAAACAGTTTGGCATCCTGGTTGGCAAACCTCCCAGGCAGACCCGCTGTCCAGTCCCACCCTCTGGAAATTACCATCTATCTGCCGCAGCCAGGTGTTACCAGCCACTCAGGTCCTCAACAATGAGGATCCTGCGAGGTGGATCACGCTCTGGGTATCAGCTCATATGGCTGTAGAGCCGTAACTGATGCTCCCTCACAATGCAGTAAATGTGCCTCATTCGGGACTCCATGAGCAACTGCTAATTCGACACAAAGTCAAAGCAGTGGTCAAAGTCAAACCATGGGATAATTTCTATGGTCTCCCCCGATATGGCAGATGGCAGTATCTCTGGGTTAGGGTTCCCACACGGACACCCACAGGGCATGTTTGGACCTGTAGTCCCCATGAGGCAGCCCTGCTGGGATCCATGGGGGCCACCAGTGGGCGCTGCCAGGAATTGCGATTCCTACTTTCATGTCTACATGCTTACTTTCTGTCGATTGACATTTGGGCTTGGGTTTTTACTCATTGACAGCAGTATGTAAATGTTTTGTGAATGTTTTCTTTTTCTTTGATTATATTCTTGAATAAAAGTGTACTTGTTTTGTTATACCTTTTGTGAAAGTGTTTATTTGATATTTGGACTTCAGTCTTTACACATTATACACTTCACATCAACATTTTGTCATTTTTACTATAACATGAAAAAAGTTTCTGTTTTAGTGATGTATTCAACATTTCTTGCATTTCAATTCCTGTCATTCTATATTTACCCAGATTGTTGTAGACACAGAACATATGTGAAATGTATATATTCCAAATAACAATATATTATTTACCCTATACAATTCCAGACAACTCACACCCAGATAAACAAACTTGAACTAGGAAAACTTTGAGTTACTTTACACAAAAGACCCCTTATTACTACAGCAAACAAAGCCATTGAATCTTGGCACACACGTATGTGTCGCTGTCTCTCTTTACTCTGTCACAAACTTGACCAAATTTGCACATTCTTTTAGCCTTGGAAAATAAAACTTAGCTGCTGACATCAAAGTTATTATAAGTTCCTACTATAATGTGAATTGCTGTCTTTCTCTGCTCCAGACTACACAGTAAATAATAATAAAAAAATCTCTTATAATCATTTGTATAATAGTACAAATAATAAAAAGGTCATATACTAATCTGAAAGCCATAAGCGCTCCAGTTATTTCAGGTAGCTAAAAAAGTATATAAATTAAATAACTGAAATTTCATCACAATGTTTTTCACACAATTCAAGGAGCAAGTACACAATGGTTGTATGAAGACTAAGAAGGCTTTTAAGATGCTGCAGGGCATAATAATAATAATAATTATTTGCATTTATATAGCGCTTTTCTCACTACTCAAAGCGCTCAGCAATTGCAGGTTAAGGGCCTTGCTGAAGGGCCCAACAGAGCAGAGTCCCTATTGGCATTTACGGGATTTGAAACGGCAACCTTCCGCTTGCCAGTGCAGATCCCTAGCCTCAGAGCCACCACTCCAGTTTGTTGCTGACTCTGATAGGGGCTCTAACATAAACTGAGAATTAGAGAGTGACGTTCCCTCTTAGTTCAAGGTTGAATCTGAGTGTCAGTTATGGAGCCCGGCTGTGAGCCAGAGTCCAGTGCAGAGATAACCTAAGATCTTCCTCACAAAAACCAATACAGGTGAGCCAGCATTGGTTTCCAGGGGAAGAAAGTAAAAGGAGCATGATGACACAGTAGATGGAGCAAGCCTTTGGCAAAGTGCATGGTGCTAGAAGGTGGTTGGTTCACAATATTTTCACTGACATGCCAGGCCTGAAAATGTTTGCAAAAGGAAGAATAACCAGTCCTGTTCACCATTTAAACTGCTTGTGTGACTTGAAAATGCTGAGAAACATCTGAGATATTGTGAGTGAAACCTGAATAACCTATGCAACGTGGAACTTGACTGTTGTTGAACTGAGTGCTTTCATTGCCATTTACTAAGTGCATGGAGCATATGGTGGGATTGCCTTTTTCAAAGAAACCATGCCACAGAACTATGATGGTAAGAACCATGAAGGAGAACTATGGTAAGAGACGGTGGTGATGTGACTTGTTTAACCTTTCACTGGCAAAGGGAGAAATTTCACCATGGACAATTTTTTATACCATTTTCTCTTAACTTTCTCTTAAAAAGAAACCTTCTCTGTGCAGTGAATAAAATGAAATGAGAGCTGCCTCCCTCCACAAAAGACTCCCTGTATAGAGAACTTTTCTCAAAAACAGAGATGAAGACTGGGAAAGCCACACTCACTGTTTATACATGTAAGGCACGAAAGAGTGTCTGCCTTATCAGCATGATGCATCCCACCATAAGCATCAGCACAGACAGGAAAAAAAATGGACATGGTAACACTCTAGAATTGCACCAAGGTATGTAGTTCATTACTCTTTCTATTTCTTATTTTTATCTAAGCAGGTCACTGTGGGTAAAGAAAAAAAACACACACACATACAACACCCCACAAATATTCACATTTCTTTATTTGATAACTTTTATAGGAGGGTGTAGATGTGCTTGACCAGATGTCAAGGCTGTATACAGTGAAAGAACAACTTGCTAAACTTGGTGGCAATCAATGCCTATATTTTATATTCAGAATATTGAAGTAAGAAAGAAGGCAAAAGGTACTTTATTATGGACTAGTAATGAAAGCTTCACAATGACCACATGAGATTGAGATGATTGAAGCATCAAATGAAAAAGTTGTATATGTCAGAGCAACCCCTCACATGACTCTCACTGCCGGAGCAACCCAGTGCCACATTGGAAAATGCAACCGTGATAAAACGAAAGAACACTGTCAAAAGTGCCACCATTTTATGTGTGGCAACTCCTCAAGGAAGTTTAAAAAATTTGTGTTGACTGCTTATATGTTTTGTAATCACTCAACCTGCCAGTTGCAATTTACAGATGTGTATATTAAAATAAAATGTAAAAATGTGAATGTCAGTTTAAATTTGAAAATGTTTTCACAGGAATGGAAAATAGTTCCTAATGCATTTTTTATGTGTCCTGCTAACTGAAATTGTAATATTTCTTTTGACAAATAAATATTTAAAATAGCTTTATGTCAAGCATTAGTGCATCTTGCAAAGTGTTTTTTTAATTGCAAAAGTATGCTAACATTTTAAACTTCATGCAAACTGGAGGTGGTTTGACAAGCAACTTATTTTTACGTATACTCAGGTTTTTGATAACTTATTGTTAGGAAATCTGCTGTTTTTGTCTCACTATGCATGGTAAAGAAAAAAAATCTGAAATTTGTTGGCACTCCACTTATTACAGTTTAGATAAAAAATGGCTAATAACTCATTTGAAATGGCATCTCATTGTTTTTCACACACATCAAATAGTAAGTACACAGCTAGGATGAATTTCACGTGGGGAAAGGTACAGCTTGTGAAGTGGCACATAGCAGAAGAACTGATCAAACCACAAGTGAATATCAGCCACAGTGGACAGTGGCTCACTCTCAAAATGTTAAGATACTGCAGACCAGCAATAAATGCAAAACAAGAATAAGCAGTGGGCTTTCTTTTAGAAAATGGATCTATGCAACTTTTTATTTGACAGTAAATTAGGCTCCTTTTAGGAGAAAAAAGATATGATTTGAGCACAACTATATGGGCTGCCTGCGGTGGGCAGGTGTCCTGCCCGGGGTTTGTTTCCTGCCTTGTACCCTGTGTTGGCTGGGATTGCTTCCAGTGGACCCCCGTGACCCTGTAGTTAGGATATAGGTTGGATGGATGTTTGGGCTGCCATCCCATTGTCCAAGGACACAAAAGATGGTTAAGAAGACAGAAAGTAATAAACTGCTGAGGCAGTGCAAAACACATAAACAGCAAAACAAAAGTGAATACTCTACACGCATGTTTGACACATTAGCCATTCAGACTGCAAAAATAATAGCAGACTAGTGGTGTGGACAGTATTATACTCAGTCTATCATGCTGCCTGCCATTTACCAACAATAACTATTATAAACTACAATATTCTACGTTTGCCAAGAAATGATTTACTATTATTTTCACTCACGTTGTATTATTCTGTCTGTGGCTTTTGGCGGTAGGGCAATAGGGCCGCATTATCAGGATACCAAGCTGATGGGTCATTAGTGAGAACAAAATGATTTAAACACCACTTGGCGTAGCATTGGCAGTTTAGTAATGAAAAACATCTATGGCAGCTCTAGTGTTAAATCTCAGGTTGATAGATGGAAAGCCTATTGGTAGTGGGTCAGTAAGATTTATTTCTCATCCCATACAATTTCAAATTGGTCTATTTCATAAAGAAACAATAACTTTTTGACAGAAATTAAAGAATTGCAGATTAAATGTTTAAAAAAATTACTATAAGTCAGCATGCAAACATTTGCATTTTGTGCCACTAGTAATGGATTACCCCCTTAATATACATAATTTCATGACATGTTTAATAAACAATTATATGAAGAATTACCACCACACAGGGATTACAAATATCCAATAGATTTGATACCCAGTGCTCGCCTACCCATCGATTGAAACTATAGCTATGGAGGAATACATTAAGGAAAAGTTAACTACAGGTCTGTGCCTATTGTACCCTCCAATAGTGCAATATTTTTTTTTTATTTCTTTGTCAAGAATAAGGTAATTTAATACCATACATTGATTGCAGGGAGTTAACCAGATTACAACCTTCCATTTATCTCCTCTGAGCTCAATCAAGTAACAGGGTGTCAGGGAAATAAAAATCTTCAATAAAGAATAGTTCACCATTACAAATGGCTCCACCTCTTGGATGTTTTATTACAAAAAGCTTGAGGGAGTCTGCTACATGAGCTGGTCAGTTCACCATGACAAGACTGAGGAATATAGCAAAACAATGGTCTTAAGTAAGTTATCGTCATTTGCATAGCACTGGTCAAGAATATATTAGTTTGCACCAAACAACACAGAGATAAGTGATATAATCTTTTAACACACCTACATCTTAATAACATTTAAAGATCCCAAAATAGCTACACAGATTACATTTTTGGCACACATCTATATCTAAACAGGAACTGCTTATATAAAAATTCTTCTTGAGAACAAAATAAAAAGTACTTGTGTTAAATGTCTTTATCTTATTGTTCCCTTGGTAGCTGTTCAGGGCACAATAGGTACAGAATGTCTTAGATGCACTGGACAGGCATATTCTAAACACTTGCAGCTTCACACAGAAATAAGATGCACAAGGATACATTTTCTGCTATAAAAGGTCCACCATTTTATCCAAACTTTGCCTCCAAACTGCTTATAATTTGATCTTAATTTATGAAAGAGATGAGTGGAAAACTGCCTTTAATACTACAACTGGACATTATGAGTGTAAAGTAATCCCTATGGTATGCTATTGCCGCAGTAGTTTTACAGGGACTTCTAAATGACATTTTTGGGTTGTTCTGAGTATTTATGTAATAGTTTACATTTATCATATTTAGGTTTGTATGTTATTTGAAGATGTGTGAGTCTGGTCTTGTGTAGCTTGGCTTTACCTGCACATTTCAAGATTCGCTCCTTTTTACACTCCTTTTTAAACCAGTGTGACAGAGCCCACACTATATTCAAACTATATTCCATTCCTCCTGTTTCAACTGATGGTTCTGAAGAATTTTAAGTCTAATGCATCTTGGATTCCTCTCATAGAGGTTACCTTTTGGAATATTTCATTCACCGTAAGGTGTATAGTCCAGAGGATCGCTCATGGATTAATTCAAACGATATTCATGCTCCAGGGTTGCTAGGTTGCTGTCCAGGTTCTGTCTTTGGTTCCTTAATAAATATGTTAGGCACAACCTGGACAATGAGGTTGTTGTGTTTCAGCCAGGGTTTCCTGCCGGCTGGGGTTCAAATGCTGCTTTTATGTCTATTTTCATTTTTTTATTTTAACAGTATTGATTATTTAGTTTATATGTGTCAAAGCACTTTCTGCTATGTTTCTTGCATTTTGTGGGGGGTGGCCCAAGAGATGGTGCTACCTGGCCATCACTGTAATGGACTTCCCTCAGCCCTATAAAGGCTGTGGAACACTCACAGTCCCTTGTGGTTCATCGTGAATGCTGTGGTGTTTGTTGTGATTTCTGTGATTTAATTGGGTATTTTCTGGATTTTTTTCACCTTTAATCAGTTTTTTGATTATGCCTTCTGTTTTTTGTATTTTCTGACATTGTTCCTATAGCACTGGCTATTTTAGGCAGTTATTTACTTTATGTGTTCGTTACAGCATCCTTGGGCATTAGAGGATTTTTTGTGAAAATGTATTTTTATTATAGAGAGTTTATGCTTGCTCTTTTTCTGACTAACCAGGGTTTGACATAAGTGGGCAATTTGAGTATATTTTGGGACTTTGTGCTTAGGAACTCTCTAGTTTATTACAGAGCTCTGTCATGATTTACATTTTCTCTATTTTTTCCTGGATTCTCTATGTGTTTCTAAATTATGGTATACATGTTTTTTGGAGTTTTAGTACAAATAAAATACATTTCCAACTTTAATATTTTGAATGGAAACATTTTTTATAATTTCTTAATGTCTGTTTCTTCACAGTTTTGTTTGGGGATGGAACTTTTGTTTGGCCACTATGTTGGAGTTTGCATGCTGCTTATTTCCATTTTTGTTTTTCAGAAAAGAGTGGCATGTTTTCTGCAGTTAGTTTAAAGATATTTACTTTTAGATAATGTAGATTGTACGATAATTCCTAATCTTTTAATAGCAGTTTTTGGAATTACATTGGATTTGAGTAGACTATATGAGTTATAAACTCATGATGATTTCCATTACTACTCTGTTAGTGTGCCAAATGAATTTGCTTAATCAAAAGAATCGTAATACATATTCCATAACTTTCCTGTAAAACTACATTATATATTATCTTAAATAATGTATTTTCACCATCTACAGCCTATTGACCCACGTTCTGCTTATAGAAGAACTGAAGGATTATGCACATCCAAATTTGTTCAGAGAGTCACAGTCAGGGTGGGTGATGGAATGGTTCTTATGGATGGGTGGCAATTGTGACCTACTGGGCTGGTTACTTTGAGCAACTGTTTAAAGCTCATCCTCTAGTTAGAATGGATATCTCTGGGTCCACGGTTCCTCAGGTTCTCCTCCAATTAGCTATGAAGCACCCAATCTGACTGAGATTGCACAGGTGGGGACCCAGCTGAAGGTAGGGAAGGCTGCAGGGATCTGTGGTGCACTTCTCCAAGCTGGTGGTAAGGCTGTCCTCTTTGCATTACAAGCAATCTTCTCTTCCATTTGCAAGATGAATGTCATCCCTAATGGCTGGAAAACAGGATTGGTCATCCCTATCTGGAAAGGGAAGGGTGATCGCCTGAGTTTTGCCGGGTAAGGTAATTGCTGGAGTCATTCTCAGTAGGATCCGTGATCACTTGCTCACCTACCAGTGACTAGAAAAGTTTGGTTTTATACCTAAAAAGTCTACCATCAACCACATCCTGGTACTGAGGGTTCTCATGAAGTGTAAACATGAATATAAGCAGAATTTCTTTGTAGCTTTTGTCGATTTTCGCAAAGTGTTCAACTCAGGGACAACCTGAGACTTCGCAGAATATCTCCAAAGTTGCTGGATATCATGGCCGGCCTTTACACTGATACTGTGAATGCTGTGCAGAGTGGAGGCAGAACCTCAGTATTTCTCTCAGTTGATTCTGGGGTTCATCAGGGATGTGTTCTTGCTCCTACTCTGTTCATTGCTTGCATGGACTGGGTGGTGAGCAGGGTCGTGGGGTCCAGCAGCTGTGGGCCATATGTTGGTGAAGAAAGATTCACTGATCTTGACTTTGCCAACGATGCTGTTATCTTCACAGAGTCAATGAAGAGTCTGATTGGAGCTCTTGAGAGACTTAGCGGGGAGTCTGAGTGGCTGGGCTTGTGAGTATCCTGGATAAAAACCAAGATCCAGGCCTCTAATGACCTCTTGGGCATAGCAATCAGCCGTATGTCTGTCTGCAGTCAGATTGTCGACAGAGGAGGTCTCCGGAAAGGGGCGTGGTGCTCCCAATACCAAAAAAAAAAAGGGACGAGTGTCCAAGTCTTTAGAGTCCTGGGGCCTCATGCATAATGGCGTGCGTAGAATTTGCACTATAACATGACGTAAGCACAAAAGCAGAAATGTACTTACGCACAAAAAAATCCAGATGCATAAATCTGTGCGTTTTCCAATTTCCACGTTCTTCCGCTACATAAATCCCAGTCAGCGTGGAAATTAACGCACGTGCACGCACCTGCTGTCCCGCCCCGTCTCCTCCCAGAATTACGCCTCTTTGAATATGTAAATCAATAATCAAAATGACATAGCGTGTCAGAGAAACTCGAATGCTCAAGTTCACAAAGTAGCACAGTGCCTGAAATAAAAAAAGAAGTTGTCAGATATCAAATTCGCCATGAAAACCTGAGTCGTAGCCCACCGTCTGAGTTTCATATGAAAGCTTATTAGGGTACAGAGAAAAAAAATAGGCACACAGTAGGAAGAAAGCATGAAATGTCAACTTTAATCTCGAAATTTCCACTTTAATCACGTAGTTTATTTTGTCATTAAAGTAGAACATCATAAACTTCATGTTAAAATCGTTTACTAGTTTCTCAAATCCCATCGTAACTAAAGTAGCACATTAAATGCTT
This sequence comes from Polypterus bichir lapradei, assembly GCA_026402145.1. NCBI lineage: Eukaryota > Metazoa > Chordata > Cladistia > Polypteriformes > Polypteridae > Polypterus > Polypterus bichir. The sequence continues at coordinate 48,375,163 of JANRMT010062818.1, read as the reverse complement.
TGTTTTGTATTTGATCTTCTATGTGCTCTATGTGTGTGAATCACTACATGCTTCCGTGCTTTGTCTTCCTCTGACAGGATACAGAATCCATTACATTCATAATATTACAGCTCTCTGAATAATTAATATACTGGGATGTATACTTGATATAATTTTCATGATGATAGGAGTTAAAGCATGTTATTAAACATGGGAACACGGTGGCGCAGTGATTGTGCGCGACCTTCAACGAAATAATTTATTGCAGCAGTACTGTCTCTTTCAAACGTACTAACCCCCAATTCCTGTCCTTCCTTTTATTTCTCCAAGTAACTAATCGCCACACAATCAGCTCTGTAATAGACGTTAAGCCATCTGTAAGCTTATAACGGCGATTCTTCAAAACTTTTAAGGAACATTGAAATATCTTCGTAGTACATGTTTAATTATTCTATCCTTCACGCCAGTCCCAGTGAAGCATACAGTGCGAGGCAGGAACATGGAGTGCCAGATCCTTGCTAGTGCAGCGACACCGTGTCCTTTAATTATTAACAATATGGATTATTTAAATGAAGTTAAAGTTTTATCTGTATAATATAATAAACATATTTTGCTGCAGTTAATTTTAAAAATGATATTGTCATCATATGTAAATACGCGCTTTATAAAGTAGCTCAGGTAGTGCAATATTACAACTGTAGTGCAAGTTTACAGTGAGGTGATTGTACAAATAAGTACAAACAGTTCTACAAGGAGCATTTGATGGTGTGATTGATTGTGTTTAGAGCTCTTGGGATAAAACTTTTTCTGAACCACGAGGTCCGTACAGGAAAGGTTTTGAAGCATTTGCCGTGTGAAAAGCAGTTCAAATAGGAAGCATGGCTGAGGCAGCGTGTGCTTGATGCTGTATTACGATAATTCTCTTTCCGATCAGCTGAGAGCAGAGTGGTGCAGTGAAAGTAATATGGAAAAAGATGATCCACTGTGGCAACCCCTAACGGGAGCAGCTGTAAGAAGAAAAAGAAGGTGAAGTGAGAGTAACAATGCTAAATCAGCTATGGTATTTGGAATAGTTTGACCATTCTGTGGACCATTATATTGTTACTGGTTAATTACAATCAGATGCATTAAATTAATAAACAATATGCGGTTAATTTCAGTGTATTTATAAAGCCGTATCAGTAATGTGGATCTGAAAACGAAAGATAAACCACACAGGAACAGTTGCATTGCTTTGACGCTGGGTGCCAACAGTCTGCAAAACCGAGCGGAGAACTTGCGTACGACAGGGTATGAGCTACCATGGAAATGTGTGTGGCTTTACGCCAAGTTTAGGTTTTATACATCGCGATCTGAACGTGGAAACATTCTTACGCAACATTTCTGTGCATACGCACCATTTATACATGAGGCCCCTGGTGCTTCCTGTTTTGCTATATGGTTGCAAGACATGGATGCTATCCAGTACCCTGAAGCAAAGACGGACTCCTTCGGTACTGTGTCTCTTTGGAAAATCCTTGGATGTTGCTGGTTTGACTGTGTGTCAAACAAGTGGTTGCTCACAGAGTCCCAAATGAAGTAAATTACCTGTATTGTGAAGGGGCGTCAGTTACGGCACTATAGCAATGTGACATGATTCTCTGAGGTTGACCCAGCTCACAGAATCCTCACAGGAGGGTAGCCAACCAGGATCCCGAGCTATTCCGTCATGTGCTGAGTGCAGTAGCACGCTGTGGCAGTACACATGGTATAGCAGGTCCATGGCTTCAAAAAAAATATGGCCAGTTTTTAAATCCAGTTAGCCATGTCTGTCTCCGTGGGCGCGATTGCACGACCGCAGGGAGTTGATGAGATAATTGGGGCGAGTCGCACCTGCACATGTGGGTGCAATCATTCTCAATTGCTTCATTGACTTCCTGCGGCGTGTGATTAAGGTGCTGCGCCCACAGAGATGCATATGTACGGGCCAGCACAAGGGGATGGGAGAAAAAAGATATGAAAAAACAGGACAGAAGACAGAGGTTAAAAAAAAAAAACGTGAAAGGCAGTCAAGGGCAGAGAATCTGGACTCCTGGATGGAGAAGGCAGCATGAGCTGCGGCTCCGTTAGGGAGTGCAGGCTGTGGCACTCTAGGGGCTGGTTTGCCTAATTGAATAATTGAGTAGGGTGGGGCAAGGTAGACTGAAGACCTCCCAATGGAGCCGAGGGGCGACCAAGTGAGCGTGAAGGAATACGGGAGGTGAGCCGACCTCAGACGGTTTGGCTGCGGAGTGTGGAGGCAGCCAAGACTGGGGTCAGCTGAAAGGAGTTCATGGCTGCTGAGTCTATGCTGGCTCCTTGACGGATGTTTGAGCCGGGGAGACAGAAGGAGGTGGGCTGAGATTGTGTGAAGAGAGAGACTGTATTTTTAACCTCTATTTTAGCAGATTTATTTATTTTGGATTTTATCCCCACCTTTCACTGGTTTTATGGATTTATTTGTGTACTGTTTTTTTTTGAGAACACTGCACCATGGACACTTTTGGTTTTACTTTTGACTATTTTTAATAAAAGCACTTTCCACCATCCCCTGGCTTCAGTGAGATTTGTCCTCAGTTGTCAGCTCATCTTGGTCATAACTATTGACGGTGTTGGTTCAACAGACTCCCATGTGGGAGGAGAGAGTCTGGAGGGGACCGGTATCATCACAGTGGATCCTCACCAATCTGACCTGACCTGATTAATGATATTCCAAAATAAGTCTGCTCACCTGCTGCATACTTTTCTATTTAACCTTTATTGTTTTGCATAATATGAATAAGTATCATATGATATAATGGTACATGTGTTATGATATAATTTATCTTAAGTCTTCCTTTAAAATATTGCATTTATTTTATTTATGTTTGTAATATTTGTTCATTTCTCATAAGTGTGTTTGTTTGGTATTTCGTGTAATAAAATCAGGTGTACTAGTGGACGGCCAAGTGTAGTTGCATATATTCTTGAAAGAATCATATCCCTTACCTTGCTTGGGAGCACGAGAAGGAGGTGGATACTGTTGCTTGTAAAGCAAATGCCTAATCTCTTATGCTTAGTATTTTGCCACTGTGACCATCATCAGGAAAAACAGATGGAAAGTAAATTAGTAATTGAGTCATATTTTTCTCTACAGTATCATTCCATCTGGCAAACATTAGGAATTGCAATATGTTTTAGTACATAGCCCACCGTGAACTCTTCTAGCGATTTTATGAACATTAACTATTTTTATTTATTCAAAAGTACTTTTCATGTGATTGTTATATCACATTTTACAGAACAAATTCTATCAACATGACACCCTAATTATTATTAGAGTCATTTTACCTTTCTCATTTCTAATGTTTTTCATTTCCTGTCAATTACAAAATAGCTATCATCATTGTGCAAAGTTTTTTTTTTTTTTGTAGTTATTAATGAGTGTTACATTATCTATGTTTTTTTGCAGTAGCATGCTTGATAACTTGTGTAAAAATGAAACTGTTACTCTCATTAAAAAAACACTTTATGAAAACAAGGCATTGATGACTTATACCTTCAAACGAAAAATGCTCTGTAGTTGCATTTTTTTCAGTAATGATATTTTAAGTAGAATTTTGGAATGAATATTTAAAATTTTAATTGCAGTTCTTTTTTCTCAAATCTCAGTAGGAGGTCTGTCTAATTACTCAAGTTCACCCCCATGAGCACAATTTGCATAACTAATTTTTACTGATAATGTTGCCAACAAATTAGTTGCATGGGTTTACACTTTACTTAACTAATATGCAAAAATATTTAAAGCAAGAATCAGTGCATGAATGTGTCAATATTACTTTTCAAATCCTCTGCCTTTTAATCATAGCAGAAGAGAAAAGAAATGCTGTGTAGGAGGAATATACAAATAGCACATGCCAATTCTTTGAAGAGTGGGTGAATGCCTCCATCTTCTGCTACCTATTATACAAAAATTTTTTGCTATACTGTCTTCCTCTAATATGCTTCAAGGCATCATCTCTACACTTATTAAAGATATATTTCCTAGTAGGGTTAAGAGGTTTTCAGGCACTGGAAACCTTTTCATTCTTTGTAAATATGGTGATGAGAAACAGCCTCTGGCAAAGCAACAGTTTGGTTGTAGTAATCATAGTGGCTTTTAAAATGGCATATCCTGCAGTCTCTAGTGCATGAGTAGCTAAAACCTTTTTTCTTAATGCTGACATTATTCAAGCCATATGAAAACAGTGATTCACTGTTCTGTATTTGTAAAGAAGAAGACTAAAAACTGAAAAAATGTGATTTAAAACATATATTTAAGTACTTATGCAGTACTAACAGGCTTAATATTAAAATTCAGTGTGGCAAAAGCAGAAACAATAATCTTAAAATATGCCAAGGAAACATCTGATGAAATCTTACTCTTATCAGTTTTGGTTTATAGCAATCATTTATTATTATGTGTAGTAAATAATCAAGCATTGACAGAACAAAGAGGTTTGCAGCAGCCTCCCATATACTTGAGAATTGGCTGCAAATGCAAAAAGGTTGAGAAAATGGTATTTACAGAAAAGTGTCCAAACCAGTACTGAACAGGTTAAGAAACATGGCAGATATAAAGTTTAAAAGCAGAAAGGGGAGGTATCTTGGGACTGGAACTGGAAATTAGGTCATTAGGAGATGGGCTCTTCTGTTGGTATGGAAGTGACATCATCTGGGGCAGAACCGGCAGTGATGTCTTCTGGGGCCGAACTGGGAGTGACGTCTTCTAGGATGGAACTGGAAGTGATGTCATGGGAGCCAGGCGAAATTTCCCACATTTGATCTGCAGGGGGATAAGAGAAAGGATTAATGCACTCTGCCACCCCTTGGTTTGACTGGGAATTACTGTACCTTCTTTTGAGACTTTTTGCTGCCCCCCATGTGCACATGTGAGACATATACCAACTACAAAATGAGACAGAGGTATAAATAATAGGAACTATTAATAACATTACACACAATATCTCTTCTTCTTTCGGCTGCTCCTGTTAAGTGTTGCCACAGCGGATCATCTTTTTCCATATCTTTCTGCCCTCTGCATCTTGTTCTGTTACACCCATCACCTGCATGTCCTCTCTCACCACATCCATAAACCTTCTCTTTGGCCTTCCTCTTTTTCTCTTGCCTGGCAGCTCTATTCTTAACATCCTTTTACCAATATACTCAGCATCTCTCCTCTGCACATGTCCAAACTAATGCAATCTCACCTCTCTAACTTTGTCTCCCAACCGTCCAACTTGACCTGATCCTCTAAGGTACTCATTTCTAATCCTATCCATCCTTGTCACCCCCAATGTAAATCTTAGCATCTTTAACTCTGCTACCTCCAGCTCTGTTTCCTGCTTTCTGGTCAGTGCCACCATCTCCAACCCATATAACATACAGTAGCTGGTCTCACTACCGTCCTGTAGACCTTCTCTTTCACTCTTGCTGATATCTGTCTGTCACAAATCACTCCTGACACTCTTCTCCACCCATTCCACCCTGCCTGCACTCTCTTTCTCACAATCCCCATTACTCTGTACTGTTGATCCCAAGTATTTAAAATCATCCACCTTCGCCAACTCTACTCCTTGCATCCTTACCATTCCACTGACCTCCCTCTCATTCACACACATCTATTCTGTCTTGCTCCTACTGACCTTTATTCCCCTCCTCTGCTAGAGCATATCTCCACCTCTCCAGGGTCTCCTCCACCTGCTTCCTACTATCGCTACAGATCACAATGTCATCAGCAAACATCATAGTCCACAGGGACTCCTGTCTAATCTCGTCTGTCAACCTGTTCATTACCATTGCAAATTAGAAAGGTCTCAGAGTCGATCCCTGATGTAATCCCACCTCCACCTTGAATGCATCCGTCACTCCTACCGCAGACCTCACCACGGTCACACTTCCCTCGTACATATCCTGTACAACTCTTACATACTTCTCTGCCACTCCCAACTTCCTCATTCAATACCACAACTCTTCTCCAGGCACCCTGCCATATATTTTCTCCAGGTCCACAAAGACACAATGCAACTCATTCTGGCCTTCTCTATACTTCTCTGTCAACACCCTCAGAGCAAACATTGCATCTGTGGTGCTCTTTCATAGCATAAAACCATACTGCTGCTCACTAATCATCATCTCACTTCTTAACCTAGCTTCAATAACTCTTTCCCATAACTTCATGCTGTGGCTCATCAATTTTATCCCCCTGTAGTTACTACAACAGCTTTTCCATTCTTCATCCTCTTCATAGCTGTCCTTACTTCCTCCTTGCTAATCCGTTGCACTTCCTGATTCACTATCTCCACATCATCCAACCTCTTCTCTCTCTCGTTCTCTTCATTCATCAGCCTCTCAGAGTACTCTTTCCATCTGCTCAACACACTCTCCTCGCTTGTGAGTACGTTTCCATCTTTATCCTTTATTACCCTAACCTGCTGCACATCTTTCCCAACTCGGTCCCTCTGTCTAGCCAATCGGTACAGGTCCTTAGTGTCCAACCACTCGAACAACTCATCATACGCCTTTTCTTTAGTCTTCGCCATCTCTCTCTTCAACTTGTATCATCTCCTTTTACCCTTGTCTACTTTCTGCATCTCTCTGACTATACCACTTCTTCTTTGCCATCCTCTTCCTCTGTATACTCTCCTGTACTTCCCCATTCCGCCACCAGGTTTCCGTTTCCTCCTTCCTCTGTCCAGATGTCATGCCAAGCACCCTTCTTGCTGTCACCCTTACTACATCTGCTGTAGTTTCCCAACTGTCTGGTAACTCTTCACTACCACCCAGTGCCTGCCTCACCTTCTCCCTAAACTCAACCTTGCAGTCTTCCTTTTTCAACTTCCACCATTTGATCCTTGGCTCTGCCCTCACTCTCTTCCTCTTCTTGATCTCCAGTGTCATCCTACAGACCATAATCCTACGCTGCTTAACTACACTTTCCCCTGCCACCACTTTGCAGTCTTCAATCTCCTTCAGATTGACTCTTCTACATAGGATGTTATCTACCTGTGTGCATCTTCCTCCACTCTTGTACGTAACCCTATGTTCCTCCCTCTTCTTAAAATACTTATTCACCACAGCCATGTCCATCCTTTTGGCAAAATCCACTATCCTCTGACCTTCTTCATTCCTCTCCTTGACACCATACCTACCCATCACCTCCTCATCTCCTCTGTTCCCTTCGCCAGCATGTCCATTGAAATCCACTCCAATCACCACTTTCTCTCCCTTGGGTACACAGTTCATCACTTCATCCAACTCACTCCAAAAATCTTCTTTGTCATCCACTGCACACCCAACTTGTGGGGCATATGCACTAACAACATTCATCATCACACCTCCAATTTCCAGCTTCATAATCATTACTCTGTCTGACACTCTTTTCACTTCCAAAACACTCTTGACATACTGTTCCTTCAGAATAACACCTACTCCATTTCTCCTCCTACCCACACCATGATAGAACAATTTGAATCCACCTCTGATCCACCTGGCCTTACTCCCCTTCCATTTAGTCTCTTGTATGCACAATATATCAAACTTCTTTCTCTCCATCATATCTGCTAACTCTCTCCCCTTACTAGTCATACTGCCAACATTCAAAGTTCCTACCCTCAGTTCCACTCTCTTTACCTTCCTCCTCTCCTCCTGCCTCCGGACACGTCTCCCCCCCTCTTCTTCTCCTTCTTCTTCTTCGGTCAACAGTAGCCCAGTTTCTGTTAGCATGCTGTTGGCTAACAGTACTGGTGTTACTTGTTAACCCGGGGCTCGACCAGTCTGGTATGGAAATTTCTATTGTTGTCCGCATATTGATTTGGCAAAATGTTACACCGGATACCCTTCCTGACATAACCCTCCCCATTTATCCGGGCTTTAACAGCTATGAAGAGGATGAAAAATAGAAAAGCTGTTGGTCCAGATGACATACCTGTGGAAGCATGGAGGTTTTTAGGAGAGATGGCAGTGGAGTATTAACCAGATTGGTTAATGGAATCTTGGAAAGTGAGAGGATGCCTGAGGAGTGGAGAAGAAGTGTACTGGTGCCGATATTTAAGAATAAGGGGGATGTGCAGGCCTGTAGTAACTACAGGGGGATAAAATTGATGAGCCATAGCATGAAATTATGGGAAGAGTAGTGGAAGCTAGGTTAAGAAGTGAGGTGATGATTAGTGAGCAGCAGTATGGTTTCATGCCAAGAAAGAGCGCCACAGATGCAATGTTTGCTCTGAGGATGTTGATGGAGAAGTTTAGAGAAGGCCAGAAGGAGATGAATTGTGTTTTTGTGGACCTGGAGAAAGCATATGACAGGGTGCCTCGAGAGGAGTTGTGGTATTGCATGAGGAAGTCCGGAGTGGCAGAGAAGTATGTTAGAGTTGTACAGAATATGTACGAGGGAAGTGTGACCATGGTGAGGTCTGCAATAGGAGTGACGGATGCATTCAAGGTGGAGGTGGGATTACATCAGGGATCAGCTCTGAGCCCTTTCTTATTTGCAATGGTGATGGACAGGTTGACAGATGAAATTAGACAGGAGTCCCCGTGTACCATGATGTTTGCTGATGACATTGGGATATGTAGCGATAGTAGGGAGCAGGTTGAAGAGACCCTGTTACCTTTGTAACATAGCATATGCAAGGGGGAAGAAATGTCCCTCAAATGCAATAAACCTTAGGAAAAACAAACCTTTGTGAGAGCCCTCATTGATGATTATTTATAGAGGGTTAGAATTTTCAATACATTTCAACTCTTTCTGAAGCAATTTTTCCAATATTTCTATCTGGATTTTTTAAACATTTCAATATTTACACTTTATATATACTGCCATTTACATAATCAGGACTAGCTGCACCATCCTGTTTTGGTTTTTGCCTTAAAATCCCAACTGCTGGAAAATGTAATAATAATAATAATAATTCTTTGCATTTATATAGTGCTTTTCTCACTACTCAAAGCGCTTAGCAATTGCAGGTTAAGGGCCTTGCTCAAGGGCCCAACAGAGCAGAGTCCCTATTGGCATTTATGGGATTTGAACTGGCAACCTTCCAATTGCCAGTGCAGATCCCTAGCCTCAGAGCCACCAGGTCAGAAAATTCAATTCATGTTTATGAAATCTTCTGCATTTACAATAGAGGAGATATTACTGAAGTTACTGTATATACCAAGATCGGTTTTAGAGAAAAATGTTAGCATATTTTCTGTTGTATAATCAAAGTGGCTGTACATTTTCATTGAAGCTGATCTAAGAAACAGAGCTTAAACATGCTCAGCAAAGCAGGGGCGTGGAGATCCCTGTGAGGAATTCAAGCTAATGAACAACCTGCTGTTCAACCAAATTTTATATTCATGCATGTTAGAAGCTAAAATTGAGGCTTTCAGATACATTAAAGCTGAGTTGGCACAGAATATATTTGACTTTGTCAATCTATGAAGACCACCTCTTTTTTTATTAGATACAGAGACAGAAATCTAGACAGTGAGTGAAGAGCAGAGGAGAAGAGCAATAAAGAGAGAGAGAATAAAAAGGGACTGTGAGGATGTGGGCTAAATCTAATAAATATAAGTACAGGTTTCCAGTATTGTTTAGTTTTGTTGTGTTGGTTGCATTCTCTGAGCCCCTAACAGGGTGATGAAGTATAGTGACATCCAGAATGGGGTGAAGCCCTATAATTCCACCTAAAAAGAACAAGTCATTTTTTATGGGAGAAGTCTTGATTTCAGATTTAGACATGGTCATTTTTCCCTATCATATTACACTCAGCTTTGAATTGTACCAATGTTCACCCTGATGACACTAAGAGAAAAACATTACCTTTGTAAACAGCCATGCAATCCTTAGTTTTCTAGACTGAGTCCTCTAAGCTTCAGATGCTCCTTGATGTTCTGCCTGTAGAATTTATGAACAGGATGGGAACAATTAGGCAAATGTGGAGTACGCAAACTAAATTCTAAATAAACAATGCAAACAATAGCCTGTGTTATGCAAATGGATCAGTTCAATGGCAAACAATACCTGTCTATGAACAACATTATCTTGAAGCATTTCCCACAGAATACATAAAGCACATGGTCATAGTTTTTTCGTGTTCACAAGGCACTAGACAGTATTGGGAAATTCCGATGACCCCTCAAATGTCTGTGCTTGATTAAATACCTGATCCAATGTTTTACTGAAGAACAGAATCAGTATTGCTCTTCCAAGATCTATGATCTCTGGGGTTCAGCTATTTAATAGATTCACTTTTCCAGTACTCTGTCATAGAGTTTTGAGGAAAAGTAACTGGAACACATCCTCTTAAAATAATAGGGTCCATCACTGTGACCTACCAGTCCCAGGGCACTGTCCCCAAATGTCATTCAGCACTAAAGAATCATATCAGCCAAAATAATTCTATCCTATCCAGTGCTTTCATCATTTCCAGTCTGACCTCATCCACCCTTTCAGCCATGTCACCACAAAGAATGTTTTTAATCACTGCAGCAGAACTAAGTCACAGAAAGAGACTCATGCCAAACCAATATATCTGCCACTACCTATTGCTAAGAAGGACATAGCAATGGGGTTTAGGAGTTCCTCAAGAATGCTCTTTCAAATTCTTGACAATATATGCAGTTGAGGATTAGTTTTTCCTACTGTTGGTGAGAAATGCTTTGGCAATTACTCACCTTACCATTCCAGGGTTGTCATATAGTTTGCCAAAATCTTGATGTACAGAATGTGATATTCCATTAGATTTTAACAATCTGGGGATCATCAATACATATTTTTTCCCAAAGCCCTTATCAACATTTCTGCTCTGAAGGCTCCTATACTAAAACAGTTAATAATGACTAATTGTGAAATATTATTTCTATTTACTGTGTATTGAAAATATATCAATAGCAAGGGTTAAAGCTGTCATATTTAATTTTTTCTCGAAAATGAAATTTGATTTATTTATAGCATGTCATGAGTCACAGGTAACATAAATCATATGAAAACCACTTTCATTAAACTGTGTTATCAGTTTAAACTCCCACTTTATGTTTCCAGGCAACATAGCTGCATTTCTGTAGAAAACACTGTGCTAAAACATTGTCAGTATTTTTAAAAAGTGGCATGATAAAGGCAGTTATTGAGAGGAATAAGCATGGACAGATTGAAAAGTGAAGGAACAGTTTCAAATTTCTACTTGAAAAGTTTGTGGTCCTGGCATTCATGCCAAGAAGATTCTAGCTAACAGGGACAGGTTGTTGTGACAGCGCCCAATGATGTTTCTGTATCACTTTCCTCTGTAAAAGTATTATGGTGGGAGTGAAACCTGCTGGAATTAAAAGTTAAATATGTTATGGATGCATGTCTATATGACAAAAATATTTTACAATTCAAAACAACACTATCCAGAATCAATTAACATTTAGTATGTATATTACTGTTTTCTGTACAGACTATTTTCAAGTTTTACTCACTTTTATATTAAAATTATCAGCCAGTTGTCACTGTGTAGATTGTCTATATTTTTAAAAAGTTCCTTTATAAAGTGGAATGAGAAACCATGATGATAAAAAGCATGTTCTGTTCTCATTTATAGTGGGAACTGGAAGTACATCAGTGTAGGACAGTGAGCATTGCCCATTCTGCCAGGCTTTAGTGCCACACTAGGCCTGTAAAGCAGCAGATTTAACAGAAAGGTAGTTGCACCAAACCCCAACTTACTTTCAACTTAAGTGACTGAACTGTTTATATCAGGATCAGCCTGTACTTCATTTGATAACAAAGGTGTAAATCAATTGAAATGATATATTAGAATAGAACATTAGAACAATCTAGACAAAAACAGGCCATTCAGCCTAACAAAGCTCACCGTTCCTATCCACTTAATTCTTCTGAAATAACATCAAGTCTAGTTTTGAAAGTCCCTAAAGTCCTACTGTCTACCACACTACTTGGTAACTTATTCCATGTGTCTATGGTTCTTTATATAAGGAAAAACTTTGCAATGTTTGTATGGAATTTACCCTTAACAAGTTTCCAACCATGTCCCCGTGTTTTTGATGAACTCATTTAAAGAAAAATCAGCCTCGATCCACTGTACTAATTGCCTACATAATTTTAAACACTTCAATCAGTTCTCCTATTAATCTTTTGCTGCAACTGAAAAGGCTCAGCTCTTTTAACCTTTCCTCATAATTCATCCCCTGTAGCCCTGAAATCAGCCTAGTCACAGTTCTCTAGACCTTTTCTAGCGCTGCTATGTCGTTTTTGTAACTTGGAGACCAAACTTTTTCAGAGTAGTCCAGATGAGGTCTTAGCAGTACATTATAAACTATTAGCATTTGACTTGTACTCTACACATCGTGCTATATAACCTAACATTCTGTAAGCCTTCTTAATGCCTTCTGAAAGTTCTGGAAGTTAACAGTGTCGAGTCTACTACGACTCCTAAATCCTTCATTGGATGCTCTTTCAATTCTCAGGCCTCCCACTGTGTAATATTATTACTTCCTACATGTAATACTTACATTTACTTGCATTAAATTTAATCTGCCACAAATATGTTCAAGACTGCATGCTGTCCATGTCCCTCTGTAACAATTCAATGGATTCTAAATTTTCTGCTGACCTACCCAACTTGGTATGATCTGCAAATTTAACCAGTTTGTTATTTATATTCCTATCCAAATCATTTATATATATTAAAAATACTAGCAGCCTTGGCACTGATCCCTGTGGAACACCACTTGTAATTCCGATTTTAATATGGTTCCTCCCACTTCTTTTAGACCAAACACTTTATCAAATGCTTTCTGAAGCCAAGATAAATAATATCATATCCTTTTGTTACTTCCTCAAAGAATTCCAACATATTGGTAAAACATGACCTTCATCTTCTGAACACATGCTGACACTCCTGTTCTTGCTATGTGTTGCAATGACATTTGCCATTTCTCCCCATTGTGCAGTAACTTCTTAAAAAGAAGCGTCAAGGGTTTATATAGGTACTTGCTAAAGAACTCAAAGGTAAATATTATCTGGTCCTGATGATTTCTTTAATATTAGCCTGTCTAATCTGAGCAGTACGTCTTCCTCTAAAAATTCCAAATCACTCAGTACCTCCTTAGTAGTCCCTTTTTTCGGTGGTAGGTTATCCACTTCCTCACATGTGAAGATCTCAGAAAATTTGAGTTAAGAGCATCTGCTATTTCACTGTATTTTTTAATTCTCCTTTGCTCTTCCTGATACACTTCACCTCCTCCTTGACTGTTCTTTTAGTAGTAAAATACTGAAAGAATCTCTTTGGGTTGTCTTTCACCTTATCTGCTATATTCCTCTCTACCTGCCTTTTAGCTTCCCTATTATCTTTCTTAATAGCTGCCCTCGTATTCTCATATGCCCTATGATTCACATTGGAGTTATTAGTCATTATACACCTTACAGAGCTGTTTTTTTTCCTTTGCAACTTCTTTTTAAACTCTTTAGTAACCCACTGTGGAGCTTTTTAAAATGTCCTACTAATTCCAAATTTAGGTTTGTAAATGTTCTGCATTATATGTTAAACATTTTTAAACCTATTTCACTGCTCCTCGACTGTTTCCACAGTTGAAAGCTCTATTCTCCTTAAACTTTGCTGTGTCTCCTCAAAATTTGCCCTAACATAATTTATGGTGGCAGTTTTATCTTAGCATCTGCACTCTGCTAAAATACTGAGAACTGTATTATATTTTGGTCACTTGACTCTAGTTGTTAAATAAACTCTAAAATGTCAATTCTATCTTGATTATTACAAAAATACTAAATACAGACAGGCATCATCCCTTCACCTTGAGAGATGCTTTGGACATAGTGATCAAAGCACATAGAAACTCTCCCAGGTTTAATGAGCACTCAAGCGATTAAATTAGAGTGTGAAAAACTGGAGGGTAGATGGAGAACAACAAAGCTGCAAGTCTTTCAAACTGCATGGACAGAAAGTATTAAAAATATAAAAAAAATCTCTTTAAAGCCCGCTCAGACTACTATTCTAAACTAATAGAAAATAACAGTAATATGCATTGTATGCTGCTAAAAACAGTGGAAATTTAAAAAATGGGAATTTAGATCCATAGTGAAAAATACCAACAGACATTAGCAGTTCAAACTTTATGAACTTCTTTAATGAGAAAATTACAAACATAAGATCCCAGATCTCAGCATAACAGTGTAAATCGCATACTAGCTTGTCAAACCCTGCAACATATTGCATTAAGCACTTTAGAAAATTAAATCTTATAACAGAACAGGAAGTTTTAAATTTAATTTCTAAAATTAAACCTACTACTTGTTCCCTAGATCAAGTGCCCACAAAACTAATAAAATGTGAAACGATTGTTTTTGCAGCACTTGTTCTTAGCATTATCGATAGTTCATTATTTCATTGCACAGTACCTGATGCACTAAAATTTTCAATCATCAAACCTAGACACACATATACTTAGTAATTATAGACCCGTATCAATTTTACCCTTTCTCTCTAGAATACTTGAAAAAGTGGTCACTAATCAGCTTCAGATACACCTTACACATCACAATTTATTTGAGAAATTCCGGTCTGGCTTCTGCACTGGTCATAGTACAGAAACAGCACTAACGCATGTTATAAACATTCTGATATCCTCTGATGAAAGAAACTCCACTGTAATTATGTTGTTAGACTTAAACACTGCGTTTGACACCATTGACGATTCTATTTTACTACACAGGCTGGAAAATGACATTGGGCTCACAGGCAATGTCCTTGCCTGGTTTAGTTCTTATTTATTAAATCGTTTCCAGTACATACATAAATGTGCATAGATAAAATGAGAAATGTTACTTATTGGAGGGAATGATGCTGATCACAACAATACTGTAATCCCTCGCTATATCGCGCTTCGACTTTCGCGGCTTCACTCTATCGCGGATTTTATATGAAAGCATAACTAAATATATAACGGGGATTTTTCGCTGCTTCGCGGGTTCTGCGGACAATGTGTCTTTTTACTTCCTGTACATGCTTCCTCAGTTGGTTTGCCCAGTTGATTTCATACAAGGGACGCTATTGGCGGATGGCTGAGAAGCTAACCAATCAGAGCACGCAGTTAAGTTCTCCTGACTGAGAAGCTAACCAATCAGAGCACGCAGTTGAGTTCCTGCGTGCTGAATGCAGTGTTAACCAGGAAGTCTCGTCTCGCTCATTCAGCATCAACGTGTTTCGCTGTGTAAAGAGTTGTGCTCTTTAGTGATTATCTTTGTGCATAGTCAAGCCCTTCATTATGGCTCCAAAACAATCTGCTACTGCTTCAGGGGCCGTGCCCAAGCGCAAGAAGAAGATGTTAACGATTGCCGAAAAGGTAAACGTTTTGGATTTGTTGAAGGCTACGATTCTTTTTATTTAAAAAGTAGGAAAGGAATATAAGATCCACGGCCGCAGTGTCCTTTTAACCAGGGTGCAAAACGAGTTGTAAGTGGATGTAATAAGGCAGTAGTCTGGATGAAATCTGCTTTAGGGATTTGGATTGAAGACTGCCAGAAGAAGAACAACGGCAGTGCTACACAATCGCCTGAAGTGGCTCCTTTACAAGGGCTGTAACGCTCTCCTTTGTTGTGCAGTAAAATTAAACTCATTGTTATCGGACAAGTCATCGTGTCATTGTTGGTGAGTAACCATAATTAATTTTCTTCTTACAGTGCTTAGTACATGTACGTACGTCTAGTGTCATTGTACACACATTTACTGTATACTATTTTTCTTGCATTGTACGTATTTATTGCTGGTGGCCTGTCTATCGTAATGGCTGTAACATATGTGATATCGGAGACACTCAATATCTTTAAAATAATATTTAGGTTTTACTGTATATAAACAGTGTGTTTATATACGTAATTTCAATGAATCTTACCTAATATCTAAGAGAATACAAAGGGATTATGCTGTATAACTCTGCGGGGAATATTTATAAACAGTGTGGGATAGTTTATAAGGGCTTAAAATATATAAAAATAACCATACAAACATATGGTTTCTACTTCGCGGATTTTCACCTATCGTGGGGGGGTCTGGAACGCAACCCCCGCGATCGAGGAGGGATTACTGTATTTTGCCATCTTTTAACTCGGTTGGATTCCCTATTAGTTTTACTAAATCAGCCCGCAATCTAGGCGTTATCTTTGACTCTAGCATGTCATTTAAAGTTCACATTATGAAATTGTCCTAAACATGTTCCATCCACCTTAAAAATGTTGGGAAATCAAGGCATTTTCTAAATATTCTGGGACCTCATTTATAAACGGTATGTACATACAAAAATGTTGCATATGCCTGTTTCCACACTCACATCACGATGTATAAAAACTAAACTTGGCGTAAAGCCATGCATATTCTCACGCCAGGTCAAACCATTGCATACGCACGTATTCATTGCATACGCACGTATTCGACTCAGTTTTGCAAACTGGCGACACCCAACATCAAAGCAGTGCTACTGTTCCTGTGTTGTTTCCCTTTATTTATTTGATTAACATCCCTCAAGTGACTTCATCAAACACCCTGAAATTAACAGCATATTGTTTTTAGTTTATGGCATCTGACTGTAGTCAACCTGTAACAATATAATGATGCACGGAATGGACAAACTATTCCAAATATCATTGATGCTTTAGTTTTGTTACTCTTAGTGCACCATTCAGTATTTTAACCCACTGTATCTGAGCGTGGAGTCACAGCTTATAGCAGCTGATTGGAAAGCCCTACTACAGATTGTGTCAAGAGCGGAGAGAGAATTATTGGGGTACAGCATCTCGAACAGGCTGCCTCAGCCATGGGCACAGTCTATTTGAACCACTCCCATTCGGCAAACGCTTCAGAGCCTTTCCTGCATACAATAACAATAAAGGAATTTGATTCAATTCAACAGAAGAGAGCGCCTATTTACAGATAATGACGACTGGCTTCTAAGTTGATTTAGATTTCCAGGCGCCATCTTCTTGGAGCTGTTGATATAATTTTTCACATGAAATGCAGTAAAGTATATATATTAGATAATACAGACACATTTTTAACTTCATTAAAATAATGTATACTGTTATTAATTAAACATGTGGACACAGCAGACAGCGGTAGCGATGAACTGGCACCCAGTTCAGGGTTTGCTCCTGCCTCGTGCTGTATGCTTGCTGGGACTGGCATAACCCTGGATGGATAGATGGCTGGAATAATTAAACATGTACTGCAAAGGTACGAGGGATATCCAGAAAAAAAGGTTACAAGTGCCCTGGAGGGTGCAGGGAATTTTTTTTTTTCGAAGGTTGGCATACCTGCGTGTAGGGGGGTCCTAACGGTCAAAATAAGCCCGGGACCGCGTCAGTCAGTTGTGAAATGTCATCACAGCAAGCGAGTTTGTCAACCTCTGCTGAGGCCGTTTGCTCCACCTACCTACCTGTCTTTTGGGACAGAAAAGGGGTTTTGTTGGTGGATTTCATGGCCAAAGGGATCACCATCAATGCTGAAACATATTGTGAGACCCTAAAAAAATTGAAAAAAAAAGATTAAAGACAAAAGGAGGGGAATGCTGACTCGTGGTGTATCCCTCCTTCACGACAACGCCAGACCCCATACCGCTCGTGTGACTTAGGACCTGCTTGTGTCCTTTGAATGGGATATTGTTACCCACACACCCTATTCCCCGGACCTTGCGCCCTCAGATTTTCACCTTTTCACCAAACTGAAAGAATTATTGGGTGGGAAACGTTTTTCCAACGATGAGGAGGTGAAGGAGACAGTGGAGAAGTGGCTTTGTGAGGTGGAGCAGAGCGTATTCGACGAGGGTATAAAAAAGCTGCTGCCCAGGCTGAAGAAGTGCATCGAAGTTGACGGCGATTATGTTGAGAAATAAACACATATTTTGGAACATACCCTGTAAATTTGGTTGAAATATATTCATGTTTCGATTTTTAACAGCTGTTGTAACCTTTTTTTCTGGATATCCCTCGTATTTCAATCTTCCTTAAAAGTTCTGAACAATCGGCATTCTAAGCTTACAGATGGCTTGACTTTTATTAAAGAGCTGATTGTGTGGCGATTGGTTACTTGGAGAAAGAAAAGGAAGGACAGGAATTGGAGGTTAGTATGTTTGAAAGAGACAGTACTGCTGCAATAAATTATTTCATCGAGGGTCACGCACAGTGCAGCAAGCATCTTGCAGGAGGCAGGAACAATCTCTGGATAGGTCGCCAGCTCATCACTACCCCTCTGCCACTGTGGCTCGATGTTTAATACATACTTTAATTAATTTCATCATGAAAATGATATCAAGCATACATCTTAGTATTTAAATTGTTCAGAGAGCTGTAATATCATGAATGTAATGTATTCTGTGTCCTGTCCGCATAAGAGAAAGCCCGTTTAAGAAGCAAGTAGTGATTCACACACATAGAGTACATAGAAGAACACATAGAATATGAAGCATTTTACGTGTTACTTTAATTACGATGAGATTTGAGAAAATAGTAAATTAAAAGATTTTAAGATGAAGTTTATGACGTTCTACTTTAATGACAAAATAAAGCACATGATTAAAGTGGAAATTTAGAGATTAAAGTTGACATTTGAAGCATTTTTTTCCACTGTGTCCCTATTTTTTTTTCTCTGTACACTGATAAGCTTCCATATGACACTCAGATGGTGGGCTACGACTTGCCATTTCACGGCGACTTTGATATCTGACAACTTCATTTTTATTTCGGCACTGTGTGACTTTTTGAACTTGAACTTTCAGTCATCTTCCTTTTATTGTTTATACAACTGCTTAAACCAATAAATAGTATGTTTTTCATTATCTCCACTTGGCATTCACTGAAATTCTTCTTTTTTCCCCATGCTTTGCCATTGTCTTTTCACAGAAAGCTGTGCTTAATTGAATATTTATATTGATCTGCATATTCAAAGAGGCATAATTCTGGGCGGAGTCTGAGAGGGGCGGCAGGCATGTGCACAAGCATTATCTTTCACGCTGACCGGTATTTATGTAGTGGAAATTGGCTTACACACGGTTTTGTGCATCTGAATTTTTTTGTGCGAACACACATTTCAAATTTTGTCCATACACAATGTTTTAGTGTAAACTCTATGCATGCCATTATTCATGAGGTTTCTAGATAATGAGAAATTAACTCATACATTTATTTCTAGTAGGACTGACTCCTGCAATGTAATGTTCACTGGATGTTCAAATTGTCTGTTACGGGAGATGGATGTCTGAAGCAGAACTCCATTAGCGGTGGCGTTAATTTTTCCCTTATTTTTATCATCCCGAGGTATCCTGTATTTACCCAACTCAAGGAGGTTCTCTTATAGTATATGCAAGCATATTTAAAAATAAGCGCTAAGAAAGGGGCTCAGAAACAAACAGAAAAAGATATCTCAATTTTATTCCTCATACGCCTTTGCTGGGGGGCTTGTTTTGTTTTGGACGTGCTCTGTCTCTAGGTATGTCAGTGGACTAGGACTTTGGGAAGTGGGGTCCAGTCTCACATGGGGAGGCAAAACGGGGGTGGGGGGACTAGGAAGAGAGAGAAAGAGAGCAAGCTATCTGTAATCCATCTTTTTAATCCTTTTAATTATAAATGCCAACGTAACAATAGCCTTCAGGGCAATAACTCCTGGGAAAATTGAAAATTAACGTCAAAGCTGGCTTATTTTCAGTTAAGACTAAAAAATTACAATAAAAGCTCAGAATCAATGTCTCAAAGACTGCACAATTAACTTTGTGAACTGGAATGTTAAAGACCTAAATCACAAATTAAACAGAAAGAAAGTATCTCTCACCTAACAGGTCTAAATGCTAAAATAGTATTTTTTACAGAAGATCCACTTATTAAGCAAGGATCAGTTTCGGCTGCATAAAGACTGGACTGGCCAAATATTCCATTCCAGCTTTATAAAGAAAACTAGAGGTGTGGGAATTCTTATTCATTGAACAATCTCATTTGTAGTATCAGATGTAGTATCTGATACTGAGGGGAGATATGTGATTGTCATAGGTAATTTATTTAACTGTAAAGTGATTTTGATAAATATTTATGCACCGAATACCGATGATAGGGAATTCATGCAAAATGTATTTGCATCCATTCACAATGTGAACAAAATTATAATGGCTGTGGACTTTAGTTGGGTTTTAAATCCAGACCTAGACACCAGTGCACCATTGCTACTGAATAATTGAGTATTTCTTTGTAGATAACAACTTCTTGGCTACGATTAAATCTTCTAAGTAAGACACTATTGTTATTTCTGACCATGCCCCCTTGAATTTGGAGCTAAAATCATTATGCCCCCCTTACTCATCTCACAGATGGCGTCTTAATCCACTTTTATTAGCAGACGAGAACTGTACAGAATTTATATCCAAGCAAATCAAATTTTTTTAAAGACAAATACACCCTCAGAGGTTTCTGAATGAACACTCTGCGAAACCCTGAAGCCCTTGTTAAGAGGACAGATTATCTCATATCTTTCCCACAAAAATAAATTGGAAACCAAGAAGGTATCAGAGCTAATCAGCGAAATTACTGGAATAGATCAAGAACGTGCCAGGGGCCTCATGTATAACGCCGTGCATGGAATTCGCACTATAACATGACGTAAGCACAAAAGCCGAAATGTGCTTACACACAGAAAAATCCAGATACAGGAATCTGTGCGTACTCCAACTTCTGCGTTCTTCCGCTCCATAAATCCTGGTCAGAGTGAAAAGTAACGCTCGTGCACGTGCATTCTGTCCGGCCCCAACTCCTCCCAGAATTACACTTTTTTGAATATGCAAATCAATATAAATCGCCCTTAAGCTCAGTCTTCTGTGAAAAGACAATGGGAAAAGCACGGGGGAAAATATAAGAATTTCAGCGAATACCAAGAAGAGGAAAAGGAAAAACATACTATTTGTTTATTTAAACTGTGGTATAATCAACAAAAGGAAGTTGATCGAGTGACATATTGTGTTGGAGAAACTTGAAAGCTCACGTTCACAAAGTCGCACTGTGCCAGAAATAAAAAAGAAGTCAGATATCAAAGTCGTTGTGAAAAGGCAAGTCGTAGCGCACTGTCTGAGTGTCATATGAAAGCTTATTAGGGTACAGAGAAAAAAAAGGCACACAGTGGGGAAAAAGCACAAAATGTCAACTTCAATCTCGAAATTTCCACTCTAATCAGGTAGTTTATTTTGTCATTAAAGTAGAATATCATAAAATTCCATCTTAAAATTGTTTAATTAACCAGTTTCTCAAATCACATCGTAATTAAAGTAGCACGTTAACTGCTTTGTTTTGTATTTGATCTTCTATGTGCTCTATGTGTGTGAATCACTACTTGCTTCTTAAACCGGCTCTCTTCCTCCGATTGAACACATAATCCATTACATTCGTGATATTACAGCTATCTGAATAACTAAAATACTGAGATGTATACGTGATATCATTTTCATGATGATAGGAGTTAAAGCACGTTATTAAACATGGGTTTCACGGCGCAGTGATTGTGTGCGACCTTCGATGAAATTATTTATTGCAGCAGTACTCATGGGCGGCTCTAGGCTTGTGGTGGCACTGGGCAGAGAAATAATCGGTGGCCCGTTCGCCTGCCAATGTCAATATGGTATCTTATGCACGGTGGATGGCCACGTCCATTGCGGACACTGCATAGCCGCCTCGTGCTCATGACACAAGCGTTTAATTTTTGTCAAAATTTGCCGCTGCGTTTTTAGCTGCGTTGTTATTTTCTCTTTCTGTTTTATATTCAATATATATTGGCGTGGCCGCCCCTGCAGTCCCTGCTTTTCTTTCTCCAAGTAACCAATCGCCACACAATCAGCTCTGCAATAGACGTTAAGCCATCTGTAAGCTTAGAGAGCCCATTCTTCAAAACGTTTAAGGAACATCGAAATATCTTTGTAGTACATGTTTAATTATTCTATCCTTCACGCCAGTCCCAGTGAAGAATATAGATTATTTAAATGAAGTTAAAAGTTTTATCTGTATAATATAATAAACATATTTTGCTGTATTTCATCTTAAAAATGATATCATCTTATGTAAATAAGCAATTTATAAAGTGGCTCAGGTTGTGTAATATTATAACTGTAGTGCAAGTTTACAGTGGGGTGATTGTACTTATAAGTACAAACAGTTCTACAAGGAGCAATTGATTAAGTGTGTTTAAAGTGCTTGGGATGAAACTGTTTCTGAACCACGAGGTCCGTACAGGAAAGGCTTTAAAACGTTGTGCTGTGGCTGACACAGCGTGTGCTTGATACTGTATACCGATAATTCTCTTTCCGATCAGCTGCTGCTGTGAGTGGTGCAGTGAGAGTAATATGGAAAAAGATGATTCGCTGTGGCAACTCCTAGCGGGAGCAGCTGAAAGAAGAAGAATGTGCAGTGAGAGTAACAACGCTAAAGCAGTTATGGTATTTGGAATACTATGGCTATTCCCTGCACCATTATATTGTTACAAGTTAATTACAATCAGATGCATTACACTAATAAACAATATGCGGTTAGTTTTAGTGTATTTATAAAGCTGCGTCAGGAAAATAAAAGAGTAACCACACAGGAACAGTAGCACTGCTTTGACACTGGGTGCCGTCAGTCTGCAAAATCGAGCGGAGAACTTGCGTACGACAAGGTATGAGGTACCATGGAAAAGTGCGTGGCTTTACGCCAAGTTTAGGTTTTATACATTGCGATTTGAATGTGAAAAAGTTCTTATGCAACATTTCTGTGCGTATGCACCGTTCATACATGAGGCCCCAGGTGTACAAGTGAGACGCTTCATAGGAAAAGGCAGGCTCTGCATTCAGAGCCCAACCTCTTAACACTAGAATTACCAGAGCCTACGAAAAAACTTGTAGATCTGTCCCACCTTAAATTGCTTCTCACCTCTCCGTCAGCATCTATTGTCCTGTAAATGTGTGGATAAGCAGCAAACTGCAAGCGGCCTGCTATCACATCCCCCACCGGCACACAGTCTTCTCAGCTCAAGTCTGTTTACCTGCATGTCAGTTGCTTGGAATTGTATAGAGTGAGAAGTCAAGCAAAATCACACCTTTTATAAATACTATATCGTTATTTGGAACACTTGCATTTCATGTGTGTTCCGTGTCTACAGCAATCTATTTAAACACATCATTAAAACAGAAACGTTTTTCATGTTTTATTAATAATTGACAAAATGTAGACATGAATTTTATAATGTGTGAAGCCTGAAGTCCAAATATCAAAGAAACACTTTCACAAAAGGTACAAATATAACCGAACAAGTGCGCGTTTATTAATAAAAAAAACCTGCGTTAGGGTGCGACATTAACACGCATTTACTATGACTGCTTTGGTGGCGCAATGGTATCAACTGTTGACTGGTAATCAAAACTTCACGGGCTCAATCCCCGATGAGTCCATTTTGAGAAATGAACTGCTTTTATTCTTAATATTTTAGAATAAAAACATACATTTGATTTCAGTCTGTAAAAGCCGGTGTAAATGTATGATACTTGTAAAGGTTAGCTTTTTTTATTTATTCAGTTTCATTCTCTCAGTCGCATTCACGATCTTACCCTACAACCCATCTGACATTGCTGTTTTCATATAAAAACATGCTATAGCTCTGCACGAAAAAACTCGTAGGTGAGCCTATCAACCCTTCCAGAGAGGTCTCCCACCTGTGGACCTCTCTGTTGCTGGAGCAAACTGTGATTCAATCCCCTTCATAAATAGGACCCCAACTATCACTGGCTCTCTCTTTCTGGGAAGTGGTTTTGAGGAGGCCTGTTGGGGCTCCTCATGTCTGCATACCACCTCAGAATCTTCAGAGACACTGTCCAGCTCTACAAGGAACTGAAAACGGTTTGATACTTCCAATTCCGGTGTTGATGACCCCGGACAGTGTGCATCCTTTACTTTGTGTCTTGTGACTGTGACCCACCTATTTCAATACCTATTTGGTCTTGAATCTTATTCTGTGTCATCTTGGGGGTGCACACTATCTCTCTAAAGGTCACCTGGGATAGGTCCACCAATTCTCTATTACAACACAGGCCAGCCCACTCCTCCTCCAGTTCAGTGACCCTGAGCTGGCATCTCCTGCCCTCATAGGAGTCTGGCAAGTACTGAATCTTTGCAGAGGCCACCCCTCTGAAGAGTATGAGAGCCAGAAGGCAAGGAATGACCTAAAGTAAGAAAAAGAGCTGAAATCAATGAATGACAACTCTGGCGGACAAAAGAACTTGCCTAAAGACACTTATAATGTAACTGGAAGTGACTTTAATTCAATCAGGAGAAGATATACATCCCTTTAAAATTCATTGAACCACCCAGAAGAGTCTCTCTGGCTCTCTCAGGTGACTATGTCAAAGGAATTCTGAGGAAGCGCTGAGGATTTCTTGGGGCACTCTGCCCAGGGTCATACCTGAGTACATTCTCACTATTGACTGAAGCTGATGACCTGCTGCCTCTTTGAGGAGCTGAAAGCTGAGATTCAGTCTGCCAAGCCAAGCACTGAGCTCAGTCTGAAAAACCTTGAGAAACAGGCATTACTTCAAAAGTGAACTTTAGCATTTAAACTCTTGAGGCAGAAAGAGTAATCTTATTCCCCATAAAGCTGCAGACAACACTGAAATATGCATCAGCCCACCATGTGGAAAGGAATTATGTAGCAAAGAGAAAGAGTGCACTTTAATGCTAAAAGAATCTTCTGCTTGAACCCAGAGCAACAATAGTCTGCCTCTCTTATGTTGCATGTTTTTCTGTCTAGTCTGTCTGCACCCTGTCTTATACATCAATATATAGACAGACAGACACTGGATGTTGAATGCCACACATGTTTATTTACACTTGTGGTCGATTGGGGTGCTTCCGCTCCCTTGAACCCCTGTCCACGACTCCAGACACCAGGTAAAAGTCCTCAAATCGACTTTATTTAATTGCCACAGTGCACAAAGCACACTCTCCACCACTATACTCATAAATCACAATAATACACAATAAACCAATCCTCCAGCTCCCAGACGCGTTGCCACCCTTCCACCCAGCTCAGCTCGCCGTCTGGGAGCTCCCACAGTCCTTTTATATTCCCTGACCCGGAAGTGTTCTCAGTCCCCAGTCCATGTGATTCTCAATCACTTCCAGGTCAGGTAAAAGTTCTTTTCTTCAACCCGGAAGCCCGTCGCACTTCCTATGATGAACTTCCGGGTCATAGGGCAAAAAGAAATCTTCGGTCCTCCCTGCAGCTCCCTCTTGTGGCCCCCATGGCATCCAGCAGGGCGGTGCATAAAAACTCCATTGTCCATGATGCCCTGCTGGTCTTCTGGGGACCTCCATGCTGCAAGGAGGGCTCCACCTGGCGGCTTGGGGGTATTGGCCGGGATAAACGGCCGGCCATCCTTCACACACTATATACACGTACCAAATAGTCCTGCACCACACACAGTGCTCCAGCACCAAACACCCTCCAATAAGGGCCTTTAAATGTCCGTGGGCCGCCTCTCTTCCTCCTGCAGCTGGAGCTTCGTCCACCTCCAGCTCCCGACTCTAGCTCTCTGATTGGAGTGAGGTGGTCCCTTTTGCTTCCACCCGGATGTGCTCCAGGTGCCTGATGACACTCTTCCGGCAGCTATTCCTGGTGTGGCGAAAGTGCTGCCCTTGTACCTGGGAAACACTCCAGGTGTACCGGGAAGGGCCTTCCTCCACCTTCCCAGGTGTGGCAGAAGTGTTGATCTCCCAGGCTCCATGACGCTCGGGGCACCCCCTGGAGGTAGCCACGGGCCCCAGTGGGCTTAAGCCTCCTTGCTACTTCCCCATGGTCCCCTCAACATCCAGGGCAGTTGCCCCCTTGTGGCCTGGGGGACGTATAGACCACCTCCCGGTCCTTCCAGGCGTCCTGGCTGGGTCTGACCCCCAATCTCCTGTGACTATATATATATATATATACAGTGGAACCTCGGGTCACGAACATCCCGGTTCACGTACAACTTGGTTCATGACCAAAAAGCTCGCCAAACTTTTGCCTCGGTTCACAACCACACACT
>JANRMT010062818.1:48292767-48344078 GCA_026402145.1 Polypterus bichir lapradei | reverse complement strand
ACACCTTGAACCTGTCCCAGTCATTCAATACATAAGACACAATGTTCCTCCGGATATCAAGAGTGAGCCTGATATGGCCGTGCAATATGTAACAAAGAGAATGGAAAAGGCAGGTGCCATCTCCGGGCATGGAAACCACTTGGTAAGTGACAGTTCTTTGATCGATGGTGATCACCTCGATAGACATGTTAATGGGGGTACGGTTGGAATGATAAAGGAAATGGGTACCTGAACAATGTAAAGTAAGTCTAAAATACCTACACAATAACTATAATCGTAATAAATGAACAATAAAACAGCAAAGAAGCCGTGGATTAAATAAAAAGGCTGTAGTTATCAGCAGGGAGACGTGAATACCGTGGTGAAGCAAGAAAGGGAATGTAGAGACTGGAGCGACAGACGGCCTTATATAGGCAGGCAGCCAACAACGTGGGAGGCGTTGGGATGGGGGACCCAACGCCGCCTCACACGGTGACCGAGCTGCAGGCTATGGACGTATATATATACGTAAGTAGGATTCAGTTAGCATTGGGAACCCGCGTACCAAATTTCTTGAAGATGGGCCCATAAGTAACAAAGACTGTTGAAAAGTTCAATATGACGGCCGACAGTGGCATCATATCACCGAAATAAGTACCAAATTTCAGCCTTCTACCTACACGGGAAGTTGGAGAATTAGTGACGTTGGAAAGTTCAATATGGCAGCTGACAGTGGCGTCATACCACCGAAATAAGTATTTACATTGGTTTCAGTTAGCGCAGGGAAGCCGCCTACCAAATTTCGTGAAGATGGGGCCATGAATAAGAAAGTTCAACATGGCGGACATTGTTGACCGTTATGACCGTTACGCGTAGAATTTCGAAATGAAACCTGCTTAACTTTTGTAAGTAAGCTGTAAGGAATGACCCTGCCAAATTTCAGCCTACTACCTACACGGGAATTTGGAGAATTAATGATGTTTGCAAAATTCAATATGGCGGCCGACAGTGGCGTCATACCACCGAAATAAGTACGTACATCGGTTTTGGTTAGCGCAGGGAAGCCACCTACCAAATTTCGTGAAGATGGGGTCAGCCTTCTACCTACACGGGAAGTTGGAAAATTAGTGATGTTGGAAAGTTCAATATGGCGGCCGACAGTGGCGTAATACCATCGAAATAAGTACATACATCAGTTTCGGTTAGCGCAGGGAAGCGCCTACCAAATTTCGTGAAGATGGTGCCATAAATAAGAAAGTTCAACATGGCGGACATTGTCGACCGTTATCGACTGTTATGACCGTTAAGTGTAGAATTTCGAAATGAAACCTGCTTAACTTTTGTAAGTGAGCTGTAAGGAATAAGCCTGCCAAATTTCAGCCTTCTACCTACACGGGAAGTTGGAGAGTGAGTGAGTGAGTGAGTGAGTGAGTGAGTGAGTGAGTGAGTGAGTCAGTCAGTCAGTCAGTCAGTCAGTCAGTGAGGGCTTTGCCTTTTATTAGTATAGATATGCATTTATCATATTTGTATAAAACTGTTTCTTAAGAGAAATGCACTTTAGTTACCTTCTTTTACACTAGGTGTACATCCTATATGAGAAAATTCGAGTAAATTTCTTTTGTAGAAACTGCAAACAGTAATTGTGAGAGACAATCTTAGAAAGTTAAAGTTTTGAGTTAAACTCACATTAATATTTGCTTAATTTGAATAGAATATACATTTCTTCCATAGTCATAGCTTATGGGATAGTCTTTTCCCCCTATAAGTTAGTAAGAGATAGAACCTCCTTGCTATAACTGAGAAACAGTGTGATAATAAGCTCAGTTGTGTTTAGAACAGGTCCCAGTACATAGGGACTTAAAAGACCCATTTTCTACTCAGAGATGAGATAAGCATACAGTTTTCTGACCTTTATATAATGGTTCAGAAACATTGTTTTGAAATGGTTCAGAAATTTTAAGTAAATAGTAAAGATTTGAGATGTAACAAGATTAACCTTAGAACTGAACTTTTCTTAACATTCATTTTTTCTTTTTTTTGCTATTTTAATTTTCTTTTTTGTGTGAACTGTTTTATTTTTAAACTTAACTAAACTTTTAAAAACAAAGATATTTTGTCTGTGGAATCATTTCTGCGCGTCAGGCTTTTGTTGAATCCCATTTTTTGACTTAGAGCTGCTGGACTTTGGTAATTTTGGGAAAACGCAGCTATAGTAATAATAATACATGTTATTTTATTGTGCATATCAAGCCATTCAAGTGCACATTACAAGATAAAGCCAAAAAATGGTATCAGCACTGTAGATAAATATTCTATAAAAATGTAGGCAACCAAATTTCTTTTTTTAAATATTTTATGCATCAAAATATTACTGTCTAATGTTGTATCCTTTTCTAGTGCATACTATACAGTGGTATGAACATAACTTGCCCATAATGATAAAGAAAGGCAGTGATTAATTCTCCTTGATACTAATATTAATATACAAATAAAAATATATTACAAGCAGTTATTTTGGAAACATTCCTCTCTCTTTTTTTGATAACGCTGTTGTGCTTATAGTAATAATGGCTGATAGACCAAGACAATATACATAGGGGTTTCAAGGTCTAATAAATGCATTCGCCTTCTGGTAGGAACTGATATTCATACACATTACAAAAATTTTTTAATGTAATGTTTTGTCATTTGCCACAACATAATACAATCCAACTTATTTTTTGTATAGCGCTCTTCACTTAGTTTTCAGTTAAAATACAAGTAAAGATTATACAAATTACTAAATACAGAACTAGTACATATATAAGTGCAGATTTGTTAAGATACACAATGAAAAAGGTAGAAACTGATTAAGCATAAATGAAAAACAAGAATATGTGTTCATTAATTATTTGATGAATTATGGCCAGTTGACAATGCTGGAGATTAAAATTGTAAAAGAGAAAGCCAAAAATAAAGTCAATGTCCTGGAGACCTTGGTCAACTGGCTGCCAACCCACTCCTGGATTTGCTATAATGGAGTCTGTGCTGGCTATCCAGTCTGATGAGACAATCTTTCAAATCGATGATTCCAACATTACTTTGTCTGCAATGATTTTTCCATATGCAGGAGAGCAGCCTGGTAGTAGAGTAGTACCAACAAATCCAGATACTGAGAAGAGAAACAAAATAAAAGAGGGTTAGTAACATATTGTGATTGTACATTGTGAATATTGTGATAGTTATATTTCAACAAATGACTAACAAAGGGAAATGCAGTATGCACAACTAATTAGCAGCTCTAGTCAGGGTGTGCTAGACTAATGTAGTGAGTCTTCAGCCTGGATTTTAAAGCTGAGACTGAAAGGGCATTTCTTATATCAGCAGACAGATCATTCCATGGCTTTTGGGCCTTGTAACTAAAAGCTCAACCTTCCATTATTTCATTAATCCTTGCAGTCTCAAGTAGGCCAGCATCTTGAGATCTTAATGTGTGCTCTAGATAGATAGATAGATAGATAGATACTTTATTAATCCCCAAGGGGAAATTCACATACTCTAGCAGCAGCATACTGATAAAAAACAATATTTATTAAATAAAAATGCAGTGCAAGTTAAAAAATGCAAGGTGGAGAGTGCAAGACAGGTATAACAGTCAATAACATTGTATAATAATGTTAATGTTTACCCCCCCCCCGGATGGAATTGAAGAGTCGCATAATGTGGGGGAGGAACGATCTCTCCTCAGTCTGCCAGTGGAGCAGGACAGTGACAGTAGTCTGTCGCTGAAGCTGCTCCTCTGTCTGGAGATGATACTGTTTAATGGATGCAGTGGATTCTCCATGATTGACAGGCGCCTGCTCAGCGCCCGTCACTCCACCACAGATGTCAAACTGTCCAGCTCCGTGCCTACAATAGAGACTGCCTTACCAGTTTGTCAAGGCATGAGGCATCCCTCTTCTTTATGCTGCCTCCTCAGCACACCACTGCGTAGCAGAGGGCACTCGCCATAACCGTATGATAGAACATCTGCAGCATCTTATTGATACCTTTGGGACTGGGGTGATGCAAGATGTTTTCCAAAGCCTAGGGACTCTCCCCTGTTCCAGTCTCAGGTTGAAGATGCGCTGTAGAGGACTCCCCAGCTCCAACGCACAGGCCTTCAAAAGTCTAGTTTGTAAGTAATGATAAGTTCAGATAAGTAGGCAGGGCCTTGGCCACTTAAAACGTTATAAGTTAAAAGGAGGATTTTAAAATCATCCCTAAACCTAACAGGTAGCCAGTGCAAGGACCTGACAACTGGAGTTATATTTTTGTATTTTCTGGTTTTTGTAATAATTCTTGCAGAAATATTTTGAAAAACAACAACTGGAAGCTGTATAAAGAACAAGTTGAACATCCAGTAGATAATGCATTGCAGTAGTCAATCCTACTAGAAATAAATGCATGAATTAATTTCTCAGTATCATGCATGTTTAGAAAATGTCATAACTTTCCAACATTTTAAGATGGAAAACATGTTTTGCATAGTTTTGTAATGTGTGTTTTAAATGACAAGCTAGTGTCAAATAATACTTTAATTTTGTGCTGATTCAGCAAAACTAATGCTCCTACTGAGTTAAAGACTGAAATAACTATGTTGTCATCCGCATCATTCCATGCAATAACAAACACTCCTTTAACTCACTGACACCATTATTTAAGGATAGCATCAGTGAAATGTCAATTGGTCTACATGAAACATGCAATTGTGTGTCATCTGCATATATGTGAAAGTTAATGTTATGTTAAAGTGAAAACAATAAAGATCCCAGTACTGAATCCTGCGGGACACCATATACAGTAATCCCTCGCTATATCGCGCTTCGACTTTCGCGGCTTCACTCTATGGCGGATTTTATATGAAAGCATAACTAAATATATAACACGGATTTTTCGCTGCTTCGCGGGTTCTGCGGACAATGTGTCTTTTTACTTCCTGTATATGCTTCCTCAGTTGGTTTGCCCAGTTGATTTCATACAAGGGACACTATTGGCGGATGGCTGAGAAGCTAACCAATCAGAGCACGCAGTTAAGTTCTCCTGACTGAGAAGCTAACCAATCAGAGCATGCAGTTGAGCTCCTGCGTGCTGAATGCAGTGTTAACCAGGAAGTCTCGTCTCGCTCATTCAGTATCAACGTGTTTCGCTGTGTAAAGAGTTGTGCTCTTTAGTGTTTATCTTTGTGCATAGTCAAGCCCTTCATTATGGCTCCAAAACAATCTGCTACTGCTTCAGGGGCCGTGCCCAAGCGCAAGAAGAAGATGTTAACGATTGCTGAAAAGGTAAACGTTTTGGATTTGTTGAAGGCTACGATTCTTTTTATTTAAAAAGCAGGAAAGGAATATAAGATCTACGGCTGCAGTGTCCTTTTAACCAGGGTGCAAAACGAGTTGTAAGTGGATGTAATAAGGCAGTAGTCTGGATGGAATCTGCTTTAGGGATTTGGATTGAAGACTGCCAGAAGAAGAACAACGGCAGTGCTACACAATCGCCTGAAGTGGCTCCTTTACAAGGGCTGTAACGCTCTCCTTTGTTGTGCAGTAAAATTAAACTCATTGTTATCGGACAAGTCATTGTTGGTGAGTAACCATAATTAATTTTCTTCTTACAGTGCTTGGTACATGTATGTACGTTTAGTGTCACTGTACACACATTTACTGTATGCTATTTTTCTTGCAATGTACGTATTTATTGCTGGTGACCTGTCTATCGTAATGGCTGTAACATATGTGATATCGGAGACACTCAATATCTTTAAAATAATACTTAGGTTTTACTGTATATAAACAGTGTGTGTTTATATACATAATTTCAATGAATCTTACCTAATATCTAAGAGAATACAAAGGGATTATGCTGTATAACGCTGCGGGGAATATTTATAAACAGTGCGGGAGAGTTTATAAGGGCTTAAAATATATAAAAATAACCATACAAACATATGGTTTCTACTTCGCGGATTTTCACCTATCGCGGGGGGGTCTGGAACGCAACCCCCGCGATGGAGGAGGGATTACTGTATAACTTCTGACTATAACAATGGAGTATAGTCAGTACATTTTTATAAGTACTGATAATGTTTTGATAAATAAGAGCTAAACCAGATACGCACAGTTCCTGTAAGCCCAGTGTAATTTTCCAGCTTCTTCAATAAAATAGAAAAGTCAGAGTGTGAAATAATTGCTGTGGAATTTCCTTCATTAGAGGAATCAGAATGTCATTACCAACACAGGTTAGTGCTGT
Source organism: Polypterus bichir lapradei (assembly GCA_026402145.1). Lineage (NCBI taxonomy): Eukaryota > Metazoa > Chordata > Cladistia > Polypteriformes > Polypteridae > Polypterus > Polypterus bichir. The sequence continues at coordinate 48,337,835 of JANRMT010062818.1, read as the reverse complement.
TTTTTACTATGACCATTGTGGAAGCCAGACTGGAATTTCTCAAATAAATTGTGACGTGTAAGGTGAGACTGAAGCTATGTGGCAACTACTTTTTCAAGTATTTTAAAGGGAAAGTGCATATGTGTCCCAGGCTGACTTTTTAAACAATGGCTTGATAACTGCCACTTTTAGTTCATCAGAAACTGTACTATTCAGTAATTAACTATTGATAGTTAAGCTAAGAATGGGTGCTGCCTGAATTATCACTTTTCTTATTTTTATGTTTTTTCTGTTATGTTTGTAATTATGTACTGTCATTTTAAAAGTGCCTCCATTCCATTACCTTGTGGGTGGCTGTCCAAGAGGTGGGTCCATCCTGATGTCACTGATACTAAGACCTCCTCCGCATCTATAAATTAGGTCTGGGAAAGATGTTTAAAGATGTTTTGTGTAAGCATTTTTTTCTTGGATTTTCTGGTTCTTTGAATGTATTTGCTCTTTTTTCGGATTCTCATTTACTGGTTAGTGTGTTGAGAATTGTTCACTAACAATTACTTTTAGGCAATCTCTTTTTGCTCATTTGAGAACCCTTTTGTTATTTATTTATTTTGTTTTTATAAATGTCTTCATTTATAAGCAGTAATTGTGGTCGTTTGGTCACAAGCCAGAGTTTTTCTATATTTTTGAAACTGTTAATTAAAGGCGTTTTGAACTTATACCTATTTTTCCCATTTTTGGTCCTAGTTAGGCCGAAGTCAACTGTTGTAGCTGAGAGTAATCTGGATTGGGTGAGCCTCTTCTGGGCTGGCCAGTGAAGGTCCTGATCTGCTTATACAGCTTCTTTTAAAGTAATAAAGTTTATCACAGATTCTTGGTACCATTTTCTTGAGGTAAGGATATGTTTCATGTTCACCTATCTGCTCACAGCTGCCAAAGCACAGAAAACTGAGGCTATGCTATTTAAATATGCCTCAGACACGAAGACACCATGAAGCTAATGCCATGTTCACGGAACTTTCAAATAGCATAATAACTGTAAATATAAAATAACTGCACATACTGTACATGAAACAAAATGCTATAGATATTAATGTTGTGTCTTTTATATATAAAAAAAGTTCAAATACTCTAAATAAATCAAACTTAAAAAGAGAGCGATCTTGGAAAGCACATCTTACCCCTTTAGCACTTATACTGCGTCTGGTGCCCTCACTGAAGTAGCAGACATGCACGGTGCTGAGGTGCAACACCAATTAACACCCTAAGACAACACCAGGGTGAACATTATCAATTAACTTTATACATGCAAAGGACTGATTTTGGGAAAGTTCACCAACAATATACAGTACATATAAAAGAAAATGTTAACAACTGGCTACAAGAGCAATTCAGATCTGGGCATCAACATTTGATAACATTCATAACTGCACATGGAGAGGGACATCTCAAAGTAAAACCATGTCCTTGAGGCTGAAAGGTTTTTGTGAAGTTAGACAGTCTGCAAAGTGAAGCAAACAGCTTTTAAAATGTGTGACTCTCAAAAAATGTTTTGCTTTTTGATTTTTTCCCTCCTAAAGCAATATAGATATGCTGTTTTACAATATGTGTGTAACCTCAGCATGTGGATCAATACGGGATGACACTCTTGGATTGAAAAATGGAAAAGTTACATAAGAATTATAAATGTTTTACTAAATGATAGTGCATAATCTATGGGATGTTCCTAAAACCCCCATAAGTAGAATTGAATTAGTATATTCTAGCTATTTCTAACTGCTCTGACTAACCATTATTCTCAGTTAGTGATCAGCCTTGCCATGTAGATAGATAGATACTTTATTAATCCCAAGGGGAAATTCACATACTCCAGCAGCAGCATACTGATAAAGAACAATATTAAATTAAAGAGTGATAACAATGAAGATATAACAGACAATAATTTTGTATAATATTAACGTTTACCCCCCTGGGTGGAACTGAAGAGTCGCATAGTGTGGGGGAGGAACAATCTCCTCGGTCTGTCAGTGGAGCAGGACAGTGACAGCAGTCTGTCGCTGAAGTTGCTCCTCTGTCTGGAGATGATCCTGTTCAGTGGATGCAGTGGATTTTCCATTATTGACAGGAGCCTACTCAGCGCCCGTCGCTCTGCCACGGATGTCAAACTGTCCAGCTCTGTGCCTACAATAGAGCCTGCCTTCCTCACCAGTTTGTCCAGGCGTGAGGCATCCTTCTTCTTTATGCTGCCTTCCCAGCACACCACCGCATAGAATAGGGCGCTCGCCACAACTGTCTGATAGAACATCTGCAGCATCTTATTGCAGATGTTGAAAGACGCCAGCCTTCTAAGTAAGTATAGTCGGCTCTGTCCTTTCTTACACAGAGCATCAGTATTGGCAGTCCAGTCCAATTTATCATCCAGCTGCACTCCCAGGTATTTATAGGTCTGCACCCTCTGCACACGGTCACCTCTGATGATCACGGGGTCCATGAGGGGCCTGGGCCTCCTAAAATCCACCACCAGCATCTTGGTTTTGCTAGTGTTCAGTTGTAGGTGGTTTGAGTCGCACCATTTAACAAAGTCTTTGATTGGTTTCCTATACTCCTCCTCCTGCCCACTCCTGATACAGCCCATGATAGCAGTGTTGTTAGCAAACTTTTGCACGTGGCAGGACTCTGAGTTGTATTGGAAGTCCGATGTATATGGCTGGACAGGACTGGAGAAAGCACAGTCCCCTGCGGCTCTCCTGTACTGCTGACCACAATGTCAGACCCGCAGTTCCCGAGACGCATATACTGAGGTCTGTCTGTAAGAGAGTCCACGATCCATGCCACCAGGTATGAATCTACTCCCATCTCTGTCAGCTTGTCCCTAAGGAGCAGAGGCTGTATGGTGTTGAAGGCGCTAGAGAAGTCCAGAAACATAATTCTTACAGCACCACTGCCTCTGTCCAAGTGGGAGAGGGATCGGTGTAGCATATAGATGATGGCATCCTCCGCTCCCACCTTCTTCTAGTATGCGAACTGCAGAGGGTCGAGGGCGTGGCGGACCTGTGGCCTCAGGTGGGGAAGCAGCAGCCACTCTATGGTCTTCATCACATGTGACGTCAGGGCGACAGGCCTGAAGTCATTCAGCTCACCAGGACATGATACCTTTGGGACTGGGGTGATGCAAGATGTTTTCCAAAGCCTCGGGACTCTCCCCTGTTCCAGACTCAGGTGTAAGATGTAGAGGTCACATGGTTTTAAACTGTGCCTTTCGTACCTTTTAAGCATTGCATTACCTTGTGTGCGTGTTTTGTGTGTCAAGTAACATGTAAGACAAAGCACTTAATTGAAAGTGCTGCGCCGTATGTTTAAAACGTACAGAAGACAAAGTTAAGAATTTTTAAGGTATAGAAATAACTAAAGTTTTACAAGAAAAACTTAAGTTTAGAGGAGATACATTTTTCCTTTTTTCTTTGTTCTTGTGTGGATTATTTGCTCTGAATTTTCACTAAATATTTTAAAATTAACTTTTGGACTGAGAGATTTCTTTTGGCACGTGTTTTACTCTTGCTTGAACTCGCCTTATACTCCGGCGGCTACATATATTTTAAGGCTTTTGTTTTCACATTTGTCTCCAGCCCAAAATTATAGTGATATTACCTGAAAAGATCACATCATATTTAAATGCTACAGCATAATAACAGTTTAAAACTAATAAAAGTGTAAGTGATGTTCAACTTAAATTCTATAATTTAAGAAAAGATTGTCACTGATTCTAGACCTGGATTTAAATGCATTTTCATTGCAGATATCTATCATTTCAACCTTTCCGTGTTTCATCTGCTGGATTTTCACTAGTAGCACGCCATTTAAATCTTTCACTGCTCCACCCCATGGATTTTCAAGTTAATGCAGTCATTATGCAGTTCAGGCAGCATAATGCAAGATAACATAGTATTCCTCACTCGTTCTACATGGTTTCATGTGTATGTAAAATATAATTGAGTTAACAATCACTCTCCATATGTTATGCTGAAAGTACTGTAATTGCAAGTAAGCTTCACAACGCAATGCTCAGATTCAGGAAAGAGAAGATGTCTGAATGCTTCTGAAAATTTTATATAGACTACTGGATTAAAGAAGCTTGTTTTTATCAGATCTTTAAAGTAGTTGCACTAATTTTCTTAGACTTTTTAAATACTATAACCATGATATTGTCGGGCGGCACGGTGGCAACAACAACATTTATTTATATAGCACATTTTCATACAAAAAGTAGCTCAAAGTGCCTCGCAGTTAGGAGACCAGGGTTCGCTTCCCGGGTCCTCCCTGTGCGGAGTTTGCATGTTCTCCCCGTGTCTGCGTGGGTTTCCTCTGGGCGCTCCGATTTCCTCCCACAGTTCAAAGACATGCAGGTTAGGTGGATTGGAGATTCTAAATTGGCCCTAGTGTGTGCTTGGTGCTTGTGTGTGTCCTGCGGTGGGTTGGCACCCTGCCCAGGACTGGATCCTGCCTTGTGTCCTGTGTTGGCTGGGATTGGCTCCAGCAGAGCCTGTGACCCTGTGTTCGGATTCAGCGGGTTGGACAATGGATGGATGATATTGTCATAGACTTTCCTTGTCCATTCCAATTAGAATTATATTATAATAAAAATGAAAGCAGACTCCATAAATGCATCTATCCATTTTTTGAATAACTTAATTCAATTTGGAGCCAAAGGTGCTGGAGAGAAATCTGTACATAGTGTTTAGACCGATGTGAAAAATAATTTGTGCTTAGTTACATGAATATGTATCTCCATTTAGTATTTAGTATTTCTATTTAGTATGTCAGCTTTAGAGGGTTACCTCTAACAAAATGAAACCATGCAGTCAATTGGCCATAGTATAACAGTTAATTAATGGATAGATAGTGTTGGGCTCCATTTAAGTTTCAAACCACTTTATTTTTTGTCCGCTTTTACAAATCAGTACCTTTATGTGTAATCATTATTTGATTAGTAATTTATGTGCTTTTATTACCTAAGAACCTGTCACAACACTCTGTGTCTGCAAAAAATAAGCAGTATCTTACACTTTTTCAAAGTGGATTTTTTTACTACAGTGATAAACTTCACAGGACATGTCAACCATGTGATAAATATATGTACTTACATATTACATATTTACATCTGTATTTTAAAAAAATGGCAATATGTGAGAAATAGCCTACCATGCATCCTGTTTGCAACTCAAGGTATGAACTGTATATAGCAGATAAGTGGTAATTAATCATTTCTCTAATTAGGAAACAAAAAAAAATTCAAGTCATAAAACTACATCTATATCATAATTTTGTTTAGTGTTTTACATATTGTCATTTTGTGCTGAAAGCAAAAAATTCCTACAGCCACGTATGGCATAAGGGGAGTGCACATAAGTAGATTGGAGTGGACCTTAATACATTTCAATATTTTTAGCAAAGCACAGGAGGGCATTCACATCTCTGAGAAGATGTTTTTGAATTACATGAATATTAATAAAGATTTACTTTTTATTAATTAATACTGCATCTTATTTTATATCCTCAGCAGCGAGAACCTGAGCATACACTCACACCTGGTGCATATGTTTGCTTTTTCTAGCTGTAGATTCTGAAGAGATCACCTTTATCTAAGCAGCATCAGACACAAAGTAGAAAAGCAAAAACCAATTCAAATTCCATTTTGCAAGCCAGGAACCTTTTTTGGACAGCACATTAGTCTGGTAAGATGAAAGTGTTTGTTTAAAATTTTCTTATTTTCCTATAAGAGCCCTATTAATACCAGTAGTTTCTTGCACCTTTGAACCCCAACGATTTTTCACTGGATATACACACTGGAATTTAATATACTGGTAATACCTGACAAGATAACTCAAATGTTGTAGTTTTTGTTTGGCTGTGGAAGTTGTTTTTCATGGTTGTTTTTTCTAATTTAGCACACCCCACAACACAAAAACAAATTCTTTCTCCATTAATACAACTTTTAAGTTGATAACATGCCTTTTCTTAACTTCTGATCCTTATTCTTCCCCTTACATCTTTTCCTCACAATCGCTTATGTTAATTTACCCTTGATAGATTTTACGCTTGCTGGCCTATAGTTACTTAAATCAGTTCAATCACTCTTTTTATATAATGGGACAATATTTGCTAACTTCCAATCTTTAGGAAATTCCGTACTATTTAGTGATTTTTTAAAAAATATATAGTTAAAGGTTTTATGTATGTATTCACTAATTTAAGCTGAAATCCAAACTAAAATCAGAGTAAATATAATTCTCTTTTGTTTCCTTGTTTACTTCTTTTGCTGTAAAGCTAGATTGTAATTTTGTTTTGAAGAATCCAAAATTTGACCATAGAATGATGCACACCACTTTTTATACCAGCAGTGCAGTTCCATCAGGAACTGATGGCTTCAGCTGGCTTCAGCTGGCTTCAGCTAGTAATGGGAACAGTTTCTGTCTGTAATATTGTGGCACCCATAAAACAAAGCACAGAATATCAATATAATATAACAGCAGCAAGTGACAACAATACAGCTAATCAAAAAGTTAAATATAGGGTATCATAACAAATAAAAATTACTTTTAAGCTAAGAAATAGGGCCAAAACATGATTCTACAACTCCAAAAACCTATTTAAACATAGTTTATATCACAGAGCTCAATAAGAGCAAATAATTTAAAACAAATGATTGCAAAAACAAAAAGGGAAACTAAAATCTTCAACGTTCAAATGCAGAAAAAATGTTTGGAGAAAAAAAATGTACACTTTGCAGGAAAAATAACTAAACAAGTCTCAGAATTATGACAGGGTCGGGATTCTTGTTGGGAAATGTGCTGATGTGGGGACTGTCTGACAAAAGGATCAAAGGTGAAACTACAGAAAATATTACAGAAAGATGGGAGGTGAGAAGAATGCTTTGTAGTAATTTCAGGTCGATAAAAGGCTGAATCACTCTATCTGAACTAATGGAAACTGATTCTGGAAGATCTGGGTAAACAACTTGATTAAGAAACATTACCTCTAACAGTATAAAGTGCATATATATCAATGGGGACATTAAAAATCATCTATAAATCATCATTTTGTCTTAGTTGAATTAGTTTCTACTACAGTTTGTAATCTGCCATTTAGGGATCTTTTCAACAGTATACCTTGTAATGGACTGTTGTCTTGGCTAGAGCAGTTGAAAAATATTTTTCAAAAAACAGGTTTAAAAAACAATTGATAGACACAAGTAATTTTACGTGGTTAAGTAATTTTAGATATCTTAACAGAACAGTGCAAATAAAATTATGTTTAGTGCACTAGTTCATTTTTCTTTCCTACATACTTTCAAAAAATGAACAAGGTCTAGTGTTGGTCAATGCAATGCATCAGAAAATGTAACAAATGCAGAGTCAAACTGTACATAATACAAATGATTTTGAATAAATTGTATGTTTAACTTGGCAGATGTCGGCAAAGACACTTCTTCAGCTGTGAGGAGATGTACGACAGAAGGAGCTTTGCAGAGTTGATAAAACATTTTTTTCTAATAGATGAACAAAGAGGATTAAGGCCTTCAACAAAAAGCAGAGGAGAATTAAAGTGAATATTGTCATTGTGAATTAGTAAAGTTTTTTGACTTTTTGTTAAATAACTGTCTATAATCACTAACAGAACATTTCATTTAAACCTTCTCCTTATATTTGAACCATTCACTAAATTTCAGATCAAAATTATGTGTAGAAAGTATTTTTTGAATAAATATACTTTGTATACTTAAGGATTAAACTGATGTTGTTTATTTATGGTACTCACTACACTGCAAGTTATTTAACAAAACCGGAGTTAAATTCATTGAGGAGCTCAGCCTAGATACTGTACATTCTGAAATAACAAAGACATTGTACATTCAAACCAAGTAAGAACTCGATGATCCCTATTATCTTCAGCAATTATGCACTCTCCATTTAATAGCCTTTTTTTTTTTGGATAATTGAAAGACGTGTTGTATTAAGTGACACTGAAAAGCTACAATACAAATAGTTCACTGTCCTCATTTTGTGGAAACTGTGCTACATTAAATTTTTGGGGATGGCAAAAAACCTGTCAATGATCCTTTTCGTTTCTACTTGGATGTTGGGTTTTTCATTTTTCTACTTATACTATTGTTTGTCCTAAATTCACCTTTATAATTCAAGTGCCAAAAAAGACTCAAAATGTTTGTTAACCTGCAAATTCTGTTGGTTTCTTACATGAAGGACACTATTGTGTATGTATGGAAAATGGCAGGGAAATGATAATGAAAAATGATTATGATACTTGGGTCACAATATGCACATGCACACACACTCTCTCTCACACACACACACGATATGATACAAAAAATATTGTGACTGTTCAATGCAATACATTGCAATTTGTAATGCTTTATTTTATCTGACTTAAATTATTGTTTGAATTCATGATTTTGTGAAAAATATGTCCATCGGTTACACCAAATAACACAAACTCTCCAGCATATTAATCACCCTTTAAATTTCTTTTATTATTGAAATGACTGTTGACTATTTCAGCAGTCCCTACAGTAAGACTGGTGATAGTCACTTTATAACAACATCATCTAACCTTAGGATTGGGTGATTGATTCCTTGTGAGATAAGCCATTACTTTAAGTGGGACTGCAAAATCAATAATTGAGACTAGAATATTTAATATTTGAATTATGTATATTTAAAATTTTGGTTGCTACATACATATACTGTATATTCCAAGTTGTGAATGGTTAGTAGAACCCCAAATATGTTGTTTTCGTAATAATTTAACTACATTTTCATACAGAAGTAAAATTTGTTAAACTTTTTGTTTCACAGATTCTGATAAAACTTACATGATAATTAGGGATTATGAAAAAACTATGTGATGCTCCAACTCCCTTAAAATAACAGTAAATTTCCAGTAACATCTAGCTCAATTAAAAATTTATATGTGCCATCCATCAATGTAGATGATGTAAAGAGTGGAATAAGTTTTCAAGTGGCGCAGAAGAAAAAGAGACTAACAATTTTTCTCGTATCAGATAATGGGAAGTAAAATCTAGTGGAAACTTCTTTTGCTCAAAAGCCTTATACTCTTCATTTGAGTTTATGGTTAAAGGGCACATTTTAAAAATAATATAAATGAAAGATCAAGGGAGGAAGGGAAAATTATAATCAAATAAAAAAGGATATTAGCATTATCTAACTAGCATCCATTAATGTAGAAAATATTAGACACAAGCAGAATGGATACTATTTATAGATTTCTGAAAACCATTAAAATAGATGTAATATGCATTCAAATTTGTGGTTTACCTTCCTGGAATTTCACTTTGAAAGGGGGGAAGGATTGAGAGAATTGAGAACATTACTTTCTGGGTGCAATACAGGTACAAACGGCATGAGAATATGGTATTATCAATATCTAATGATCTGATAAAAACTGTTGCAAGTTTAGAATTTTAAGAGGGAGAGAAAGAGAGAGAAAGATCTTCAATTATGGCTATGCAGGCAAAAATAAAAATGATGCACAAACTTCAGTAAAAATGTAACTTAAAGGTTACTAAAATGATGACAAAGATTAAAAGTGAACAGTTAAAAAGAAAGAAAAGTGACTGCATTTTAACTAAGGACACTTCTAAAGTATATTAACTTATGTTTATGTATGAAAGTGTAGGATAGTTAAGAATATTACAATTAGTTTATTACTTATGTAAATTCATGTAAGTGTTCTTTGCTTGTAGTCTGTAAAAAGTAATATGTAAGAACAAACAGAATCAGATATCCTGAAACTCGGGAAGGATTAAGAAAAATCTTCAATTAATAAGCAAGAAGGCATAAAATGACTAAAAAGAGTTTGCAGAGAAAACAGGTGGTGTAAAATGAAAGTACTGCTTCACTTTTCATCTTAAGCTCATAATATAAAATAAAAACTTAATCTCTGAACATCAAATAGTTATTATATCTGAGTTGGAGGGTGGAGTAATCAAGGAAATCCGAAACTTAAACATTTCACTTGTAGATGGTCAACATGTAAAGTAAGAATAATTTGAGAAGTAAGATTTGAGTACTTAAATAAGGTGAAATAGAGTGTGTGAGGCCCTGAAAAGACCAATAAAGCAGGCCAGGACCTTTACTGGCTTGCCCAGAATAGGCTCTTTACAGGGCGGCAGGTCCTGAAACTCTTATCTGCAGGCTGTGACCTACAGAGGCCTAACAATGCTTTTACAGTTTAAAAAAATAAAGTCCCAAATCTTACAAAAATATTTCACAATGTAAAGAAACTATAAAACCTCTGGCTTGTATAGAGAATTTAATCTGTATTCTTTAAGCTGAAGAGTTTATTAGTTAAATAGGAAATTATGTATTAGTTAAAATAGGAAGATATAATCATATACTCAAAAAATAAAATCCAAGGCAAGTAATTATAAACGCACTATCTGAAGAGTAAAATCGAGGGACAGAAGCAACATGATCACAAAAAGAAATACATTTAATCAAAACAGCAAGACTTTCAAATTGACCTGCAATGTACTAAAATTGTCATATATTTATTGTACTGTTTGCAGTGTGTCAAACTTTATTCACCATGACATTTCCAGAAAATCCTATTTGAAAATGATCATTATTTTAAAGAACAAAATATTTATTTGTATGTACAAGTCTTGCATATATTTTAAGTCACTTTTTAATTCTTAAAGGTAAAAAGATAAAGAAACTTTTTTTTCCTAATTTCTAAGATAAAAACACTTAATTTACAATGTTTGTTTCACAAAAGATAAATAGATGGGAAAGAGGGCAATAAAGCCAAGGAGGATGAACAAGGTGATAGACCATAGTCAATGAGAACTACAGTTATATCCAATTAAATGTATTTTAAAGTCAATCCTAAAACACCCAGGCAGCCAAATGAATCATCCTAATACTGGTGAAATGTGCTCAGATTTTATTTTTTGGGTTTAAATTCTTTCTGCTGCAGTTTGGACAAGTCACAATCAATTTATTTCTTTTCTTTGTTGTCATGATAGATATTTATTCAATCCAATTCCATTTATTTTTCTGTAGCGCTCCTCTACAGTAATCTACTGTAGTTGGATAAATATAAAAGGATGTGTTAATTTTTCAGTATTTTGAATAGATAAAAGTTCAACTCTGTGCAATTTTTCTATAATGAAAAAAGCAGACAGGTATATATATCTGTGTGTTGTTTGCATAGCTAAGGCACTTCATGTTATTTTTAGAAATGATGTCTTAATAGGAACATGTAAATTAGGTACTGTATATAAAGGGGCAAGAGTTTATCCTTTAGGCACTATATAAAGTATAATGCAGTATATATTTCTTATGAACAATTTTCTACCTGTTAAATACAGTAAGATTTAAACCAGCCTAAAGAACTATAACAAAGGAAAACCCACTGTTCTGGATCATTTTCTCCTTTCGTCCATTGTGTGTACATGATACACTAAAGTTAGATGTAATTGAATTTTAGTTCTTCTAAATCTAGAATAGATAGACATCTCTATTTTGGGAATCTGCAAAGTCTGTAAAATTCTTAAAATAAAACTTTTTGTAAAATACTTTGCTGTGTGGAGTTTTTTGAAGAGTGCATAATGTTATTCCTTGGAATAGTAATCAACCTTGAAAAGAGTAACACAGTGTAACACTTAGCTGGGGGGGTCCTTGATTAAATGAATTGATACTACCACTCAAAGTCTCATTGTTGGAAGGAAGGGACTGAAGTGAAGTTTTAAACAGTCCTTCATATTAGCCATCCATAACATAATCATAACACAAAAATACTGTTTGATGTGCAACTTTAGGTATTAACAGTGAGCCATCAGGCAGTTCTTCGGGAAAAATCTGGCCTTCATAAAAACTGCTATGTTGTTTTTCTACAAAGCATTCGAAACACAAAATTGACAAAATCTATTTCTCCTATTATCATCAAATTGCCACTATATAGCAACTTCTTTTAAAGCATAAGTTTATCATTTTTCAAGTCCAAGTTATTTCTTCAATCATTGTATACCACATATTTTGAAATATAAAAAGTATGAAATTGCATTCTAAAGAGAAGTATATGTCATACATTTTGAAATAACTAGCCAACTCTTGCATTTTATAATAGTACCCAAGAGTACCAGGGTTCCATTGTGAAGAAAAGCCTTAAAACCTACCAAATACATCCATTTGAAGCATCAAACATTTCCACTTAAGAAAACACGCCTTCTGTGTCCCGGGGGTATGCTTGTGACAACAAAGGTAAATTGAAAATACAACATTTTATCACAGATTCTTGGTACTGTTTCTTGAGATAAAGATTTGTTCCTTGTTCGCTTCTTTGTTTGCAGCGCCAGTTGTGGGTGGAGTTATGACAACCTCTCTCCCCCTTCACCAAGCTATATTCTGCTTATTATCCTACTTTTCCTTCTACAATTGTTTCTTCTGTGGTAACGTTCTGCCATGGTTTATAATAACAGACGGATGCATGCTCAAATCATATGATTATTTTTTCTAAACAGAACCAAGTTTTCACCCGTTACATTCTGTGTTTTTATTTTACAAAGCCCATGGAGAGAGATGCATGCTAAGTGGCAGTGTGGTGAATAGAACAACTATTAGCTTCATTTTAGTATGAATAAATAATAATAAATCTGACCTGAACTAATTACGCTGTATTGTAGTTTTAATGATAGCCTTAGATTTGTTAAAGACTCAAACAACCTGCATATCACGCATTCAGTGGCATTTTGTGCATGCATATGATGCAAAAAATCTTGAAAAATGAAAAAAGACAGTGTTAAAAAACATATTTAAGAACCACAAAACAATTAAGAATTTTTTTAATGCATTGTGAGTCATTCTTGCAGAGAATATGGCAATAAAATAACTGAAGGCAAAGGTTTTGTTTGAAAACTCACTGATGTTTACTGATCAATCAATCAACCAATCCATCCATAGATACACAGGAAGAATGTGTAAACTCCATGTAGAACCTTTCACTAAGAGGCAGGAATGACAGCTCTGTGTCTACCTATGTTAAAACATCTGTGCTACACTTACTAAGTTTTAACCTATTTCAACTCAGGTTAATTGGCATTGCTAAAGTGGCTGCAGTGTCACCCAATCCACTGATTTTTCTCATCTTCCATCCAGTGGTTGCTAGGATAAGCTCCAAATGCCCTGCGACCCTACCCAGAATAAGATGGATGGATCGATGGATGTCTATCACATGTGTTCAGTTTTTGACACTTGACTGCATGCTACTCTGTTGTTCAATATTTTCAATTTACATGTAGGCATCAATATTTAATAATGTTAATTCCTTGGAAATTATGTTCTGAGGCCCTGAGAGATGCCCAGGAGGAAAATGGGCAGCAAAGTAAAGAGCAGAGCCAGTCTTCTTTTAAAATGGGTGAATCTCACAGCAATGGTTTGCTTTTTTTTTTTTTTTTTTTTTTCTTTCTTAAAATTTCACCTGTAAGCAGTTTTACAATATATGTGCAATATGAGGATGTTGCTGATTACTGCTCAGTAACAGTTTTGGCTTGAAAAATGCACATATTCTGTAAGTTTTAAGGCTTTCCTTCTGAATGGGATTCTAGTACCCATTAACTCCATTATAAAACACTACAGTGGAATCATTATTTTATTTTGATTTTTTAAAATATTGTTCACTTTAGAACCCAATTTCATGTCCCAAACTAATATATACCGTAATTTATGATTGTAAAGAAAAATTTCGACTTAATTTTTTTATTACCAGGCTAATAAGAGTGACAAAGTTAAACCAAGTAAAAAATATGGACCAAGAGATTTGCCAGCCATTTATCAGATTTAAGGAATATTAAATTATGTTCATCTTAGATTGCAAATTGATCTTCTATCCTTTTCGGCCGATGCCTTCTCTCATTGAGAGACAATTTACTGTTAATAATTCCCTATCACCAAGATCATAATTCTGGTCTGTGACAGTGAGGTTTTTTAAAAAGGAATGTGCATTGCTGAAGCTTGCCTATACCTTGAAACTTTTCAGCAAAAAATCCTCCCCACAACTTAGTGGTTAAGGCTTTGGATTTCAAACCCTGAGGTTTTAGGTTCAATCCTACTACTGACACTGTGTGGCCATGAGCAAGTCAAATCACTTGCCAGTGCTGTATCTGTCAAATGTTGTAAATTGCCTTGGATAAAGGCATTTTCCAAATAATAAGCAATTATCTAAAAGTGCTAAAGTTCTTTTGATTGAGTTTAACCTTATGTGGACCTATCTATAACCCAGATTGCAGAATTCTGTAACAAATAAAAAATACTGATTTTAAATTAAATTAACATTTCTCTAAATTTCCATCTGAATAAGTCAGACAGAACCTCACTAATATGTTTTATGTGGGTGTTAATGTTAGGTGAAAAAATAGAATATCATTTACATATAATGTACACAAATGGATATTACCAAGACATCCCAAAAAATGTAATTCACTGACTGAAATGCTGATGTGCATAGTCTAATCCATAAGGCATTACAAGGAATTCATAATGTTCTGCTGAGGTGTCAAATCACTTTCTAGCAGTCAAGTTAAATTATAAGCACCATTATAGGCAACAGTGGAAATGGAAATTCTATCCAAGATAGAAAATTCCAGAGGAGAATAGTTGTTCTTTATATTAATTTTAATAACCTCAGAGTAATTAATAAAAGGATGAAGAGACCCAATGAAAATTAGCGCCAATTAGACTATTAAATGGATGAATAAAGCCATTGGCTAGATTATCTTCAGGTTGCTTGTCCATTGCCTTAAATTCAGGTCATGATATTGTGAGGTTTCTAAACTGTTTTGGAAGACTATTTACCTGTTGCTGGGGTAACTGAAGGCTCACATGACTGCAGCGGCTCACCGCTGAAGCAACTCTGAAAAGATTGTGGTTGTGCTATAAGCGCCTGTCATCGATGGGTGATGCAAGGAACGTCATAAATGCAGGGAACCGTATTACTCGGCCACTAACCTAGCCACAACCTTGCCTAATTGCTGTGATTGTGTGTAGGAGAATGGCAGATCCCACTACAATAAATAACCGTGCTGTTCCTGTTTCAAGCTGAATAAAGCTGGTTTTGCTAAAGAACTGAGACTCAGTCTCGTGTTTTGGGGTGCAAGACAGTGACTCATGCATCACAATATAGAATATATTTTCGGTTTAGGTGTCTCCAAAACATACAGTGAACAATATCTGACATCAGATGGAGCCAATACTTGCAATGTGGATGACAACCATGCTTGGCACCCATAAACAATTCAATTTCCAAATTGGTAATTCAGTGATTTCACCAAGAAAAGAAAAGAAAATAACAATTAAAGCAAAACATATGCACAATTGCAAACTTTTTAAAATATGAATGAACAAGTCAAAATACAGATAGAAGATAAATATTTGCTTTGGCAACTTTGTATGTCTGCCACAGTCTTCAGCCTGTCACTTATCTTCAGTACTAGCAAAATACCCGCGCTTCGCAGCGGCGAAGTACAGCCTTAAAATTTTTATTAAGAAGAAAATTGAACCTTTTTAAACTGAGGGAAAATATGCCAATAATTATTTGTTAAGGATCTCTTTGTATACCATGTTGTCAGTTCGGCCCTCCGGTTGTAACATGACCAAGCTGTGCGCTGAGCTTACTCTTGAGCATGTAACTTACAGTTGGCCATGTGAACAGTAATCTTGTCTCAAATCTCACAGCTTGGATTGCTGCTGTCATAATCGGTTTGAGTTTCATGGTTTGTTTCAATTACGATAGTATTTGCAGGATTTGTTGTGTTGAAGTGACATTCGGCATCTGTCAAGCATTGTAAGCACACAACCGGTTTCATCGATAAAATCACATCCAGCTTTTGAGAGTTTAAACACTCATAAACATCAAAGTGTCCACTACTGAAATCGTCACCTGTGAATCTAAGATGTTTAAGAGGCATTGGCGGTTGTCGAAAGGTGTAAAATATTTGGCCATTTCGGTACACTTGAAAGCGACAACCGAACAATTCAGCGGCAGCCATCAACTCACATGCAGAACCATAGGTGAAGGGCTTAAGCATTTCACTCTTATAGTGCTCCTGTGTAGTATAATTATCTCCTGTACCGTCATCAGTCCACACCTTGAACCTGTCCCAGTCATTCAATACATAAGACACAATGTTCTTCCGGATATCAAGAGTGAGCCTGATATGGCCGTGCAATATGTAACACAGAGAATGGAAAAGGTAGGTGCCATCTCCGGGCATGGAAACCACTCGGTAAGTGACAGTTCTTTGATCGATGGTGATTACCTCGATAGACATGGTAATGGGGGTTGGAATGATGAAGGAAATGGGTACCTGAGTAATGTAAAGTAAGTGTAAAATACCTATACAATAACTATAATTGTAATAAACAAACAATAAAACAGCGGAGAAGCCGTGGATTAAACAAAAAGGCTGTAGTTATTAGTAGGGAGACGTGAATCCCGTGGCGAAGCAAGGAAGGGAATGTAGAGACCGGAGCGACGGACGGTCTTATATAGGCAGGCAGCCAACAACGTGGGAGGCGTTGGGATGGGGGACCCAACGCCACCTCACACAGTGACTGAGCTGCAGGCTACGGACGTATATATGTACGTAAGTAGGATTCAGTTAGCGTTGGGAACCCATGTACCAAATTTCTTGAAGATGGGCCCATAAGTAACAAAAACTGTTGAAAAGTTCCATATGGTGGCCGACAGTGGCATCATACCACCGAAATAAGTACGTACATTGGTTTCGGTTAGTGCAGGGAAGCTGCCTATAAAATTTCGAGAAGATGGGGCCGTAAATAAGAAAGTTCAACATGGCGGATGTTGTTGACCGTTATGACCGTTACGCGTAGAATTTCTAAATGAAACCTACTAAACTTTTGTAAGTAAGCTGTAAGGAATGAGCCTGCCAAATTTCAGCCTTCTACCTGCACGGGAAATTTGAGAATTAGTGACGTTGGAAAGTTCAATATGGCGGCCAACAGTGGTGTCATACCAACGAAAAAAGTACGTACATCGGTTTCCGTTAAAAGTTTAATATGGCGGCCGACAGTGGCATCATACCACTGAAATGAGTACCAAATTTCAGCCTTCTACCTACACGGGAAGTTGGAGAATTAGTGATGAGTCAGTGAGTGAGTGAGTGAGTGAGTGAGGGCTTTTTCTTTTATTAGTATAGATTTACTTTTTTATATTTTTATTAATTTTATTTCAATTAAGTAACATAAAATACAATCAAGAAGATACAATTTGCAGTAGTTATACAACAAATTATTTCAAAATCAATTTAGAAGAAACACCAGAAAAGTACAAAAATCAGAATAAAAACAAACCTAATAAAGCAGGAATAAAACCACTAACCAAGAGAAAGACAGGTGCGCCAAAATCAGAAAAAAACTAATCTTTTTCCCTCTATGTAAATGATTAATCTAAATTTCTTTTAATTAGGTCTTACCATGTTATTAAAAACATTTTGGAAAGATCCCCCAAGCAAAAATTGTTTTTTTTCTAATTTGAAATAATAATTTCAGGTAAGCAAAATATGTCTATGGGCTAGTAGTATAATATAGGCTATTACAATCAATTTGTCCTTCTCCATTCTTAAGGCTATTCCTAGAGTACACCAACTATAGCTGTTAAGGAGTTAGGAGTGATTGTCAAGGCTGTCTATAGGTATTTAAAGATTTTTGTCCAAAATTATGTTCATTTAGTGCAATCCCAAAATATATAGCATAACATCACCAGGCATTTTATTCCATTTACCTTGGCTGTCTTTCTCGTGCGCAGGGACACAGCTCAGAAGAAGAACAGTAAAAACAAGTCATCAGCAGGATACTGAGAAAAAATTGCATAGACCATTAATAATTACTTTATCACTAACGTTTTTACACAAATGACTAACAGAAAAAGGTGAAATTGGCATTTTGTCAGCTCTAATCAGATGTATGCTAGACTAGCATGTGTTATTTGTAAAAATACCAAGACTGGTATTTAAACAAATTAATGACTTTTAGAAAAGAATTACCTTGCCACCACCACCAATTTTTTTTAAGCATTTTGTAACTATTATATGTATATGTTTGAATTATTTTATCATTATTTATTATTATTTTAATGTTTTGCTTATTAATGTTTATTTATGTTATGTGCTCAGCTCTCTACATAATCTAAAATATGAGGTATCATCCAGGAAAAAAAAGACTGGTTTGTAAATATGTAATTTGGTTCAGATATATCGGTGCAAAAGCATGTTTTTTTAAGGAGTAAAGCACTCACACATACAAGGACATACAAGTAAAGAATATCTAAACTGGTTGATCCAAACAGATTAATATATATCTGAGTATATACATTTAAACCAATATATATATATTGTTATATAGTGATATAATAATGACTCTTGCAAAGAGTTGGGGAATGACCCCGTATAATATCCTGGACAAAAGAATTGGAAAAACTGGCAAAAAATGATCAAAAGTATAGACATTTGACAGATGCGGTTTGAACACAATGGGTTTTTTTACAAAATGTTGGCATTAAATGAGGTTAACAAGAAGTGACATCACAAGCAGGTGGACGGAAGTGACGTCATCATTGAGGACAGGAAGTGGCGTTATTGTGGTAGGCCGGATGTGATGTCATCTCGGATGGACAGAAGTGACATCATTGTGGAGGGACCTGGAAGTGACGTCTTCATGGTGGAGCTAGAAGTGACGTTTATCAAGAGTAGCTTGAAAGTGACGTCATCTTGGGAGAGCTGGAAGTGACATCATCGTTGGAATAGGTAGCCGGGATTTTTGAGTGGAAGCCATTTTACGTGATCGGAAATATGGGTGGTAAGTTATGGTTTATCTTCTTTTGTTTTGTTGATGAAGAGAGAGAGGCATTAGTACATTCAATCAATCGTTTATCCCTTGTAGTATCACTCCTAAGCTCACATGTGTGACAATATATATATAGTACTATAGTTATGTAACGATTACCTAGTTTGTGCTGCATGTTGTAGTTAAAAAATTCAAGTACGAGCTAATGTTAGCTGGGGGGTCTTGACTATTCAATCAAGCAGTCTTTTTTTATGAAGAACCTAAATCAGGAATTAATTCAATGCCTTCAGCATTGTTACAAATATATAAAATTAGGAACATAGTTTGAAACTGAACAATTTGAATGTAATAATAGCTTAAAATGACAGGATTAGAATGAGCTTGAGACATTATACACAGGTTGTTGCAAAATGAGATTTTATTAGACTCCCCATCAGGAGCTTGTGTGACACAGGTGCGGATGCCAACTGGCGCTCATAATTTGGGGAACACAACCCTTGAGCAAGAGATTACTGGCTTGTTTCCAAGAGGACGATAGTTGTCTGCCCCCATATACAATTTGAGAATTATATTTTCAAGAGATGCAGTCTGGCAAGCCTTTCATTTTAATATGCATCAAGTTTATTATTTTTGTAAATGCTATTTTCTTGAATCATAGAGTTTTTATTTGGGTACAGCAACAAACTGGATACACCATCATTTAAAGCAAGCCAAACAATGAGTGGGTACATGCTGAAAAAATATACCACCAAAAGACTGTGTATTTGCATCCAGACAAAACCCTTCTGGGGTGTATGTTTTTAAAAACTAACATAACGGTGCAGTTTACTAATTTTTCTTTAACCATTCAAAGTTAAATGTAGATACCATACTCTGTATTTCTAATTATATGTAACATTCTAAATATATTAAAAGACCTCCCCAATTAGATTCTAAAAATGCTGGACAAGCAGAAGCAGTTAAGGAACAAATAAATAAAAGGTTAATCCACAGATATAACTTGAACCTTTTAATCATTAGACTGAAGTTTAATGAAGTGAGTAAACATCTACAAACTAGATTGCATTGTTCTGTTATTGGAAATGTTGTAAGTAAGTAACATATTTAATGGAAAACCTGTTCATGTATGTTTTAGAAAAGGCAGTAGTGGTTACTTGTTAAGGTGATGACCAGTTGTCATCTGTTTTTGACCAACCAAGCATTAGCACTGAACTTCAAACAGAAATTTTGGATTCTACTGATTCTTCCTACTGGTACATTTTATTTCATAGTTTTTCAGTGGGCAGTTTTAATTTGTATTTCTTTTAAGAGGCAGTGGTTGGTTAGTTTTTTGGCAAATGAACTATCCAAGTTATAGGATATTTGAAAGAGAAAATATAGGATGTTAGTGCTAACATTCATAATTCTGTGTTTCACAGAAATGATATAGGCTTAATAACTTCTGAGGTGTATATACAGTATCTGATGATGATGATCTGCACAAAGCCATGAACAGATCTCTTCTAGAACACATTTTGGTAAGTTTCTTGTTGAACCATCTCATTTAAACATAACCTATTAATAATATTTTTTTTTAAAGCTGAATTTTAAAAAGTCCACTGAGAGCGGTGAGGTATTTTTTACACATTTCATGCCATCAGCTTCCAGTTTGTGTGTATCACAACTAAGTCAGTTGTGCTTTTTTCCTATTTCTACTTCATTTCTAGCAAAGTAATGTATTGGCTACTAGCAAGTTTTTAAAAAAGGTCTCAGGTTAACACATCTATTATTTATTAGTTTTTTTTAAATCCTGTGTCCTTAGTCTTAATATTCCCTACTATTTTGGGACTTTTGTATGCTATCATACTTATCTCTATATATAATCTTCATTTGGATCTTGATCTTTGTTTGCCCATGAATGAATTAGAAGAAGAAGCACTAGATGGCAGTAGAGAGACAGCTAAAACATAGGCATTGCATTAAGAATCTCCTCCAGGCTTATACTACTGAAGACTGTAGTACGCCAGTCACACCTCAAAACACAGACATTCAAACTAAACAAATTGCTGTGCTTTAAATTAACTAAAAAGATCTTCATTTAGATCTTGATCTTTGTTTGTCCGCGAATTCCACGCATGCGTAGACCACCTTCCAGTTAAGTACGTTGTTGTTACTCACGGATGTCAACAATGTGCCGGAATAACGAAAGGGGTGGTGGACAGTGTTACGCTGGTGAGATCCTGAGGCCTGGTTAGAGAATGAGATTGCCGAAGATAAAAGGTACGTGCCTACGTAACATATGAATGAAAGAAAGACAGTGGGTAAAATGAATGACAACATAACAGCACGTTCCGGAAATTATTATTGTTACGTTGCTGCGCATCTCACAGTTGTACCGGGGCTTGCTCACATGTCAGTGAAGTGATCCCTATTTATGCTTTAAAGAGCCTGGATACCTATATGTCCTCCTTTTATAAACGTTGCTCCGTGTATATTGCCTTACTCTTTGGATTGCCACAAAGCAACTTGTGAGATTAGAGAAAGGTTGAGAAGAGATCGTGAGAGGAAACGACAGCGTGAAACGGACTGTGAACGGACAGAAGCAGAAATGCTCCTACACCACTACATAATTACGATTCGGACAGTGATTCCGAGTAGGCCGTTCCTATCAAATCAATATCCAAGGGTTTTCTTTTGTAATTTTGTTTCCCTTATAAAAAATCATAATGCTGTGCGACGAAGGGCCCAGTTCACGACTGGCAGCCGCGTTTAAACAGGGAGCCTTTTACAGACAACTTTAACACGCGCAACTTAGTGGGCGCACATGGCTAGTACATATATAAACATTATATCACGACTAATAAAACAAGCTATTGAATTCCTTACAAAGCCTGCATGCGGGAACGGGGTTTTGATTTAAAACTGTGATTTTAAAAGTGCAGTTACCTTGCACATTTTATAGAGTGATTCTTGTTACCAGCATGTACAACAATCTCTGTTAATCTTAGGAAGACTAAGGGTTTAATTGCTACCTTCTGACATTATCTTGTATATTATGCTTAGAGTAAAGATCATAACATATTCTAGTCTTTTGTGAAAATTTTAATTCTGCAGATGGTAATATGTAGTCCATGCTTGATGTTTCTTCTGTCCTGTCTCCAGAGTCAATGAATGCACATAGTTGGAATCTATTTTGTTTTAACTTTCTAAAAGCCTGAATCAAGAGGAAGTTGTTCACTTCAATATTTGGAAATCTTTGGAAAAGAACCAAGACAGGAATGGCCAGAGCTAACTTCTCCCCTTACAAAAGAATTGATGTAAAATTTACAGATGACCTTGGTGTTTCTGAAGGAGCAGTGGATCTGGGAGGGCCTAAAAGGGATTTTTTCCATCTTGTTCTTTTGTATTTGAAAGAAGAAGGTCATATTTTTGAGGAGCCTGACAAAGCAAAGATTGTAAGTTACAACACTGAAGGTAAAGAAACTTTCCACCTCCTATATAGTTAGTACCACTGTTTTTGGAACTAGAGCCAACGAGTAGTCCTGTTTTTCTCAATTTTAATGTGTAACCCTCCAACCACTGTCAGCTTTAAAGGCAAGTATGTTCTTCCATACAGGTCAAATTCTGGCAATGGCAGTAGTTCATAGAGGGTCACCTCCTTTACTTCATTTCACCAGTATTGTATGAAGATTTAACCAAGTGTCCAACTAATGTTAGAATTTACATTGACCATATGTTTGACCAAGAAGTGCATGCACAACTGAAAGAAGTGTGTGTTCTGTGATGTTTTCTGTTTAACTTCATGTATTGGTGTACTCCAGTAGGCTTCATGCAAAGACTGACCTAGGTTATGTTACCTAGCTTAAACTGACTATGTCACAAAATTATGAACTGTTGTTTAATTTGTTTAAACTAATTGTTTAATTAATTGGTTTGTTAGTAATGAATCATATGCATTGGGCTTTCTGTATGGTGGGTTCCCTCCATACTATAAAATGTAAAGTTCAGCATACTTACACTTTGCTCACTCTAGCTTTGTTGCAAACAGCAGTGTAGCAGATTAAGGAAAATTATTTTTGGGTTCAATGAGCCTTAAACCTATTTTAAAAAAAGGCTGTTTTATCTTTTTCAGTTGGCATCATTTGCAAAATAAAGATTCTCTGGGAATCCTCAAAAGAAATTTGAAACTACCTTTAGAATCCACTGATTATGTGCAAGTTGCAAAAGGCCATGGTACAGCTAAGCAGTCCAGGATTTTAGAAATAAGATGCAGAGCTGGAAGGTGTCTTCTCTAAAACTGACTGACAGCCTTCCCAAACCACACCATCTCTTTTGTTTTTGAAATCTGCGTACTAGGAGTAAAGCTCAAGATGAAATTCTTTTAAGCCCTTTACAGTTTCTCATTTTACAACTGCAGGACAAAATGCTGGAACTTAAGATTGTGTGGGGTACCTTAAACCTGTGCACACTCCTGAATTTTGTTACAGCACATATCCCAATAACTACTTGTTACTATTGTATGTTAATGCTATGGAAAAGTGTTCCCTTGCTACCAGTTATTTGAATATTCTGAGTTTTAACATACCAGTTATATAATTTGTCCAAATGATCACAAGCCATAACCTCAGACTAGAACATTTTCCTTTGTTTTTTGTATTTTTTTACACTGGACAGTTAAATTATAGCCAGCAGTTACATTATGGGAATGCCAAGTGTTGATACCCAAGTTGTACTGAAAAATGATATGAAGAAGTAAGTAAGTAAGTAAAGTTTACTTATAAAGTGCATTTTATAGACAAGAAGTCAAAAAGTATAATAAAAGAAAAGTAAAAAGATTAAGCTAGGCAAGATGCAGATATATTAACATACAAAATAGAGTAAAATGTATTAAATACATTAAGTAAATTCAAATAAAATAATTAAAATACAAATAAAAATAGTAACAACTAGCAGGGCAATCCCCCCGGCGCATACGGTGCCCAACCCCTAGTTGCGGCCAGTCTGCTGCTCGCGTTGTGAAGAGGGGGGCTGAACGCACCCCAAAGAGATGTGGTCACTCCTCTGAAACCCCCTCTTAAATGGTGATACAATGGGAAACAAATACAGTTTTTTTTTACCTCCTCTTTGCTCGATCAGCTGCTGGTTTGCTGCCATGCCGCATGATCTGCATCTCAAACATTTAAAGGTCTGTACAGCAGCTGTCCTAATCTTTGTCTTTTATTTCTGGCCCAGGGTGTGGTTAAATCTCTTGGCAATCTTGGTTAAGTCTCATCAAGCAGGACGTGAGTTCTTGATATTTTTTAGTTTATAATTTAAAACCAGAATAAGAATCTGAAGCTCAAGCAACATCACATTAAAGTGCAATAAATTCTGAAAAGAATGATACCAAACATAAATATGTAGGTTTTAAAATAAGCCCGATTTAAAGCATGACAAAAAAGTGACATAAAATCGTTCCACAAAATCATTGCACTTTTAGGCATAGGATTTTATATATAGAGTAGATAAGACTCTGAGCACAAGCCTGGCTACACAAGAAAGTTTTAAAATATTTTTTAAAAGACTGGACAGAGTCAATGGTGAAGAGGGAGATTGTTCCAAATCTTTGGTGCAAATGACTGAAAAGCTCTATCCCCCCTTTTTTATAATCTCATGTGATGAAGAACTAAAAGATTTTGAGCCTGAGATTTAAGTGTGTGAGAAACAGCAAGTTTGAGAAGGAGACTGGATAAATAGACTGGAGTTTGTCTGTTCAATGCTCTATATGAGAATTTTAAAACTAAAATCCATCTAAAGTCAATGTAAAGAGTATAAAATAAGTTTAATATGATCTGTGCTTCTGGAAGATGTTAGCAATCTGGGTGCTGCATTTTGTATAGCTTGAAGACATGAAAGGGATGATTTCTCCAAAACAGTAAAAAATGCATACAAAAATCTAATCGCGAGGAAACAAATGTATGAACAATCTTTTTTTTTATGTTCCTCGGACAAAAGTAACAAGAACAAAAAATAGATTTAACTTGCGAGTTAAAGGTCAGAGAGGAACCAACTATAACTCCAAGGTTTTGAACACTGGACTTAGCAGTTATGCAGAAGGAATCAAGCGCCATAATCATGGTTTTGGTTTTGCTGGAATTTAAACAGAAGTAATTATTAGAGAGCCTCTCTTTTCTTCCGTGAAACACAATCAACTAGGGTGGACAATTTATTGAGCTTAAGTGGTTTAAAAGAAATATACTGCTGAATATCGTCAGCATAAAAGTGATAAGAGATGTCTTTAAAACACTGAATGAGCCCTGCTAAAGGAAGGATGTAAAATGAAAACAACAATGGATCAAGGCTTGAGCCTTGAGGAACCCAGTAGTTTAGAAAGCAGTGGCAGAAAAAAAATTACTTGTACTAACAAAAAAATTCCTATTTGATAAGTAGGATGAAAACCAATCTAAGACAGAGCTGGAAATACCAGCCAACTGTCTAAGCCTATTAAGTAACATGTTATGATCTACTGTATCTAAGGTCAAGTAAAACAAGTACAGAACAATTCCCTGCATCAGAAGCCATTAGGAGGTCATTATAGACCTTTAAAAGAGCTGTCTCAGAGGAGAGCTGATTTTGAAAAACAGATTGTAAAGGATCAAAAATCTGTAAATTGTGTAATAGAGATTTAATTTGGATTTCTACAACCTTTTCTAATAGTTTACTAATAAACATTAATTTTGAAATTGGCCAATAATTGCACTCAGAGCTGGGATCAAGGTTAGGTTTTTTCAGAAGGAACATAACCTTGCTTCAGAAACTCATTGAGTATAGACATAGATTTAGTTGAGATCCAGTAAAACAGAAGGACGTAATACCTCTAAAGAGGATAATGCCAATTTCATCTTGCCAACTATTGTAAATAGATTGTTAAGTGAAATCTGAGAAAACAAAGTAAAAGACTCTAGGCACTCAGAGTGACATCATCATATGGAGAGGAACTGAAGGAGATTTTAGATCTTATACACAAAAATTGATATGTATTGCAGTCATCATCTGAGAGAAACAAAACATGCTAGGGAGAAGGTGTAACAATATTGTTAATGGTACTGAATAATAAATTGGGGTTATTTTTGCTGTAAGTTAGAAAATTGGCCAAATAAGAAGACATAGCCTTTTTTACTGATTCATTGCAAGAGTAAAGTAATTCTTTAAAATGTTCATGGTGAACAACCAAACATGTAGACTTCCATAGATGCTCTGTTTTTTTGACAGGAACGTCGCAGATTGTTAAGCTAAGGTAGGTGAGAAACAGCAAAGTGGCGACTAATTTTATAAGATGCAACCTAATCAAGAATGGCCTTGCAATGATCATTAAAAGAATTAACAAGGAGCTTAACGTTATCATAAAAACCAAATTAAAAATAGAAGAAAAATCAGATATAGCAGAGTCATCAATAAAGCAATTACACTTAATACATATATCAGGGAAAGATTGTGAACTAAATGAGACATTAAAAGAGACTGATTTATGGTCACTAAGAGTAACTTCATTTCATGTACAAGTTGTCAAAGATAATACCGTAAGTGAAAACCTAGTCTAATGTACAGTGGCTTGCAAAAGTATTCGGCCCCCTTGAACTTTTCCACATTTTGTCACATTACAGCCACAAACATGAATCAATTTTATTGGAATTCCACGTGAAAGACCAATACAAAGTGGTGTACACGTGAGAAGTGGAACGAAAATCATACATGATTCCAAACATTTTTTACAAATAAATACCTGAAAAGTGGGGTGTGTGTAATTATTCAGCCCCTTGAGTCAATACTTTGTAGAACCACCTTTTGCTGCAATTACAGCTGCCAGTCTTTTAGGGTATGTCTCTACCAGCTTTGCACATCTAGAGACTGAAATCCTTGCCCATTCTTCTTTGCAAAACAGCTCCAGCTCAGTCAGATTAGATGGACAGCGTTTGTGAACAGCAGTTTTCAGATCTTGCCACAGATTCTCGATTGGATTTTGATCTGGACTTTGACTGGGCCATTCTAACACATGGATATGTTTTGTTTTAAACCATTCCATTGTTGCCCTGGCTTTATGTTTAGGGTCGTTGTCCTGCTGGAAGGTGAACCTCCGCCCCAGTCTCAAGTCTTTTGCAGACTCCAAGAGGTTTTCTTCCAAGATTGCCCTGTATTTGGCTCAATCCATCTTCCCATCAACTCTGACCAGCTTCCCTGTCCCTGCTGAAGAGAAGCACAATCAGAGCATGATGCTGCTACCACCATATTTGACAGTGGGGATGGTGTGTTCAGAGTGATGTGCAGTGTTAGTTTTCCGCCACACATAGCGTTTTGCATTTTGGCCAAAAAGTTCCATTTTGGTCTCATCTGACCAGAGCACCTTCTTCCACATGTTTGCTGTGTCCCCCACATGGCTTGTGGCAAACTGCAAACGGGACTTTTTATGGTTTTCTGTTAACAATGGCTTTCTTCTTGCCACTCTTCCATAAAGGCCAACTTTGTGCAGTGCACGACTAATAGTTGTCCTATGGACAGATTCCCCCACCTGAGCTGTAGATCTCTGCAGCTCGTCCAGAGTCACCATGGGCCTCTTGGCTGCATTTCTGATCAGCGCTCTCCTTGTTCGGCCTGTGAGTTTAGGTGGACGGCCTTGTCTTGGTAGGTTTACAGTTGTGCCATACTCCTTCCATTTCTGAATGATCGCTTGAACAGTGCTCCGTGGGATGTTCAAGGCTTTGGAAATCTTTTTGTAGCCTAAGCCTGCTTTAAATTTCTCAATAACTTTATCCCTGACCTGTCTGGTGTGTTCTTTGGACTTCATGGTGTTGTTGCTCCCAATATTCTCTTAGACAACCTCTGAGGCTGTCACAGAGCAGCTGTATTTGTACTGACATTAGATTACACACAGGTGCACTCTATTTAGTCATTAGCACTCATCAGGCAATGTCTATAGGCAACTGACTGCACTCAGACCAAAGGGGGCTGAATAATTACGCACACCCCACTTTGCAGTTATTTATTTGTAAAAAAATGTTTGGAATCATGTATGATTTTCGTTCCACTTCTCACGTGTACACCACTTTGTATTGGTCTTTCACGTGGAATTCCAATGAAATTGATTCATGTTTGTGGCTGTAATGTGACAAAATGTGGAAAAGTTCAAGGGGGTCGAATACTTTTGCAAGCCACTGTATGTCACGCAATGTGTGAAGGGCCAGATACATGTTGAACAAAGTCAAAAGCTTCCGAGATATTCAGAAGCGTCTTGTCAGTGTTATTAGATGAATCACCAATGTGAATGTTAAAGTGCCCGACTATGATGATCCAACCTAATTTGACAGTAGAGGATAAAAAGTCCTCAAAGTCTGAGAGAAAAGATGCAGTAGAACCTTGTGGACAATATATTAAAACACAACACAGGGGTGAACAAATCCAATTTAAGTCATCATCATCTTGAAATAATTGTAAAGGCTCGAAGAAATAATTTGACATAAGAATGTCTTTCTAAAAATGACAGCAGCTCCACCACCCTGTCCAGAATTCCATGGTGCACTCAGGAATGAACAGTCCTCAGGACATAATTCCAAAAAATATGAGACTTCATACTCATGCTTCCACATCTCAGGAATGAACATAAAATCCAGTCAGAAACGTCTGGCAAGCTATGAAGCAGCTCAGGGTTCGATGAGCAGTAGCTGTCCACATTATCAGATGGTACGTAGGGTGCAGAATAAAAGGTGGCATGGTGGGTGGCTGAGAACAGACAGGTCTGAGCATACCTTCCTGGGAGCAGTCCAGAAACAACGCTCTCACTCTGAGTATGTGAGGTATTAAATAGGAATCCACAGCCCAACAATCTCTGAAGCTGACGAGGTAGCATGAGAAATCCGTCCCTCTTCCTACACTTCCTCTGGTGGGTTCACCAACTGGTAATAGCAGAGGTACGCCAATAACCACATCATGGTTTAGCGGCGGTGACAAAATAATACGTTTTCCCAGAAAATGGAACTCATCTATTGTAAATCTGATTGCCAATAGTTAGTGGCAGTTGTACGTCCAGAAAGAAAACTGTACCAATTAAACAAGTAAAACACACAAATGCATAGACCAAGGCAGAAGCAAAGCCAAGCACAGGCACTATCTTTAGGAACAGGAAGAAGGCAGAAGATCTTAGTCATGTTTGTTAGTTGAGAGATTAATTTTAAGTGGGTGAGTAGATTTTTAATAGTGAAGGTTATAATTTTGAAAGGTGTGAATCAACCATTATGTATTGTTCTTTTTAAGATGAAATAATTTGGTTTATGATTAGATGAATGATGCCACCACAGATGAAGACTTGTATAATTCTGTTGAGTTATTTGCAAGCATTCTGAGTCTCTCGGACTACTTCAAAAAGGTTGCCCACCCCAACAAGGAAGATTTGGTTTTGGATGTTGCTCATTCGCATGTTTTACAGAGGACAAGAAACCGTTTTGAACAGTACAGTCTTGGCTCTGTTTTTGATACTTGGGCATTCATTGTTTTCAATTGACCTAATTGGTGAATTGACACTAATTATTTTATAACCTAATTTTAAAGAAGGACTGGGGGCACTGGGGATTTTACAGGCCATACAGGAGCATCTTGAAATATTAAAATTTGTGTTTACAAACACCAGGAAAAAAAAATCTCTGCATCAGGTGCAGAAAAAACTTTTTTAGTCTCAATATCTGAAATGGGAAGCAATCATTTTCAACGTGAAAGCTACACACTTGGATTCTGGAAAGATTAATTTCAAGAAGCTGAAGATAAGTGACTGCCCATGATCTCTTAGCTGATCAGCCATTGTTAACCAAATCTAAGCTCCTCTTGGAATGAGTTTTGGGAACGGTATCAATGAAATGTACTTAGATGACAAAATTTAATTCATTTTGCGTAATGTTCTCTTTTTCCTGGTAAATGTTTTTTTTTATGTTTTTTTATTATATACGAGGTGTGGCAGAAAAGTAATGAGACTGATTTTTTATTTACCAAAGTTTTTATTTTTTTCAAACATCAATATTATCCCCTTCAAAGTAGTTCCCTTGGGCAGCTACACACCGATGGAGACGTTGTTCCCACTGTTGGTAGCAGCGCTGGAAGTCTTCAACCGGTATGGTCTTCAGCATGTCCGTTACACTCTTTTGGATGTTTTCTAAAGTCCCGAAATGACTTCCTTTGAGGACATTTTTCAGTTTAGGAAAAAGGACAAAGTCACACGGACTGAAGTCAGGTGAATAAGGGGGCTGGGGAACCACAGGAATGCCTTTTGAGGTCAAAAATTCTGTTATGGAGAGGGCAGCGTGACATGGGGCGTTGTCATGATGGAGCATCCATTTGTCTGCAATGTCTGGTCTCACGCGAATGACCCTTTTTCTTGCCGATTCTCCAAGCTTAATACAAAATTTAATGGCACAACGTTGCTCCAAATTCTGCTGTTCCATTTTGCGTGACGCACAACCAAAAACACAACTTCGCTAATAGCAGTCACAAAAATCACGTAGTTAACGGAAGGAGTTGAAACTCGCACTGAGCAATGGGAGGGTACTGATACACGTGCTCTATCAAGGACAACAGCGCAGCGTTGCCAGATCGCTTGCAGTGTTGCCAGATCACTTGCAGTGTTGCCAGTCTCATTACTTTTCTGCCACACCTCGTAATTGATTTTAATGTTGTATCTTTGGAAGATTTGCTGATTTTCATCACTGGCAGTGATAAAATCCCACCACTTGAATTTTGTCCTACACTGTGTCTGGCATTCTTGCATGATCACTCAAGGTTTCCATTGGCAAACACATATGAAAATGTTATAAGGATACCTGTCAAGCTGTCTTACTCAGAATTCAAGAGATATGGATTTTGACTTAAAAAACTCCTGGTTTTGGAACAGCATGACTGTACCCTACTGTATGCAGATGCTTCTATTTTAGGATCATGCCAATTACTACATTCATGGAGTTAAGTGTTCTGTTGTTGACTTTGCTAATTTTACCTCCAGTTGTTGACAACACCAGAATAGATAGATTTGTTAAAATTATCTAATTGTGAAAGCATTTTGCACTTTCTTGCATCTTTAATAGATGGCTATTGTTTTTCCAGAAAACAAAATTAACAGTACGGAAAAGCCCATTTAAACTTCTGCAAATTTGTCTTGGTGGTTCTATGTAAATTCAAGAAAATACCGCAAAACCTTTTTTTTCGAATTATGGGAACAGTTTGTAAAATTATGTATTGCTTAAATCTTAAATATTAAAAAGAACCGCTATATTTAAAAAGCAACACATTTCTTTTGGTTTGATATTACTTTAATGCCTACCTCTAACCCTTGCACCAAGAAACCTCTTGCATATTTAACTTTACACAAGAGCCACAATCTTCTGTTAACACAGTCCTGAGGCACATAAATAATCTAAAACTTGATAGAATACATTAAGATTGAAGGAAAGGGGACCTATATACCCACCAACAGTTTTCACAGTCACAGGGAGACTACACAAACCATACATGGGCAATGCAGAGACTAGGATTTAAAAACAATATCAAAGACCTTATTAAGGACGCTGTTTGTAATGAAAACAAACACTTTCAGAGTTGAACATCCTGCCACACTTTAAGTTAACAATGCTGTAATAACACAGTGAAGCTTTGCAAGAAGCTTTGCATTGGATTTTATAAAAATGATACAAGAAGTAATATGCATTCTCTAACATGTTGATAAAATGAATTCTAAAGTTCATGCTATTTACAGAAATAACTATTTATACCTTCTTGGTGAAACTAAAACATTTTCTGTAAGGACTTTTTTTGGCACAGAGGATGAATTCATTTTATGACATGGCAAATTCTTTATTTATGATGGTATATTGTAGTAGTGATGCAAAATTATACTGGTCTATGTAAATTTGTGCAGAGGTGAAGGTAGTGCACAATACCAAAACTTCCATCATCAGTTGTTGGGTCAATTGTTTATAAAAATGCATCATTGTTTTGGGGAAGAACTGTTAGTGAAACACAACAACTGTGGTATGTTCATTTTACAAGTAAAATTACAAGCTGCACTGTCAGAACATTCATCCAGTAAGTTGTCCTGTAGCAAACCATGTTGTAGAACACCAGATGTCCACAACTGCAATGGTGACATTTTGTGCTCTGAGTTCAATGAGTGGTTATTACATTGCTGTATAAATTCATTGATACCAGCATTAATTCTTGGCAGATAAATGTACTGCAAAGCAAGCAGATCAACAGCTGACACCGCATCCAGTTAATTAGTTTCTTCTGTGAACAAAAATTAATCTTTCTAGTGGAAACTTAAGACCCTATTTAACTCCACCCATAACCTTTCACTTTGCTGATTGTACACTATAAAACCATCTTGCTCTGAAACCTTGTAGCTATACAATGAATCGGGCAACATCTATTTTTCTAGACCTGCATCACCACAAACACAAGATGAAAGACCAAAGTGATACACACCTTCCTGATAAAAAGGAAAGGACCGTAGATTCCCTATTGTTTGTGCAGCATTTTAAGTGTATTAGGCAGCAAATTAATCCATCAAAACATCCATGGAAGAAAAATCCCCATTGTGCTAGCTTGCGGTTTCCATCAATGTGCCCATTTAATAATAAATATATTTCAGAAGCAAAAGCTTCAAAATGTATTTTATACATTTGCAGAAACAGATATTCAAGAAATATGATATATACCATGCATATAGAAAAACAAAGCTTGGGATAAGAAGAAAATATATTAGCTGGAATTACAAAACCTAGAATATAATTTTACAATGCCTATAAATAAACATTAGTGATAATAAATATGTCAATGATTATTACGTGAAACTGTAAAATATCTGCTTTTGATGATGTTTTACCTTTGCTGCATAGTTGATTACAAATAATTTTATGATAGCTATACATATTTATGAAATGGGAAGAATTTTAAAAAGCTATTAACTATATATATGAATTATGTGCTATTCTTAATATTTTGTACTTTTTGCATCTAAAAGCTTATTCATACCATAGTTGCTTGAGTATATAAATGTTGTAAATTCTCCTTTCTATGACCCATCGCCGTTTAAATGCTCTCCCTACTGGGTCAATACATTTAGATGCTCACATATTCATCATCTTCTTTGAATTCTCAGTCCACAACTTTGAATACTTCCACAACTTGACATCGGAATTACAATTAAATGCTTTATTTGTCAACATACCAAAGTTATATAGAGTTCTAACACTATAGCACTCCATGTACATCCCAGCTTTCTGAAGGTATTAACCTTACACAATGTTAAAGAGTACCTGGAAAAACCATTGTAAAAATTTATTTTTATTGTATACATTTCATATATATAAACATCCAAAATGTTTGGATAGTGCTCATAAGCAGACATTTAAAAATATACTAACGTTCAAAATATTAAACAAAAAAAATCACTTTTATGAATCATTCTGTAAAACTGAAAATTACACGTGATCTTAGATTTAGATTAATACATTTCTCGATTGAAAGAAACTGGGTGTTATGTTAACATTATCCACGAAGCATTACTGTTGACTGCAGCACTGCAATACAGTATTCATCTAAAATTGGTACTTTGCCAATTAAATATATTTTATATAAATTATTTACCTTGGTCGCCATAACTTATCATATGTCCTTATCACACTTGGAAAAAGAGCTCAGTTAAACATCTTGAATTCCTGGTTGAAATGAAAAATCTGTTCTGAAATGTTTTCCAGATTTTAGTTTATTTCAATATATAATTGTTCTTAAAAGTATTTTAATGTGGTTATGTTTGATGTCTGTTCTGAATCATTTAGTAAAGAAATAAAAACCAAAATTATATATATGAATAGCTTTCAATGATCTCTAGCTGAAATCTCCAGTTGAGTCAAGTCAAGAGAACAAACAGTACTACATTCCAAACACCTAATTCTGACAAATAGTTATATACTTCATTACATGTTATTCTTCCAGTAGTTCAGCTACTTTGTTCAAGATCTTAAATAAAACAGGCAGTAATAATTTGTATTCAGGAAAGAAAACATAGTTTATTTTCTCCTGATTCAAAAGCTAACAGTACAGGCCCCCATTTATGTAAAATGTGCCTGTTTGTCCCTCTTTAATTAATTGTATAGCTATTGTTTTAAACAAAAATTATATATACATGTCAGCACATGTAATTATATATTTTTTGTTTTTTCGATTTTCCTGGCCATCCAACCTTATCTTTTTCTTTGCTACGTAATCTGAACTAATATAAAACTCAACATTTGTATGTATGTATGTATGTATGCTTGTCGAGTTTTGAAAAGCAACTTCCAAATGGGTTAGAAAGTTGTAATTTGGAACATAGCTGTGCAATGCTATCACCTGTCTGGAAAAAAATCAAAATTCTTGATAAGTTTATTTAAAAGCCTTCAATGAGGGTTATTGTTTGTAAAACACATGGGTTATGAAACACACGGGACTCCCTGCATGTGCCTACTATCTGTCATCAAGTAGTACGGATACAGCTTCTCTGAACCAGCTTATTTTATTCAATTGTTGGCTTCTGACAGGATTTACATTGAGTTAGTTTAATCATTTATACAATTAATTCTTTTTTGAGTTTTTCCATATCATTTTCCATCTCT
The DNA here is from genome assembly GCA_026402145.1 of Polypterus bichir lapradei. Lineage (NCBI taxonomy): Eukaryota > Metazoa > Chordata > Cladistia > Polypteriformes > Polypteridae > Polypterus > Polypterus bichir. The sequence goes on along the minus strand of JANRMT010062818.1, from coordinate 48,303,319 downwards.
TTCCAGTGCAATTTGCCACGTACGAGTATATCTCTTACTCTTTCTAAAGATAGCCATGTTGCGTTTTGGAAAAATTTGAATTAAATGTCATAGTGTCAAATGCATGTTGCTAAGGTAAGTTTTTATTTAACTAAGTCTTCCGTACAGTTATTTTTTTTTTCATAGTTTAGGAAGTTTGCACTTATTATTGAAATCCATTATTCACATAGATATAGTGTTTTTGTTTGTATATAAATACAATTGATTGTTGTTTAATTTCTTGTTCCACAACATTTTTACATTTTTAATTATTTTTTTCCTTTATGTAGGTTTAATGATGAAGTGTACTGTTATCAATAAGGATGCTATATAAGTTCTTCGGAAGCAGCATGGAGAATTTTATCCTTCCCTATACATGAAAGATATCCTCCTGTTATACACTTAGCCGTTCATTTAGAAAATGGTCAGCATGTTTATTTTATGACAAGAAATATTTCAGAATGAATCAATAAACCACCTATTATCACCCTTACAGCATTTTTTAAATTGTGTTTGCAGGATGATTTTGCCAAGACTTTATTATACAAAAAAATACCATCTTATTATACATAGAATGGGAAAACATTTGAAAGAAGAAAGCAGGGATCACCTGTAGGAGGTTTTCCAGATATCAGAAAAAGCAGTGCACTTGGTCGTGTGTATGCTGTCCATTCAAATAATAAAGAATGTTATTATTTATGCATTCTATTACATAATGTTAGAGAGCCTACATCGTTCAATCAACTAAAACAAATCGCAGGAAAGGAGTATTCTACGTTTCAACCAGTGTATCATGTCAGTGTGATAGAAGATGACTCTCATTGGGACAAAACTATTGAAGAAGCTTCTTTGACAGATTCACCAAAAATGCTCACGGATTCGTTTGTTGTCATGTTATCATTTGTAATCTTTCAGATCCTTTCGGTATGTGGCAAAAATATAAAAACAGTTTAACTGTAGACATTTACCGTAGAGAACAAAGATTGTTTCCAGATCTTAATGTGAGATATAATGACTTCCTGTATAATGAAGTGCTAAAAAAACTTCAAGACAAATTATAGACTGTGTGGGAAAACCCTTGAGGATTATGGTCTCCCCACACCACAACTTCTTAATAAAACTTCACTTAACACTGAGTATACGAGAGAAACATCATATAACATAAATAGACTTCAAATCTATGTAAAAGACAATGAAAGTCTGTTAGCAAATGATCTGAAAAAAGTTTATAATGAAATTTTGGAAAGTATCTACAAGAATTGGGGAAGAATAATTTTTCTGGATGCACCAGGGAATATTAAATATTTAATATTAGATTAAAATTAGATCAGATTATAAAATCTCAATAGCTGTTGTGTCCTCTGGCATTTCTGCCACTTTATTGGACGGAGGGAAAACCACTCATTTGGCTTTTAAGTTGCCATTACATTAACTTACAGTGAAGTTTCTGTATGTAATATCAAGAAAGAGACTCATTTAACTCAACTATTAAAAGATCGTGTTGTTATTATTTGGGATGTGTGTACTATGTCCCATAAAGGGGGAATAGAAGCTCTGAACAGAACGCTTAAATACGTAAGAATGTGACGATGTGGGTTCTGGCTCCACACTCTCATTGCTGTTGGAAGCACTTGAACCCGACACTGTCGGTAATGTTACCGATGAGCTAGTCAGTGGAGGCAATAAAATCTAAGCAAGGGGATGGTTGAAAAAAGTGCAATAGTGCCTTTACTAAAACAGTCAGCAATCAAAACAAAAACAGGTGTTCAAATAAAGTGCAGTGCTTCAAAGTTCTTCATTAAATAAATAATCCGTAAAAGAAAAACGTGGAGGTAAAAACAATAAATAGAAAAAAACAATCCTTTAAAACCAACGAGGTTAAAACGTTCAGGAAGCAGTATTTAAAAACAATTGACAAACCCGGTGCCTTCGTTTACAACTAGCGTCTCTCCTGCTTCACCCATCAGGGCCCCGCAACAAGGGAGACACGCACTCTGCAGCTGACCTTTTTCCTACTCCTGCTACTTCTGTCAGTTGCCTCACCGATCCTTGGCTCCGGTCGGCTCCTCCGGACAGCGACTTGGGAATCCCTTAACGGCCAAGGCTCTGACGTTAGGGACACCGCGTCCCAAGTCCCGACTCCCACTACCTTCCGCGGAGAGTCCTGCACCTTCCCGGTCACTCCCTTCTGAACAAACTTCTACGGGGCGACCACAACCACTTCTCCCGGATGTTGGCCAAACACCCAGGCTGCCTTCAGCTGCCTGCGAGCACTCGCCCGCTTCCTCCTGCACCGATTTGCTCGCCTGCTTCCTCACTCACTCCCTACAACCTCCGTCTTTTCCTTTCCTCTCATCTCTTCCTGTTCTCGTTCTTTTTTCATCCCTCCTTAACCGACTCGCGCTTCTTTTATAACGTGAGGGGCCATAGCAAATTAGCCACAGGAGCAATCACGCATGTGGGCAGTCCCTCACCTGTGCACTCGGTGAGAAATGCCCACACTACGGATTGTCCCGCGGCCTGCTACGGTCCCACGCCCACTCACGAAGCCGCCTCGAGTACGATGATTATTTATTTAAAATGGCCTTTGCCCAGTGAGCTGTGGACCCACTATACCACAAAGAAACAATGACAATTTAATAGGCAGAGTAACTGTTCTGTTTTCAGGTGATTTTAGACAAACTCTTCCAGTAATTCAAAGAGGTACTAGGGCAGATGAAGTTAAAGTATCGATAAAATCTTCCTTAACGTAGAGCAAATTAACTATAATGACTGACAGGAGAGTACTGTTGAAAGGAGATTGTCTAGCTGGAGAGTTTGCACAATTGCTTTTGAGAATCAGCAATGGGCAAATAAAAGATTCTTTTAACAGAGATATTGAAATTCTGAACAATCTTGGAATCTTAGTTAAATCCATTGAAAAACTGGTGGGAAAAGTTTACCGGATGTGACAAATTTACATTAAAGAAGTGATTTGTGGTTGTGTGAAAGAGCAATACTGTCACCTAAAAATGATACTCCTGATGAAATAAATCTTTATCTGCTCAACAAAATATATGGTGATAAAAAAAGCACTCTTTTATTGATTGCATTTTGAATATTGAAGAAGTTGTGCACTTTCCCATTCAATTTTTAAATTCTCTTAATCCTCCTGGAATGGCACTAATAAACTCTTCCTGAAAGTTGGTACGGCAATCATGTTATTACGAAATGCTCCTAAACTATGTAACCGCACCCATTTAAGAGTGACTGCATTGCAATCTAATATTATCAAGGCTTCAGTAATAACAGGCTGTACAAAAGGTGAAAAAGTATTGATTCCTCAGACTCCAATGGATTACAGTGACTATCCTTTTGTATTTAAAAGATTGCAATTCCCTATAAGAGTCTGATTTGCTTTAACTATAAACAAAGCACAATGACAAACGCTATTGGTTGCTGGCATTGATTTGCGCATGTCTTGCTTTTCGCATGGTCAGTTTTATGTTGCATAATCCAGAGTTAGTCAAAGGAACAATTTGTATATTTTGGCTCTGGCAGGACAAACTAGAAATTTGATATACAAAGAAGTGTTAATATAAATTTTTATGTGCAGCGAAGCACACAGATCCTGCTAGTGTATAATATTATTGCCTAATCTTATTTGTTTATATTTTACATTAACTTCTTTTTTATTTAATCTTGTAAAGCACTTTGAGCTACATTGTTTGTATGAAAAAATGCTATATAAATAAATGTTGTTGTTGATATAAACCAAAAAAATGAATAATTTTCCAAAACTGGTATTCAGAATAACATATTGTCAGAATAAAATACAGGTTGTCTAAATATCAATTGTTTAAAAAATAAACAATATAGTGTTGGCAGTTCACCTATCCTGCATCCCTTTGGACATCTGTAAGACAAACAATTAAACAATTTTATTTGTGTTAGATCAAAACAATTGAAAGCAATTTTACTTGAAAAAACTTGTTTACATTTTTATGCAGATCTTATTACATAAACTTTAAAAAGTTTGTAGCATTTCAGCTCTTGTCCTAAGTAAGCCACTTTGTCTTCTGGAAAATTTAAAACATGTGAAACTTCTTCATCTGTGCAAGGTGTAAAGCTTCTTTGAAATGCTGTGTTCATCACAGTAAATTTTCACACAGAAACTGATTTTTACCATAATGCAGTGCTCCATCTGTATAGTCAGGTCTTCTTCAAGGCACTGGAAATCCTAAAACTATTATTTACAACATTTTTTCTTCTTTTTCTTCTGGTCAGGTATATTTGTACAAAAATCCATATTAGTTAAAATAAAAAAAAAGTTAGTTTAAGCAATTTATATCAACAATTTTAATCCAGAACAACAACAAACATGTATAATACTGATAAAAACTTTAATTGTTAATTTTTCTTTGTAGTCATATAGACTCATCTTCTGTATTTTTACATAGGGTTCTCTATATAAATAAAAGAGGGTTTTCCTACAGTCAAAATGACAAAAGAAGATCAAAGAAAAATTGTTATGCTTAGAATGTTATAACTAGTCAGTTTGTAACTGTATACCATGTAAACTTACATTTAGTTTTTTTGTATTTTCTTGACTTATACCTTTATTAAAACTACTGACAAAATAGCCTATCACCACTAATCTGAATAGGTATTTTACATAAAACTGGCTTACCTTGAAATGTTGTCATACAAGATGGAATTGTGTTTAGATTAATATTTGTTAATTCCTAAATGATTTCCTTTAATTCTTTTATTAATGGAAAAGTTAGAAATCTATGTATGGTTTGTGTTATGCATTTGTGTCAGCTATAATAGTTGACAGGTAGTTAGCTGTTTAAGAAAGCTGAAGAGGCTGTGAGGCAATCCTTAGAAGTCCAGTGCCTGAGTATATTATGATTATGAATTTGTGCAGTGTATAATTATATGATAATTGCATTATTCACTTAAAACATGGTAATGTTTTACTTTGTCAACATCATACTTGAAACACTTAAAACAAGTAAATATTCAGCAGCAATATTATCGCATTTGGCAGCAATTGAAAATTATATATAAGAAAGTGTTTATGAATTGCAAGTATATACAGTAAATTTATATGTAAACATACTCTATATTGTGCATTTAGCAACCAAAAGGAAAGCTGCAGCTTCTGTCACTTGTGCAGTGGTCCAATGTCACTTCTGCTGATTAGGTTGCCCTCATCAGAATGTCAGATTAGACAATTTGACTGGTCATTCATGCCATTGTCTTGTAAAAGTACTGACCTTTGCATTGATGATATGGAATGAATTGTATTTTACATATTCAGCCTCTAATTAGCTTGGCGGTGCCATTATTTGCACACAGATGAAGTTTAATAGACCTATGACATTTAGGAAGTATTTTTGCACCCCAAACCCCAGACACAACTGTACACACACAAGTCACAGTACAGTAAAAAAGTTTATTTTCACAAATACCTTGGGAAAAGGCTTAAACAGTGGCATATACACTATACAACATAACACAATTTTTCTCTCTTTCTTCTCCCCTACACCACCCAGGCGAGCTTTGTCTGTATTACACACACCCAACTCCAACTTGCCAGGCTGAGGTCACGCGACATCTTTTATCTTGGACCCGGGAGTACTTTGGTTACTCCATGGGACTACACATCCTAGCTGCAATCTGGTGTATCAGGGACCCCTGTCAGGACTACAGGCTTCCTCCTGGCTGAGGCAGGGAACATCCTGTCACTCTTTCTGCCCATTTGCCACTTGAGCCTTCTGGCAAGGTAAGGGAAGAGAGTCCCATGCATGCCATCCATTACAACGGATACAGCTTTGGATGTATACATTTTAAAGATATTTATTTATCAAAAAAAGAAGAAAATTAAATTTGTTTGAACAGTGGCCAGATATTTGTTAAAACAGGCTAACTTCACAATGTATGGCTTAATCTAACTACATATAACATTGTTTTTTTTTTGCAATTTTATAGTTGTCAGGAAATGACAAGTTGTCCGTGCACTCTTTTTAATTTTTTGTTACAAACAATTCCTCATTCATTGGAGACACCATGGATGAGACTACACGGTTTTTGAAAGCAAACTTTTTGTACATTGAATGTAATCACAAAATATGTGTGAAAATTATCATCATGAGTACCAGACCAGTTTTGACAGACTTACCTACTAGTGGCAAAAAAACAAACAAATAGACTATTATAGGGTCCAATAAATAAGGGTTTGAATGAATTTTATTTTTGATAACTGAAATTATCTATAATAATAAAAGGCAAAGCCCTCACTGACTGACTGACTGACTGACATCACTAATTCTCCAACTTCCCATGTAGGTAGAAAGCTGAAATTTGGCAGGCTCATTCCTTACAGCTTACTTACAAAAGTTAAGCAGGTTTCATTTCGAAATTCTACACGTAACAGTCATAACGGTCGATAACGGTCGACAACGTCCGCCATGTTGAACTTTCTTATTTATGGCCCCATCTTCATGAAATTTGGTAGGTGGCTTCCCTGCGCTAACCGAAACCGATGTATGTACTTATTTCGATGGTATGACGCCACTGTCAGCCGCCATATTGAACTTTCCAACGTCACCAATTTTCAAACTTCCCGTGTAGGTAGAAGGCTGAAATTCGGCAGGCCCATTCCTTACAGCTTACTTACAAAAGTTAAGCAGGTTTCATTTCAAAATTCTACGCATAACGGTCATAACGGTCAACAACGTCCGCCATGTTGAACTTTCTTATTTATGGCCCCATCTTCTCGAAATTTGGTAGACGGCTTCCCTGCACTAACCGAAACCAATGTACGTACTTATTTCGGTGGTATGATGCCACTGTCGGCCGCCATATTGAACTTTTCAACAGTCTTTGTTACTTATGGGCCCATCTTCAAGAAATTTGGTACACGGGTTCCCAACGCTAACTGAATCCTACTTACGTACATATATACGTCCATAGCCTGCAGCTTGGTCACCATGTGAGGCGGCGTTGGGTACCCCATCCCAACGCCTCCCACGTTGTTGGCTGCCTGCCTATATAAGGCCGTCCGTCGCTCCAGTCTCTACATTCCCTTCCTTGCTTCGCCACGGGATTCACGTCTCCCTGCTGATAACTACAGCCTTTTTGTTTTAAATCCACGGCTTCTCCGCTGTTTTATTGTTTGTTTATTACAATTATAGTTATTGTATAGGTATTTTACACTTACTTTACATTACTCAGGTACCCATTTCCTTCATCATTCCAACCCCCATTACCATGTCTATCGACGTAATCACCATCGATCAAAAAACTGTCACTTACCGAGTGGTTTCCATGCCCGGAGATGGCACCTACCTTTTCCATTCTCTGTGTTACATATTGCACGGCCATATCAGGCTCACTCTTGATATCCGGAAGAACATTGTGTCTTATGTATTAAATGACTGGGACAGGTTCAAGGTGTGGACTTATGATGGTACAGGAGATAATTATACTACACAGGAGCACTAGAAGAGTGAAATGCTTAAGCCCTTCACCTATGGTTCTGCATGTGAGTTGATGGCTGCCGCTGAATTGTTCGGTTGGTGCTTTCAAGTGTACCGAAATGGCCAAATATTTTACACCTTTTGACAACCGCCAATGCCTCTTAAACATCTTACATTGACAGGTGAAGATTTTAGTAGTGGGCACTTTGATGTTTATGAATGTTTAAACTCTCAAAAGCTGGATGTGAAGTTATCGATGAAACCGGTTGTAAGCTTACAACGCTTGACAGATGCCGAATGTCACTTCAACACAAGTCCTGCAAATACTGTCGTAATTGAAACAAACCATGAACCTCAAACTGATTATGACAGCAGCAATCCAAGCTGTGAGATTTGAGACAAGATTACTGTTCACATGGCCAACTGTAAGTTGCATGCTCAAGAGTAAGCTCAGCGCACAGCTTGGTCATGTTACAACCGGAGGGCCGAACTGACAACGTGGTATACAAAGAGATCCTTAACAAATAATTATTGGCATATTTTCCCTCAGTTTAAAAAGGTAAAATTTTCTTCTTAATAAAAATTGTAATGCAGTACTTCGCCGCTGCGAAGCGCGGGTATTTTGCTAGTTAATATATATTACTCTTTATTATGTATTTTACAATGAGCATTTTGAATTGATTGTTTAGGGTATAATATTTTACCATTTTTTAATGAACATGTAAGATTAATCTAATGATAATTTTGCAACTGTATACTACAGAAAGTCCAGAACCTTTTCCTAAGATTTTGTTTCTCACCAAACAGAAATATCATGAACTCTCAACCCACAACACTACGCTAACCTTCACTTTTATCTTGGTATAGACCAGACTAAGACATAGTGCTTAGTTGCCTCGGTTTTAAAGTGCGACTTGCCCTAATTTGGATCTGAAACTGGCTCAGATAAGTGCAACATTTCAATTTAAGTAAGACTTACTCATTAAGCATTCTTCATGGAATACCCCCCAGCTCAGGATACACAGGTAGGGAAGCAGGCACCATAGTGTATGCTCCAAATGTACTGCATAATTCAGAAACAACAAGTGAAGGGCCCAGTAAATAAGTAGAGATAAAAACTGGAGGCCCAGACTCAGCTGGGAACAAAACTGAAAGTCCAAGTTCATTAACTTAAATGGCCTCGGGGGGTTGAGTTAATTTTGCACAAAAAAATAATTGAAGATTAGAGATTAATTGACCAAGCAACAGACACATATTCGAGAGGTTCAAAGGTGACTGAAACAGGAACTGAAGTTTGTAGGTTAAAGAATACAGCTTAAAATAATGAACTTGGTTCCTTTGGAAAAACAGCTGAGCAGAGAGAATATCTTTAAAAATTCATACAACGCATTTTTCTTCTAACGCAGCACAAATAAGGGTAGGTGGTAAAAGGAAATCTAAGCACATTTCACCAGTTTTAGTATAATTACATTGGTTACCTGTGTCATTCAGAATTGACTTTAAAATATTACTAACTAGCAAAATGCCCGCGCTTCGCAGCGGCGAAGTACAGCCTTAAAATTTTTATTAAGAAGAAAATGAAACCTTTTTAAACTAAGGAAAAATATACCAATAATTATTTGTTAAGGATCTCTTTGTATGCCACGTTGTCAGTTTGGCCCTCCAGTTGTAATATGACCAAGCTGTAGCTGTGCGCTGAGCTTACTCTTGAGCATGCAACGTACAGTTGGCCATGTGAACAGTAATCTTGTTTCAAATCTCACAGCTTAGATTGCTGCTGTCATAATCGGTTTGAGTTTCATGGTTTGTTTCAATTACGACAGTATTTGTAGGACTTGCGTTGAAGAGACATTCGGCATCTGTCAAGCGTTGTAAGTATACAACCAGTTTCATCGATAACTTCACATCCAGCTTTTGAGAGTTTAAACATTTCTAAACATCAAAGTGTCCACTACTGAAATCGTCACCTGTGAATCTAAGATGTTTAAGAGGCATTGGCGGTTGTCCAAAGGTGTAAAATATTTGGCCATTTCAGTACACTTAAGCATTTCACTCTTCTAGTGCTCCTGTGTAGTATAATTATCTCATGTACCGTCATCAGTCCACACCTTGAACCTGTCCCAGTCATTCAATACATAAGACACAATGTTCCTCCAGATATCAAGAGTGAGCCTGATATGGCCGTGCATTATGTAACAAAGAGAATGGAAAAGGCAGGTGCCATCTCCGGGCATGGAAACCACTTGGTAAGTGACAGTTCTTTGATCAATGGTGATCACCTCGATAGACATGTTAATGGGGGTACGGTTGGAATGATAAAGGAAATGGGTACCTGAACAATGTAAAGTAAGTCTAAAATACCTATACAATAACTATAATCATAATAAATGAACAATAAAACAGCAGAGAAGCCGTGGATTAAATAAAAAGGCTGTAGTTATCAGCAGGGAGACGTGAATACCGTGGCGAAGCAAGGAAGGGAATGTAGAGACTGGAGCGACAGACGGCCTTATATAGGCAGGCAGCCAACAACGTGGGAGGCGTTGGGATGGGGGACCCAACGCCGCCTCACACGGTGACCGAGCTGCAGGCTATGGACGTATATATGTACATAAGTAGGATTCAGTTAGCGTTGGGAACCCGCGTCATATCACCGAAATAAGTACCAAATTTCAGCATTCTACCTACACGGGAAGTTGGAGAATTAGTGATGTTGGAAAGTTCAATATGGCAGCTGACAGTGGCGTCACACCACCGAAATAAGTATGTACATTGGTTTCGGTTAGCGCAGGGAAGCCGCCTACCAAATTTCCTGAAGATGGGGCCATGAATAAGAAAGTTCAACATGGCAGACGTTGTTGACCATTATGACCGTTACATGTAGAATTTCGAAATGAAACCTGCTTAACTTTTGTAAGTAAGCTGTAAGGAATGAGCCTGCCAAATTTAAGCCTTTTACCTACATGGGAAGTTGGAAAATTAGTGACGTTGGAAAGTTCAATATGGCGGCCGACAGTGGCATCATACCACCGAAATAAGTATGTACATTGGTTTCGGTTAGCGCAGGG
>JANRMT010062818.1:48236241-48292757 GCA_026402145.1 Polypterus bichir lapradei | reverse complement strand
ACCAAATTTCGTGAAGATGGGGCCATGAATAAGAAAGTTCAACATGGTGGACATTGTTGACCGTTATGACCGTTATGACCGTTACGCGTAGAATTTCGAAATGAAACCTGCTTAACTTTTGTAAGTCAGCTGTAAGGAATGACCCTGCCAAATTTCAGCCTTCTACCTACACGGGAAGTTGGAGAATTAGTGATGTTTGGAAAATTCAATATGGCGGCCAACAGTGGCGTCATACCACCGAAATAAGTACGTACATCGGTTTTGGTTAGCGCAGGGAAGCCGCCTACCAAATTTCGTGAAGATGGTGCCTTAAATAAGAAAGTTCAACGTGGCCGACGTTGTCGACCGTTATCGACCATTATGACCATTAGGTGTAGAATTTCGAAATGAAGCCTGCTTTACTTTTGTAAGTGAGCTATAAGGAATAAGACTGCCAAATTTCAGCATTCTACCTACACGGGAAGTTGGAGAATTAGTGATGAGTCAGTGAGTGAGTGAGTCAGTCAGTCAGTCAGTCAGTCAGTCAGTCAGTCAGTCAGTGAGGGCTTTGCCTTTTATTAATATAGATCTATATATATAAAAGCCAAATATCACTGACTCAGTCTTCACAAAATCACCTGAACCATGAGGACGTGGGACTTGAAATTTGGAATGTAGTTTACCCTTGGCCCATAGGTGCTCGCTAAGAAACGGTTTTAAAAATTTTGTAGTCCAAGTGTGAAATTTCTTATAGTTTTTTAGAACCGTTTCTATGTCTGTCTGCTTTTCACAAGGGAACTACTTAATGGATTTAGATTAGGTTTTTTTTATATAATGTGCTTGAACATTCAGTTGATTTTGCCACTTTCTCATCACTCTAATTATCATAGTTCGCTTGCGGTACTGATTTATTAGCAAGAATCTGAGAGAGACTCATTGGGCTGTGGAGAGGGGGATGGGGCCCTCCTCACTCACACGTGATATACAGTATTTGCGCTAATCTGAGGAAGAGGCTGCAGGCCAAGGGCAGGGGGAAGAGTGACGTCAGGAGTAGAGAGCTGGGCAGGGCCCTGCTCACTGTCCTGTTTCACTATTACGCTGGCGGAGCCGCGGGGATGGCTAGTAGTTTATAAAGCCTTAACCCTAGAATTACCAGAGCCTACGAGAAAGCTCGTAAATCTGGCCCACCTTAAATCCATTCTCACCTCTCTGTCACAGTCTTTTATCCTGTAAATGTGTTAATAAGCAGCAAGCAGCCTGGTATCAGATCCCCCCACCCTCCGCTGCAGTTCATTTCGCAAAGAAGTTTGTCAGTGCTCAGTGTTTCAATCTTCAAGTGAAATGCTGGAGCTTTATAGGGTAAAATAGTACATCATCATTTGGAATACATACATTTCATGTGTGTTCAGTGTCAACAAATCTATGTAAAACATAGTCAACACAGAAACGTTTTTCATATTTTAGTAATGATTGAAAAAATATAAACATGAAATGTATAAGGTGTGAAGCCTGAAATACAAATATGAAACAAACACTTTCACAAAAGGTACAAGTATAACAAAACAAGTGCACTTTTATTCAAGAATTTAACTGAAGAAAAAAGAAAGAAGGTTATGGTAGGCGGTTTATATGACAGCTTGCATGGTGCAATGCTAAGAACTGCTACCTTCCAATCAAGAGGTTGCGGTTTCGATATCAGCTGCTTCCCAAATTTACCATTTTCAGTTGTGAGCTGCTCTTATTGTTAATATCATACAATAAAAGCATACATTTGATTTGCGTCTGTAAATTTATAGTTAAAGTTAGCGTTTTTTTTCAGTTTTATTCTCTCACTAACATTCAAGCTCCAACACACCCCCCGGATCTGATACTGTTTTCAGATAAAGACATGGTATAACAAACAAACTTGTTTTGTTACATCCCCTCATTATTTGAAAAACGTGTCAGATCTTGTGCGCAAACGAGACTGGGACTGGGAAAACTGTGGACGTGGGTGTGAGTATTGTGCGTGACTGAGAATGACTGTGGATGTCAATTTTTTTTTATTGAGTTTTATTCTTGAGTGTTTCTGCTCACACTGAATTAGTATGCACCTTCTGATCCATGATGACAATGACGCACTGACAAAAAAGAGAGACTTAGGTATAAATGACATTTGGAATAATTCATTTTATGAACTGTATTGTACATTTCGGAAAACGTTGTTGCACTAATGCAACATTATATTCATTTGCATACCTTCATGCGGTTTTAGTTAGTGACCGCGTTTGGTTTTTTGTTCTGATCTTGTTGCTGCATTTTGGTATTTCTTTTGAACTCCAGGAGATGCAGAGGACAGCATAGTAGAGAGAGGTCAGTTTCGCGCTATATACAATCATCAGATTCAAATGTTAACAGTTCCCACACACACCCAAGGACTGTCTTTACGACATGTGTATAAGGTGTGAAGCCTGAAGCAATGCTAAGAACTGCTGACTCCCAATCAATATCTTCTGGGTTTGATGCTAGCAGCTTCTCAAGTTTACTGTTTTGAGTAGAGAACTGCTCTTATCTATACTAATAAAAGACAAAGCCCTCACTGACTCACTCACTCACTCACTCACTCATCACTAATTCTCCAACTTCCCGTGTGGGTGGAAGGCTGAAATTTGGCAGGTTCATTCCTTACAGCTTCCTTACAAAAGTTGGGCAGGTTTCATTTCGAAATTCTACGCGTAATGGTCATAACTGGAAGCTGTTTTTCTCAATTTACTGTAATGGAGATGAGCTTGAACGCCGTGGGGGCGGAGTTTCATGTGACATCATCACGCCTCCCACGTAATCACGCAGTACATAGAAAACCAGGAAGACCTCCAAAAAGCGCTGAAGAAAACATGCATTATATAATTGAGAAGGCAGCGAAACAACAAGAAGCGAGCGAGTGACATATACAACCATATTCATGAGTTCTGCTGCTTCGGAAACAAAGCACGATGTAAACCTACAGTTTAAATTAAGTTCATAGACAGGCTGCCGCTGGGGTTTGTAATCTAGTGCCTGCCCATATAAGGCCGTCCGTCAGCGGCAATCCAATAGCAAACTCCCACTAAATATTCACGGGTGAAGGACTGTGCTTATGCAGAGGAAGATGAGATGGTCAGGGTGGTGTTTGGCACAAACTCAGCGAAACTGCGAGAGAAACTTTTAAGTGCCAGGTCTTAGCTAACATTAAATAAAGCCGTGGACATCGCAAAATCATACGATATAGCAGAAGCACAGCCGAGAACTTTCGATGCATGTACTCCGAGCGGCTCACGTGAACTGACTTTGCAGGTCTAGGAAAGGTAAACCCATGCATGCAGTGTGTGATGTAACAACCCTCTGACGCTGAACAAGCCTTTTGTACACATATCAATAGGAAAGCAAGGTGTAAAGCTTAAGTTTAAATTACGTTCATAGACACGCTGCCGCTAAATATTCGCAGGCAAATCCACAACTTAATACCGGAAATGCCTGTTAAACATCTTAGATTCACAAGTACCGATTTGGGTAGTGATCACTTTGTGAATGAAACCTGTTCAAAAAACCCATTACACAATTGAGAAGGCAGCAAAAGAATATGAAGCGAGTGATGCATACAAGCACATTCATAAGTGCAGCTACTGCGGAAACAAAGCACGGTGTAAACCTTAAGTTTAAATTAAGTTCATAGACAGGCTGCCGCTGGCGTTTGACATCGCACCAGATAGCACAAGCACAGCTGAGAAGCTTCGATGCATGTACTCCGAGCTGCTCACGTGAACTGACTTTGTTCTGGCTTTAACTACTGTGAAATAAACAGACATAAACTGGAAGCGTGAGTCTGTGCCTTTTAATAATCCCGAGAGATAAACATGGTGGCAGCGTAGGTGACGGAACTGCGCCGAAAGTCACACCAGTTTGCTGTTAAAAGTCCAGGTCGTGGAAATGCTCACACGAAAGGAAAATGGAGGGTCTGAGACTGCCGCTGACATTAAGCCTCGATGCTAAAGACCTGGCGAAGTCATGGAGAACATGGAAGGACGAGTTCAGATTATTCACAGAATTTGCAATGCCGGAGGCAGAGGAAAACACTAAGGTCAGATTATTCCGTTATTTTATTGGAGAGAGTGGCAGAGAATTGTGTCAGGCGCTGACCGGTGATGTAAGACCTGATGAGTTGACCATGAGCTTGATGATACATAAATTTGATGAACATTACAACCCGAAAATAAACGAAACTGTAGAGAGGTACAGATTTTTTTCAAGAAATCAGGCAAGGGGAGAAAATATAGACGACTACGTCACAGACCTGAGAGTGTTAGCAGGCACATGCAATTTCGGGGAGATTAAAAGTTCCCTTATACGTGACCGAATTGTGTGTGAAACCAGTGATGCAAATTTAGAGAGGTGCATACAAATATGCACAGCCACAGAACTGTCGAAGGAGAACAGCAGAACAATTACACGGGGTTCCCTATTCTATACTTCTCCCGGTGCGTCTCTCTAAACCCTCCGTGCAGGAACATTATCATAAGGCTTAACAATCCTATTGTTACACCTTCTAAGTGCACCCAACCATCCTTATTACGGAGTCTTCCATGCTTTACTGCTGGCTGCTTCTTTCCATTCACCTTCCCAGCTCTTTATTTAAACAGTTTTCCTTCTCACTTTTCTGCTCCTTCGCCGTCTTCTCCCTTTTTGTTCAAAATACGCACCTCCTTGCCTTTAGCAATTTGGGTAGTGAACACTTCAATGAATGAAACCTGTTATCTTTACAACGGTTGACAAACACGGAATGTAACTTGAACACAACACGTCCTCCAAATACCTGATTGAAAGAAATAATGATAATCAAATCCTTGATGACAGCAACACTCATAACAGTCACAAAACAAATACATTGAAAATCAGGTTATGTTATTTTTAAAATGTTTCCTTTTCTTTTTCATAACTTCTTTAACACACTACTTCTCCGCTGCGAAGCACGGGGATTTTGCTAGTTTTTAATATTATACAATAAAAACATACATTTGATTTGTGTATGTAACAGCCACTGTAAATTTATAGTGCTTGTCAAAGTTAGTGTTTTTTTATTCAGTTTTATTCTCTCAATCGCGTTCATGCTCGCCCCGATCTGACACTGGTGTTTTTTTAAATAAAGACGCGCTATAACAGAAGTGAACTCAGATCAGAGAAAGAGAACAGAAGCCCTTTCCTCAAGAAACGTCCACGCACATATAAGAACAACGCAGCTGCACCAGGCGAAAGATGACGCCATCTGGATACAGGACGAAGTCTGGCATCATCCTGCCAATCACCTGTCCTTCAAAGAAACAGCACGGCCGGATTTACGAGTTTTCTTGTAAGCTTTAGTAATTCTAGTGTTAAATAAAAAATTGTATCAATCCACCAGGTAATGAATATTCGCTTGACTCATTTGTATGTAATCATTTAAATCATGGAAAGGATAATCTTCTTCCGGATTCACAATTCTGGCCAAAAAAGATGATACTGCTAATATTTTTCAGTAATGTCTTATGAATGAATAAATGTAGTAAGATGAACTCTAGGACGGATATGTCAAATACTAAACAGTATAATAGTAAAAAATTGTGTACTTCTTTCAGAGATTTATGTATTATTTACCTCTAGAAAGTACAGATCAAATAAAAAGCAGTGTAATATTAAAAAAAAATCATCTAATTCTTTCAGAGATCTATGCAAAAAATGCAGCTCTGTCTGTGCAGAGCTGTTTTTACAGACCAGGGTTTTTTGATTTTTTCAGGCCTTTAAAAATGTCCACATAAGTCAGGACAAAATCCTAACTGGTCTGCCTAAAGGTAGATCTCACCCTAGGAGAGTCTGATGCTAGAAAATTAGGAGCTTCAAACAAAAACAACTCACGAAAATAATTGAAAATGTCCCAAAATATACAGTGCATCCAGAAAGTATTCACAGCGCATCACTTTTTCCACATTTTGTTATGTTACAGCCTTATTCCGAAATGGATTAAATTCATTTTTTTCCTCAGAATTCTACACACAACACCCCATAATGACAATGTGAAAAAAGTTTACTTGAGGTTTTTGCAAATTTATTAAAAATAAAAAAGCTGAGAAATCACATGTACATAAGTATTCACAGCCTTTGCTCAATACTTTGTTGATGCACCTTTGGCAGCAATTACAGCCTCAAGTCTTTTTAAATAGCATGCCACAAACTTGGCACACCTATCCTTGGCCTGTTTCGCCCATTCCTCTTTGCAGCACCTCTCAAGCTCCATCAGGTTGGATGGGAAGCGTCGGTGCACAGCCATTTTAAGATCTCTCCAGAGATGTTCAATTGGATTCAAGTCTGGGCTCTGGCTGGGCCACTCAAGGACATTCACAGAGTTGTCCTGAAGCCATTCCTTTGATATCTTGGCTGTGTGCTTAGGGTTGTTGTCCTGCTGAAAGATAAACCGTCGCCCCAGTCTGAGGTCAAGAGCGCTCTGGAGCAGGTTTGCATCCAGGATGTCTCTTGTACACTGCTGCAGTCATCTTTCCCTTTATCCTGACTAGTCTCCCAGTTCCTGCCGCTGAAAAACATCCCCACAGCATGACGCTGCCACCACCATGCTTCACTGTAGGGATGGTATTGGCCTGGTGATGAGCGGTGCCTGGTTTCCTCCAAATGTGACACCCGGCATTCACACCAAAGAGTTCAATCTTTGTCTCATCAGACCAGAGAATTTTCAGACCTGAGAGTCCTTCAGGTGCCTTTTGGCAAACTCCAGGTGGGCTGCCATGTGCCTGTTAATAAGGAGTGGCTTCCATCTGGCCACTGTACCCATACAGGCCTGATTGCTGGATTGCTGCAGAGATAGTTGTCCTTCTGGAAGGTCCTCCTTTGTCCACAGAGGACCTCTGGAGCTCTGACAGTGTGACCATCAGGTTCTTGGTCACCTCCCTGACTAAGGCCCTTCTCCCCCGATCGCTCAGTTTAGATGGCTGACCAGCTCTAGGAGGAGTCCTGGTGGTTTTGAACTTCTTCCACTTATTTGTGCCTTGAGACAATCCTGTCTCTGAGGTCTACAGACAATTCCTTCGACTTCATGCTTGGTTTGTGCTCTGACATGAACTGTCAACTGTTGGACCTTATATAGACAGGTGTGTGCCTTTCCAAATCATGTCCAATCAACTGAATTTACCACAGGTGGACTCCAATTATGCTGCAGAAACATCTCAAGGATGATCAGGGGAAACAGGATGCACCTGAGCTCAATACTGAGCTTCATGGCAAAGGCTGTGAATACTTATGTACATGTGCTTCCCCAATTTTTTTTATTTTTAATAAATTTGCAAAAACCTCAAGTAAACATTTTTCATGTTGTCATGATGGGGTGTTGTGTGTAAAATTCTGAGGAAAAAATGAATTTAATCCATTTTGGAATAAGGCTGTAACATAACAAAATGTGGAAAAAGTGATGCGCTGTGAATACTTTCCGGATGCACTGTATTAAGAATATCAAAAATACAGTATCTCACCAGGGATAAAATAGCATAAAAAAGAATACTCTGGCTGCAAGATAATTCAAAGACAAGATTCTCCTTGCAAGGAGTTTTTAGTTAACAAAAAAGCAAACAAAACAGAAAAGAGCACACACATGGTAAAAGGAGCAAGACATTAGTTGTAAATGGCAATCTTTAGTGAACAAGTCATAATCCGCACACCAAAAACAAAATCCAGAGGCAGATAAAATATCACAAAACCAGAATACCAGAGAAAAAGGCAATACTTACTGAAATCATCTCCGAACTTCACTAAACAATGAAGTACATGGGTGTTGTGAATCTAAGCCAGCAGAAGACAGTGCTGGAGGTGGCAGAGTTAAAGATGCTAAGATTTGCACTGGGTATGATGAGGATGGATAAGAGTACATTAGAGGGTCAGCTCAAGTTGGACAGTTGGGAGACAAAGTCAGAGAGGTGAGATTGCATTGGTTTGGACATGTGCAGAGGAGAGATGCTGGGTATATTGGGATAAGGATGCTAAGGATAGAGCTGCCAGGGAAGAGGAAAAGAGGAAGGCCTAAGTGAAGGTTTATGGATGTGGTGAGAGAGGACATGCAGGTGATGGGTGTAACAGAACAAGATGCAGAGGACAGAAAGATATGGAAGAAGATGATCCGCTGTGGCAACCCCTAACGGGAGCAGGCGAAAGAAGAAGAAGAAGAAGAAAAAGAACAGTACTAAGAAATGATCAAAAAAGACAAGGAAAGGAACATAAACCTAGACCATAACTTAACAGGTCACTAGTTTTGATGAATGAGTCAGGATAAGTTCACAATAGGCAGCAAACATAATAAGACAAATATTTTTTTTACATCTGTCTCCATTCTCAAACAGAAAGCCTCAACAAAAAATAACTTCAGTGCAGATAGACAAAATTGATGTAATTTTACTGCTAGGGTTTTTACCCTGGTTTATGTGTATTTTCCTTTTTATTGTTGTTTTTGTTTTTATGAATGATTATTTTTCACCTTTTTCCTTTGATTTATTTTTTATTTATTTTGTTATATTTTAAATATTTTTTAGTATTTTATATCTATGTTGTTTACTTATGTTCCTTGTGTTCTGTGGACGGAACCACAAGAGATGGGTCCACCCTGACATAAGACTGCCTTTCACCTTTAATTGTAGTGTTTTAAATACTGTATTGATTTTTCTGGTTTTCTGAATGTTTTAGTATTTGATTCTGGATTTGGAGTAGCATGCTTTGGATGATCTTTTTAGGCAAATCCTTTTGTTAATTCTACTTTTTTTTCCATTTTTTGTTCTTTCTGTTTATTCGAAATAAATCCATCTGCTGTAAAGATGTTTTACTGTTTGTCCTCTCCCTTAAAGGGCATTTTTATGCATTTTGAACATTTAAAAAAATGTTTTAACTCTGAAAGTTAAGCCCCCCCATGGGTTGCCCTGTGTCTAATGACCTTTTGACAAGAAAAGATATCAATGAGGAATAGTTTTATTTAATATATAATTTTAATCAAATATTGTTGGAAATACTATATATGTAATTCTTAACACTTATACTAATTTTTCATAAACAATGTTAGCTGCTTGGGGTGGAGAAATACTTAAATAATTTATATCATTTGTGTAGTTTTGATAATTGTTGCCTATATTTTTGTATGCAAAACACAAATAAGATCAAAATAATATGCAACTGCCCTAGTCTGGCACTAAGATGGCCCTTTCAGACAATAAAATATGAAATACTGTCATTCTTTTTTCCTCTTTATCTTTTTTTTCAGTGAGGGTAGATTTTTTCCATGAGATGATCAGTTTTCCTTAGGTTCTCCACAAATATTAAAGAATTTCTCATCATGTGGTCAGTTGGACAACAGGAGTTATGTAATTTTATACATCCATGAACTAATATCCCATAGTAGACAATATGGTCATCACTCATAGGTTATGCCTCAAAAATGTTAAACAGGTTGATTTTTAAAATGCATTTGTGTGACTGTCACATTTACTTAGAGAGTGTACTTAGACTGTCTAAACTGGCCCTTGTGTGAGTGGTTTAGGCATGTTTTTGTAGGTATGACACCTTGTACAGGGCTGTTTACCACCTTGCACACAGGGCTGCCCCACCTAATCTCACCTGGAAGATGCTGTTATGGAAATTTACACAAGTTTGATGTACTTAGTTTATTCCTAATCCCATCTAAGTTGTTCTCTTCTAATATGACTGTGTGCTGTTTTCTTACAATGAGTCATCAGATGAGAAAGGGCAACCAGAGACAAAGACTTCTCCATCACCCCACACACCCAAACGTGCTGTAGGTACTACTGGATCATCAATAGTATTGTCAGCTATTCCATTGCCTTCTAATCAAGTCTGCCATTTCTTGCATAATCAGCATCATGTGCAACCAAAACATCTAAGAGGAAAACCAGTGAACCTCCTGAAACTGAGAGTCAACCAGATATGAGACATGGCCACGGTTTGCTCCAAAACACACCTCAGGTTTACACATCAGATGACTCAGTCATACCCACCACTCCAGCTTTTCTAGGCATTTCTTGGTGGAACAACAACAGCACTCATGAAGAAAATACAAATCAGTTTGCACAGAAAAGAACAGTTTCTGAAAAAAATAATGAATTCTAAATCATTTACATTACCATAATTTCATGGATATATTGCTTTGGTTTTGTACATAGGCATGATCAAGACAAAGCAAGTATCTAACTACTGGAGCAAAAGGCTGGGTTACAATTTCCAGTTTCCTTGTTCAGTCATGACACGGAACAGGCTCATGGCAATATCTTAAAGCCTTCACCTTTGTGATCCTGATAAAGATGACAAAAGACAAGAAAGAAGGATACAAATCTATATGACCATCTTTTAAAAGATAAAGCCTCAGTACTCACAGATTCTTCAGTCCAGTAACACATACTTCCACCCAGGAAAAGAGCTCTCAATTGATGAATGTTTAATTGCCTCAGAGACCCGGATTGGCATAAAGCAATACATGAAGTAGAAACCCACCAAATAGGGCTATAAATGGTTTGAACTGGTGGATACTCTTTGTGGTTATACGTGGAAGTTTTTTGTGTATGTAGGTAACTTTGTTATAATGTCTTTGTTGAACTTTCCTTTGCTTGGAACTGGTTAAGGCATATACAGTAAGCTGAAATGTTCTACACAAGTCCATCTCTTTTCAAAATTTTATGCCACTGTTCACAGCTGATAAATATTTTAGTAATAAGATGCTGTTTATTCATTCTGCTGAGAGAATACAGTTCCATAATAGTGGTGGCCTTAGATCTACCTCCTAGTGTAAATAGAGTACTAACTAGGTACTACAGTAGATATGAACGTATAAACAAATTACAAATGTTTCATCCAGAAGATTTTCTCATTGTGGCTAGAGATTTCATGCTGTTCTGAAATCCTGGAAGAGTATAAAGGATCTGTGCCTGGAACATTAACTATTTGCATAAAGGATGTTAAGGGTGTTACCACGAGATTCAACTAGTAATTCAACCCTTAGTAATGACTGAGGTGTGTTTTTAGTTAAAGATCAGGAATGCACCTTTCAGATCAGGAGACAAAATGTCCCTTAGTGCAACCAGAACTTTCCCATGCCATAAGAAAAGCAAAGTGGGCATATAGTCAAATGTTTTAAGGACATTTTCAAAACACCAGAGACACATGGCATCGGCAGCAGAGCATGCTGACTATTATGGACTACAAGCTCACTCCACACAATGGCAACAATGATGCTTCCCTCCTATACAAGCTAAATGAGTTACTTGCTAGATTTGCACAGAACAAGAGCCTGTGAAAAAAAAAAAACATACCTCCAATGTACAGTACCGATACTTTGTCTGACCACAACTGATGTAAAGAGAACTGTATCCAGAATCAAGCCATGCAAGTTCACAATGTACTTAGGGAATGGGCAGATGAACTGGCTGGTGCCCTCACAGACATCATTTCAGTGTGCTTCAGATCTACCACCATCAGTCACCACAAGTGACATGCATGAATGACTACCGCCACATGGTACTTACTTGTATTATCATAAACTGTTTTGAAAGGTTAGTAATGGCATAGATAAAGTCCAGTCTTCCTAGCTCCCTGGATCCTTTTTGATCTGTATATCATCTGAACATGTCTACTAATGACACTGTATCTTCTGATTTCATACACACAGTATGTTGGAATTCTGTTTGTGAAGAATTTCCTGCTTCATGTTCAGGCTGAGTAAGACATGCCCCGTGGAACTGTTGCGCATGAACAGCGTTTTTATTCATCCGTTGTAACATGTTCACAGACTCTGCTTTCTTGTTTGTGTTTTCAAGCTAAAGTTTGCTGCTACCTGTGTAGCTGTATGTTGTGCATTACTGATAAAGTAAGTAGTTCTCTTACTTGCAGCATTTAACATAGTATAATATTATAGCAAATACTTCAACTTATATTAATGTTTAGTTTTCATATATACAAATGCACTATTATGGTTATGTTTACTGTTCATGAACAAACATGTTACTAAATGTATGCACTGTTAACTTTTAAGGAGCTGTAACACTTTACATTAAGTGTCCATAATTACAATGAAACTGCTATGTAATTACCTGTATAAGTACAGTCTAACTATGAGTTATTACTCCGTTCTTTCTGTGTAATACAAAGTAACGCTATAGTTAATTACTCGGTTGTCATTGTTATTCCACAGTTTATATAATTACAATGTAACAATCTATTATTGATCCAAAAATAAGTGTACTTACATAGTTACATTGTATCTGTACTTTCAAAATGTAATAAACACATCAGGGTATGTAACACCTGTTACATAGTTGTAGTTACATGGTGGGTGGCACGGTGGCGTAGTGGTAACGCTGCTGCCTCGCTGTAAGGAGAACTGGGTTTGCTTCCCTGGTCCTCCCTGCGTGGAGTTTGCATGTTCTCCCTGTGTCTGCGTGGGTTTCCTCTGGGTGCTCCAGTTTCCTCCCACAGACCAAAGACATGCAGGTTAGGTGCATCGGCGATCGTAAATTGTTGCTATTGTGTGCTTAGTGTGTGGGTGTGTGTGTGTGCCCTCTGGTGGGCTGGCACCCTGCCTGGGGTTTGTTCCTGCCAGGTTGGAAGATAACTGACTGACTGACCTATGCAGTTATCACTGTAATTCTCCATTAAAATTGCCAAGACCATGGAACAGTCCGTCAGTCATCTTCCAACCCGCTATCTCCTAACACAGGGTCACGGGGGCTTGCTAGAGCCAATCCCAGCCAGCACAGGGCACAAGGCAGGAACAAATCCCGGGTAGGGCACCAGCCCACCGCAGGACGCAAACACCAAGCACATACTAGGGACAATTTAGGATCGCCAATGCACCTAATCTGCATGTCTTTGGACTGTAGGAGGAAACTGGAGCACACCCACACAGACACGGGGAGAACATGCAAACTCCACACCATCTTTTTTTAAATGGTGAAAACACCTTTGCAAAATGGTTAATGCTTTTGCCTCAAGGATCCAATATCCTGAGGTGGAATTCTGTCTGGAGATATGTGTGTAGAATTTGTAGATAATATGATGGAACTTAAACCATATGGTTTTAGAGTCAAAACGTAACTGTTGTTTCTTATTTGAATTTTATGCATTTGTGAATGTAGTAACTGTGATTATGTGCTGTATAAAATATATATTCCTTTGCTAAAAATGTTTTTGATAATTTTGGATTTTCAAAATACTTTTCATTTTTTAAAAGTAAACACTTTTCATATTGACTGAAACTTGTAATTAAACATTTCTTGTTAAGCAGAGTATCAGTTTAATCTATTTGCATATTTACAATACCCAGTGCTTTGTTCTAAACAAAGCCCAGAATGGAAACAATCAAATTCTGTTTGTAAATTGTTTTTAATAATAAAAAACACACTATTAACTGGGCTTGTTATTAGTCAGTGGTTACATAAAAGTCTTAATGCTTCTGAAGAACCATCTAAACTCACTAAAAGTTAATAAAACTTGAAGATTTAAAGTAGTAAATAACATATACCTGTAAATGTTGTGAAGTTTAGATTTGGAGTGTGGATTTTCAAATAGTTAATGCAATAGTTGATTTTACACTACATTCTTTAAATAAATTAATATTATGGTAAACTGTAAAGCTTATTTTTTTTTATTTATAAAGTATAGTAGTGTTGATTTTGTAATTTAATGTCATTTTAGAGAACACCCAGTTTAGGAGCACAATATATTTGGTCTAATAGAAGTAACTATTTCGAATGTTAAACTGATTGTCCTTTCCTCCTTAATCAATCACAATGAAAACTTTGTTGATTCACAGACAGGAATTCACACTCAACATATTGAGTGAGCATGGCAAACGATTAAAGCACAAGTGTGGAGATTATGGGGTAATCATACTACAAATCTGCTAAAGGAACACCTTGCATTCATTGAATGGACTTACTGGTTAGGAAAGAAAACCTGGAAAGAGATTCTTTCACGGCTTTTATATGACATTCAGTCAGTTTATACTGTGTAAATAAAAAATGCTCGTTAAAGTCAACCTGACAATAATTATTGTGTTATCCATGCATCCATTTTAGGGTTGAGGGCAAACATTCCCATTCTGTATTATAAAATATGGAGTATGGCCCAACCTTGGTTGAACATATGGAGGTATAAATATAAAATATTGAAAAATGTAACCCAGTATGTAGTATTTATAAATATTTTTGCATTAAAATCTGAAAACTTTTACATTTAATGTCTGTAATTGTTAATATTAAGTTAATTACATGGATAATAGTGTCTCAATGTGGTAGTATAAATGACTTATTTATTATTAAAAAAAAATAATTTGATTGCAGTTCTGTATTTAGTTGACAATAAAAAATATTTTTTAAAAACAATATTTGTGTTTACTTTTTTATGTATTTTTTATACAGTATATTGTTTTTCATGTGATTGTTAGATTAAAATAAAATACTTGAGGACAAGAGAGTGAAAATATACATTCAAGATTTAACCATGATGGAAGATATTTCTTTGTAGGTTATTTTTGCTTAGTTATTGAATACAAACACGGTAGCTTCATTCTGTGTAAGTACACATTTACTATTTGTTAAGTACATTCTGTTCCTAAAGGAGTACACTTTACATCAAATAAGCAATTCCTATGTAAGTACAGATTGAATACATGGCAATTACATTCTGTTCCCAGAGGAGTTACACTTTATATTAAGTAGGCAATTCCTGTGCAAGTACAGAGTAAATACATGGTAAGTATATTCTGTTCCCAGAGGAATTACACTTTACATTCAGTAGGCAATTCCTGTGTAAGTACACAGTAAATACATGTCAATTACCTTATGTTCCCAAAGGAGTACACTTTACATTAAGTAGACAATTCCTGTGTAAGTACTGAGTAAATACATGCTAAGTACATTCTGTTCCCAGAGGAGTTACACTTTACATCAAGTGGGCAACTCCTGTGTAAGTACAGAGTAAATACATGGCAATTACATTCTGCTCCCAAAGGTGTTACATTTTACAAGTAGGGAATTCCTAGGTAAGCAATGTACTGTATAAGCAAAACATGCTGACATTTACTTCCCAGTCTGCAAGTCCCTTCTGAGTATTACGTAACCACAGAGTACTTGAATCCTCTTCCAATCCAGCATTTTCTGTTTATGCTGTGTGTTTTAGATGTCTTCAGTGCCTGATTGTCAGCAATCTTGATGTCCCTTTTGAGTCTAAACACTGGGGCATGTGATTAATCCATTTTATTTTGGAGCTTCTCTGCTTGTAGACTTTTTACCATTTATTACCAGCTTTTGGAAAAAAGAATTTAACTGGATGTGTATCAACATTTCAGATAACTAACCAAAAATACTTGAAAAGATCAGACATTTATTTGCTTGCAAATATGTTGCAGCCATCTCCAAAAACCCCCAAATAATTCTTTGCTTAGTGCATCCTACCATAAGTTACGGCAGTTAGATACTGCTCAGGCAGGCATTCATTATATGTCCTGTAATATCTTTTGTTACTTAGTGCATCATAAAAGATTACTGATAACTTAAACATGTGAATAGTTTTACACTACTCATTCCACTAGAGTGTGTAGTTCGTTCTGACCACTGCTAGCTGAGTAACTTCACCATTTAAAAAATATCTTGAAATACTATTGAAAACCTATGCATTTATCACTGTAATTCTCCATTAAAATTGCCAAGACCATGGAACATCTGTTATATAGTAATTACATACCCTGATGTTTTTATTACATTTTGAAAGTACAGATACAACGTAACTATGTAAGTACACTTGTTTTTGGATCAGTGATAGATTGATACATTGTAATTTAATAAAACTGTGGAATAACAATGACAACTGAGTAATTAACTATAGCGCTACTTTGTATTACACAGTAAGAACGGAGTAATAACTCATAGTTACACTGTACTTATACAGGTAATTACATAGTAGTTACAGTGTAATTATGTGCCTTTATTCTGGGTAATAGTGCCATCTGCTGGTTGGCTTAAAGAATATTTAAAGTTTTGAGGAACTGATGTTTGCAATTGCTTTTCCTAAGTACTATATAATGTTTCAGTTTGACATTTCATCATTTATGTTTGTATATGTATTCCATCTGTACTTGTGTACTTACTGTATTTATTTATTTCTGCTTAGATACCACACACCTCTCTTCCACAATCCCTATTACTCTGTACTGTTGATCCTAAGTATTTAAACTCATCCACCTTTACCAACTCTACTCCTTGCATCCTCACCATTCCACTGAACTCCCTCTCATTTACACACATGTATTCTGTCCTGTTCCTACTAACCTTCATTCCTCTCCTCTCTAGAGCATATCTCCACCTCTCCAGGGTCTCCACAACCTGCTCCCTACTATCATTACAGATGACAATGTCATCAGCAAACATCATAGTCCACGGGGACTCCTGTCTAATCTCGTCTGTCAACCTGTCCATCACCATTGCAAATAAGAAAGGGCTCAGAGCCGATCCCTGATGTAATCCCATCTCCACCTTGAATGCATCCGTCACTCCTACTGCAGACCTCACTACAGTCACACTTCCCTCGTACATATCCTGTACAACTTTTACATACTTCTATGCCTCTCCCGACTTCCTCATACAATACCACAGCTCCTCTCGGGGCACCCTGTCATATGCTTTCTCCAGGTCCACAAAGACGCAATGCAACTCCTTCTGGCCTTCTCTATACTTCTCCATCAAAACCCTCAGAGCAAACATCTCATCTGTGGTGCTCTTTCTTGGCATGAAACCATACTGCTGCTCACTAATCATCACCTCACTTCCTAACCTAACTTCCACTACTCTTTCCCATAACTTCATGCTGTGGCTCATCAATTTTATCCCCCTGTAGTTACTACTGTCCTGCAGTCAACATATACATTGTAGAAATGAAATGGAATAGCTAGCTCAACATTGACAAGACTAGAGACTTAACTGTTCAATTCAGGAAAAAAACCTCCCTGACCACATTCTAGTATACATCAATGGCTCTGCTGTGTAATTTGTAAAGAGCTCCAAGTTCCTCTATGTGCATATAACTGAAGACCTCATCTGGAATAACAGTACAACTTCCTTAAATAAAATGTCCAAGCAGACACTAAATTTTTTATGATGACTGAAGTAAATGAGACTTCTCTCTCCCATTCTCACTACATTTTATAGAGGCACCATTGAGAGTGCTCTGTCCAGCTGCACTATGGTAAGGCAATCGCAGTCTCTCTGACCACAAGAGACTGCAGAGAATAGTAAGGTCAGGAGGAAATACTGTATTATCATGATACCTTTTCGTTCTCTGGGAGGCACATTTTCCAAATGCTGTATCTGTAAGGACTGTTACATTGTGTAGGTCCCTTCTCACCCCTCTCATGGATTCATTATTGTTTTCCCATCTGGAGAAAGATACTGCAACATCAGTGCCTGATTTGTCAGATTATGTGATAGCTAATTCTACAAGGCTATTTGACACCTCAACACAATACTGCTCCACATATTCTTCCACCATAACTTAGGATCTTGGATAAAGATCTCTTCCCTCAAGTTTACACTTTATCTTTTGCAAGGCATTATGGCAAAGGAATTAAGGCTTTGCATTTCACACCATGAGGTTGTGGGTTCAAAATTCTGCTACTGACACTGTGTGACCATGAGCAACTTCATCTACCTGTATTTCAATATTAAAAACAAAAAGAAATGTAACAAATTGTATCTCAAATGTAGTAAGTTTCCTTGGGTAAGGGTGTTAGGCTAATAATAGTAACCATGGACCTTGCATTAAATGGGTTGCCTTGTAATTGTGGCAGTTAATTGTATGACACATTCCCTATTTAAATAGTATGTTGCATGGTTTTGTTTGTTTGTGCACACTGTCTTGTCTTATTTGGCTATAGTTTAACAGTTAATTGATGGACAGATATAGTTGTTTTTTATTTATGTTAATCAGTTTCTACTTTGTTTTTTGTGCTTTTAAACAAATTGGTGTTTTTACAGTATGTGCACTAATTCTGTATTTAGTAATTTGTGAAATTTATACTTTCATTTTATGTAACAACTTGACACAGTGTTCTTGACCAGCACCCTGTGAAAAGTGCAATACAAAAACAAACTGAATTAAAGTGAAATATTTGCATTCTGTGTACACTGTGAGCCCTGAACTTCATCTCCCTTTATACCTGTATATGGTTAAAATGACAATAAAGTTTACTTTGACATAATCCTTTTCAGGCTTATAGCTGGAAAGAGGCATGAAAAAGCCCAGGAGAGGACACAAATCCACTGCTGGAGCCTACCCCCATATTGCTAGCATTTCATCTTCCATCCATTCATTATCCAACCCGCTTTATCCTAACTACAGGGTCACGGGTAGCATTTCATCTTTGTAATTAAAAAAGGTCCATGTAGCCACAAACTGTCTATATAGTAACAAGCATTACATTCTTGAGATCATACCTGAGTTTCAAAAGAATAGGAGATACATAAGAACAGGAATATATTGCCTTGTCTTTAGCAGTCATTGAACTCCAGCAATGCCTGCAAGTTGCTTGTGATCTGTGAAACATTTTCAACACACCATTACCATTTAGAGTCATCATTATAACTTTAAGTAAAGTAAACTCTAAACTTTACAATTTACCCAAAGTTAACACATTACAAAACTGACTCCTGAGTATGTTAACATTATAATATTCCACTAAGGTGTAAGCCTCCAGCAAACTTTGTGCAAACTGTATTAAAATTGTAAATCAAGTAAAATGCTAAATAGTATACATATGTAAGGTCAAACAGTTATGGACAAAAAATATTTTTTTTTAAATGAGAACGGTGTTTCCAAGCATATATGTTTTTGAAACAACTCACATTACAATTATTGTTGGCAAGAAAGTCAGATGGTGTGCTCCATGGCAGTAGTTAAATCGATTCCTTTATGATTTAAATTCATTGTTTAGAACATTAGAACACTCTACACGAGAACAGGCTGTTCAGCCCAACAAAGCTCGGCAGTCCTATCCACTTAGTTCTTCCAAGAAAACATCAAGTCGAGTTTTGAAAGTCCCTAACGTCTTACTGCCTACCACACTACTTGGTAGCTTATTCCAAGTCGTATATCATTCGTTGTGTAAAGGAA
The DNA here is from genome assembly GCA_026402145.1 of Polypterus bichir lapradei. Lineage (NCBI taxonomy): Eukaryota > Metazoa > Chordata > Cladistia > Polypteriformes > Polypteridae > Polypterus > Polypterus bichir. Next base: position 48,273,575 of record JANRMT010062818.1, on the reverse strand, counting down.
AACTTCCTAATGTTTGTGCGAAATTTACCCTTAACAAGTTTCCAGCTGTGTCCCCATGTTCTTGATGAACTCATTTTAAAATAACAGTCTCGATCCACTGTACTAATTCCCTTCATAATTTTAAACACTTCAATCATGTCACCTCTTAATCTTCTTTTGCTTAAACTGTATAGGCTCAGCTCTTTTAATCTTTCCTCATAATTCAACACCTGTAGCCCTGGAATCAGCCTAGTTGCTCTTCTCTGGACCTTTTCTAGCACTGCTATGTCCATTTTATAGTCTGTAGACTAAAACTGCACACAGAACTCAAGATGAGGCCTCACCAGTGCATTATAAAGGTTGAGCATAACCTTCTTGGACTTGTACTCCACACATCATGTTATATAACCTAACATTCTGTTAGCCTTCTTAATGGCTTCTGAACACTGTCGGGAAGTTGATAGCTTAGAGTCCACTATGACTCCTAAATCCTTCTCATAAGGTGTACTCTTGATTTTCCGACCGCCCATTATGTATTCAAACCTAACATTTTTACTTCCTATGTGTAATACTTTACATTTACTGACATTTAATTTCATCTGCCACAAATCTGCCCAAGCCAGTATGCTATCCAAGTCCTTCTGTAATGATATAACAGATTCCAAATTATCTGCTAATCCCCCTATCTTGGTATCATCTACTAACTTAATCAGCTTGTTACTTATATTCCTATTTAAATCATTTATATATATTAAAAATAGCAGCAGCCCTAGCACTGACCCCTGTGGAACACCACTCTTAACATCGGCCAGTTCTGATGAGGTTCCTCTCACCATCACCCTCTGCTTCCTGTGTCTGAGCCAATTCTGCACCCATCTAAAAACATCACCCTGAACTCCCACTTCTTTTAATTTGATGTCCAACCTCTCATGTGGCAACTTATCAAATGCTTTCTGAACATCCAGATAAAATATATCATAAGCTCCACTTTGATCATATCCTTTTGTTGCCTCTTCATAGAATTCCAGCATGTTAGTAAAACACGACCTCCCTCTTTTGAACCCATGCTGACTGTTCAGAATAACTCCTGTCCTTGCCATGTGTTGCTCAATCTTATCCTTAATAATTCCTTTCATTAATTTTCCTGTGATGCATGTTAAGCTTACTGGCCTATAGTTGCTTGGATCTGCCCTGTCACCCTTTTTATATAATGGGATGATATTTGCCATTTTCCAGTCCTTCGGAATCTCTCCAGTGCGCAGTGACTTCCTAAAAATATGTGTCAAGGGTTTATATATGTACTCACTAGCCTCCTTAAGGACACAAGGATAAATATTATCTGGTGCTAGTGATTTGTTTGATTTCATCTTATTTAATCTGAGCAGCACTTCTCCCTCTACAACTTCCAAATCCCTCAGTACCTCCTTTGTAGTCGCGTTTACCTCTGGGAGGTTATCCACTTGCTCACTTGTATACACCTCAGAAAAATGTAAGTTTAGGGCATCCGCTATTTCACTGTCTGTATCTTTTAATTCCCCTTTACTATTCCTGATGCACTTGACCTCCTCCTTGACTGTTCTTCTACTACTAAAATACTGAAAGAATCTCTTAGGGTCTTCTTTTGCCTTATCTGCTATATTCCTCTCCACCTGTCTTTTAGCCTCCCTGATATCCTTCTTAATGGTTGCCCTCATGTTCTCATACACTCTACGATTCACTTTGCAATCATTAGTCTTATATGCCTTATAAAGCATTTTCCTTTGCAACTTCTTTTTTAAATCTTTATTAATCCACCGTGGAGTTTTTTTTAGTTTCCCATTATTCCAAATTTAGGTATGTATCTGTCCTGCATTACATGTAAACATTTTTAAACCTGTTCCACTGCTCCTCGACTGTCTCCACACTTAAAAGCTTATCCCAGTGTATCCTACTTAGACATTGTCGTATCTGCTCAAAATTATCCCTACCAAAGTTCATCTTAACAATTTTAGTCTTTGCATCTGCACTGTTACAAAATACTGAGAATTGTATTATATTATGGTCACTTGACCTTAGTGGTTCAATCACCTCTACACCCTCAATTCTATCCTGATTATTACAAAATACTAAATCCAGACAGGCTTCATCCCATGTTGGTGCTTTAACATGCTGTGTTAAAAAACAGTCACGGATTACTTCTAAAAACTCCTGCTCTTGTACTCCTCCATATGCAAGGTTATCTCAGTTAATATTTGGATAATTAAAGTCCCCCATGAATATAATATCTCCCTATAAACTTGCCTTTTTGATATTACTAAAAAGATGTGTATTGAAATTATTGTCTGAATTGGGTGGTCTATGACACACTCCTAAAATAAGACCTGTTTCCCTAATATTTTCCAAGCGAAGCCAAATGTCCTCACTAAGATGGGGCTCATCATCCAATTGAAGAGGTCTTACATTTAAACCCTGTTTGGCATAAACAGCAACCACACCTCCTTTTCTGTTCTGTCTATCCTTCCTAAAAATGTGTATCCCTCTATGTTACACTCATCCCCATCTTTGTTATTTAGCCAGGTTTCCGTTATTGCTATAATATCATAATTATGCTCTGCTACATAAAACTCCAACTCACTTACTTTATTTTTGATACTTCTAGCATTAAGACAAGCTATTTATAATGTGTTACTCCTTCTACATTTAACTGTCTGCTTAGAATTTACATTACTATGCATTTTTATTTCTACACCATTGTTTATTCTTCCATGTATAGATCTAAATCTGGCCTGTCCTAAACTCCCTGCCCCCCGAAGCCCTAGTTTAATCAATCCTCGACTAGACTACACATACGCCTCCCCAATACATTGGTGTACCTCCAGTTCAGATGTAACCTGTCAAGGCGGGATACAAAAGGAGTCCCAGTATATACCCTTCTACCCTGCACCAAGATTTGAGCCACACATTAAGCCTTCTAATCTCCTCAATCTTACCTGGACTGGCGCGCGACACAGGCAGAACTTCGGAGAAGACTACCTTGTCAGTTCTGCTCCTCAGCTTGGCACATAACTCTTTGAATTTGGATCGCAGAACTGACAGACTACCCTTATGTATGTCATGTGTTCTAACATGGACAATGAAAACTGGATCCACCCCCACTTTAGCCAAGAGCCTATCCACCCTTACAGGGAGGTCTCCCACCTGTGCTCCCAGAAGCATTGGTGCTGCCAGAACTCATCATTGACACCAAACTTGATATAATGTGTTTAATGGAAACTTGGTAAAAACCAAACGAATTTACGTCTCTCACGGAGGCGACTCCACCTGGTTTCACTTTGCATACAGAACCTCGCAACTCTAGACAAGGAGGTGGGCTTGCAGTAATTATCAGAGAAGACTTAAACATCAAACGAATCCCAATTGACTGTCCACTGTCTTTTGAGTGCCTGGCTTTTAAACTAATAACGGAATCAGGTCCTGTCTCACTCATTGTTCTTTATCGTCCCCCAAAATACAATGCATCCTTCTTATCTGATTTGACTGAACTTTTAACCCACCTAAGCTCTTATTCTCAGAGAATTATCCTTCTCGGTGATTTCAACATCCATATTGACACTATTACATCTAAACTGAGAAATGAATTTCTATCCTTACTGGACTGTTTTGACTTGACACAACATGTTGATTTTCCCAACCACTCTGGTGGTCATATACTGGATCTGATCTGCACTTCTGGACTATCTGCTGCCAATATTTACAGCACTGATTTGGAACTCTCTGACCATAAAGCAGTATTTTTCACTGTCTCACTGCCTTTCCCTCCTCTTACCTGTAAACGACAAATTTCTTACAGAAACCTTAAAAGTATCTGTCCCTCTATCCTTTATGGATCAATTTCTGATCTTTTACTGTCTGCACCTATTCCGTCAACACTAGATAGTCTTGTTGACCACTATAACTCAGCTCTTCATTCAGCATTAGATGAAACAGCTCCTTTAAAACATAAGGAGGTTTCCTTTAAATGTTCAGCTCGTTGGTATAATTCAGAATTGCGATCTATGAAAGCAGCTGGCCGAAGTCTTGAGAGAATGTCACGTAAGACTGGCCTCACCGTGCACATCCAGGCTTTCTCTGACCACCAAAGAGCTTACAGAGAAGCACTAACTGCTGCTAAGAACACCCACTATGGCAGAATAATAGAAAGTGGCCACGATAACCCAAGGGTTTTGTTCTCTGTAGTTAATAAACTACTTGAACCCGCATCTGGCCCAACTATCTCTTCTACTGAAGTCTGTGAGGAATTCCTCCACTTTTTCCGTAACAAAATTAAAGATCTAAATAATTCAACTAACATAAATACATCATCTGTTTATATCTCTCCCTGTTTTCCCACTCCATCCAGCTCCTTCTCTAAGTTCTCACCAGTCACATCTGCGTTTATTAATAACCTGCTTTGTAAGATGAGGCCGACTACTTGTGTACTGGACCCCATCCCCAGCACACTGCTTAAATCCTGCCTTCATTGCATAATCCCAACTGCTAAAATCGCTTCTGTAACCCCAATGTTAAAAAAGTCTGGTCTTGATGCTGACAATCTTAACAATTTCCGGCCTATTTCCCATTTACCTTTCCTGTCAAAAGTTCTTGAGTGTGTTGTAGCCTCCCAGCTCACCAATTACTTAACCACTAATAACTTGATGGAACCCTTTCATTCGGGTTTCAGGGCGCAGCACAGCTGTGAAACTGCTCTGCTACAGGTAACCAATGATTTGCTTATGGCAGCAGACTCTGGACAAATCAGCATATTAATTCTATTAGACCTCAGTGCAGCATTTGACACTGTCAGATATGACATTCTACTGTCCAGAATGGAGAACATGCTGTGTATCTCTGGCACTGCCCTCCAGTGGTTTAAGTCCTATCTGACTGATAGGCAAGAGTTTGTTAGTCTTTGCAACAGCAGATCCAGCTTGGCGCCAGTCACACAAGGAGTTCCTCAGGGCTCAGTCCTCGGCCCTCTTCTTTTCTGTATTTATATGCTTCCCCTTGGCCATATTATTTGTAGCTATGGACTGGGTTATCATTTTTATACAGATGATACTCAACTCTACTTCAATGTTAAAAGTGGAACTTCATCAGAGCTTTCTCAGCTCACAACCTGCTTTAGTGAAATTAAAATCTGGACGGAGCAGAACTCTTTAAAATTAAATTGCAACAAAACTGAACTCCTGCAAATAGGGACTAAAATGCAACTTAATAAAATGAGCTCTTTCCCAGTCCATCTTGGCGGTGATCTCATCAGACCTGCCTCTACTGCAAAGAATCTTGGTGCCATTTTTGATTCCTCCCTCTCTTATTCCGCCCAAATAAATCACATTAAGAAATTTTCTTACTTTCACCTCCGTAACATATCCCATGTTCGCTCCTTCCCCTCCTTTTCTAATGCTGAGAAACTTGTCCATGCTTTTATCACATCCCGCATTGATTATTGTAATTCCCTACTGGCAGGTGTCCCTTCTAGTCTTTTATCACAGCCCCAGCTTATTCAAAACTCGGCTGAAAGAGCCCTTACTTGAACCAACAGCAGCGAGCATATAACACCCATCCTGTCTTCACTGGCTCCCTGTGTCTTACAGAATCAAATATAAAATCCCACTAATAACCTACAAAGCCTTTAAAAACCTCGCGCCAAACTACATCAGTGACCTTCTCAATCATTATGTGCCTGCCTGCCCACTAATGTCCTCCGATTCTGGTAATCTTGTTGTGCCCCACACTAATTTACACTCCATGGGTGACAGGGCCTTCAGCTGTATAATGCCCAGACTCTGGAATGACCTACCAAAATTAATCAGATCAGCTGACTCCATGAATTCTTTTAAAAAACAACTCAAAACTCATCTGTTCAGGAAGGCTTTTAGCTCTACTTGACTTTATTACCCATCTCTCAGTTTACCTCTATGTCAAGATGCTCATGTAACCTGTATGTGTGTGTGCTAGACCATCAATTATGTTTGTTATGCTTTTTTTCTTTTTTCTCTGAATTTACTGTCGTAATCTTCTTTATTTATTTATTTTGTTTGTACAATGTTATATACTGTATACCCTGCCATTCTTTCTTATATTCTGTAATTGCCTTGAGCATGGGAAAGGCGCTATATAAATAAAATGTATTATTATTATTATTATTATTATTAAGGCAACACACCGTGCAAGACTCTTTCTCTCTGGAGCACACCTGCGCTTCAATCCCCCTAATGATTGAGTCCCCAACTATCACTACTTCTCTCTTTTTGGGAAGTGGTTTTGAGGTGGCCCGTTTGGGCTCCTCATCCCTGCCTACCACCTCAGAATTATCAGAGACACCATCCAACTCCGCAAGGATATGATAACGGTTTGACACTTCTAATTCTGGAGTTGATGCCCCCGGACAGTGTGCACTCTTTACATTACACCTTGTGACCATGACCCACCTATTCATACCTATCTGGTCTGGAATCTCCTCCCCGCCACCTTGGGGGTTCACACTATCTCTCTAAAGGATACCTGGGCCAAGTCTGCCAGTTCTCTATTACAACACAGGTCAGCCAACCCCTCCTTCAGTTCAGTGACCCTGAGCTCGAAGTGCTGGATCAGCTGGCATCTCTTGCAGATGTATAGACAACTGGCTCTTCCAAACCATCATCTAAAAAGTCCAACATCCAACAGGACTTGCATTGCACTGGCCTCATTATTAACATTCGATTTGGGATTACTAAACTGCCTTAACTTTTTTTTTTTCTTAAAATTAAATTTCTTCTTCTTTCAGCTGCTGTTTAGTGAGGATGTCAGGCAGCATCCTGGATGTTATAACTAATTACCTACTGTATATAACAATTTAACATATCTAAGACACTTGACTCATGCTTGAAGATCACACTCTGAAAATTGAAAACAAGTTTCCAATTTGGTTTGTGCAACCAGAATTGAAAAATGACTATTTGATGATTGTGATTTGTGAGCCTAATTACCGTATGTTATTTTACATTGGTGAAGGACAAGTCACCCTTAGCATTGGCTGACATTCAGTCAGGTAAATAAACAATTTCCTTGCCAATAAAGCTTGCATAGTCTAACTACAAGAGTAATGTAAAAGTTCAATGATACATTTGAACTTGGCACCAGTGGGCACAGCAGCGTCCCGCTACAGTATAATCCAAAACAATGTGACTCCTTCCACCTATTAAAAACGTTTTTTTGAGCTGAATTTACCTGACGACCTCTGTCACTTCAAACAAATGCAACATTATGGAGCCCTAAAGAAGTTAAAAAAAAAGTAATGCACCCAATACTTCTGTAAGCCACTGAAAAGTGTGTTAAACTTTTAGTAAATAATTCCCGAAGAGAATAAAGAAAAGAAAGAAAAAAATTAAGAAAAACCAAGAAATTATTGTAGTCATCTTTCAAGTATTGTGCAAATAGCATGCTTGTGTTAACACTGATTCTATTAAAGCAATTACTAAGAAATGGATAGACCATATTGTGTACACAAATGAAGAGAAATTCGATGTCTAGATGTAAAGAGCTCTACATTAAATTGGAAAAAGGAATAATAATAATTGTTTTTCACCTTTGAATAGTAGGTGCAATAAGAATGGTCTAAAATGTACATATTATCTTCCTATGAGTACTGGCCCTACTTTTGGAAAGATATCCTTTTGAAAATTAAATGAATTTAAATCAAAGAAAGGTGTCAACTGCTCCCAGAAAAGAAAGAAATATGAATTATGTAATAATTATTTTAATAACAAAAATTATTTACATTTATATAGCCCTTTCCTCACTTTTCAAACTGCTTACACAGAGAGAAACCACTTCAACCACCAGCAATGTGTAGCACCCACCTGGGTGATGTGAAGGCAGCCATTATTGCACCAGTACACTCACCACACATTAGCTATTAGGTGATGAAGGTGTGGTAGAGATAGCCAATTAGAAATAGGTTATGATTAGGGGGCCAGAATAGACAGAGCCATGATGGGCAATTTGACTAGAACATCGGGATGAACCCTTTATGAAAGATGCCCAGGGATCTTTAATGACCATAAAGAGTCAGGACTTCGGACTTATGTCTCAGTGCCACATTTACAGCACAGTGTACCTGTCACTGCACTGGGTCATTGTGGTTCAAACATAGACCAAAGGGTAAGCACTTCCGCTGGCCTCTTTCAGCAGCAACTCAAGTTTGCCTAGATGGTCTCCCATCCGAGTACATGCTTAGCTTCAAGTGGATGACCTGTCCTGAAACACAGGTAGTATGGTTGCTGACATCTTGGTTGTTTTATGGAATAAGAATTGTTGCCATAAAAGGCAAGTTTTGGTTGACATACTGGCTGGGATGGTGGGTGAATCCTTACCCAGCCGAGAGGCCATTGTAACAGATGGGTAGGGGGAGCCTGCCTTCTGTTTTTCCTAGTATATTGGATGTTGCTTTGTCCTGTTTTGGTTATAACTCACCCAGAATATTGCCCAAGAGCAATAATGTTGCACTGAAAATTTAGATACAGTGTCTGCAGGTGAACAATATGGAATTTGAAATGTTCCCTAGAGACGATTGAATAAGTGAATTTAAAACTGAAAATCAATTTTTAAATACTGAAGAATGTCCTGTAAAAGCAGGTGCAGTTTTATCTTTGCTGATTCTCATGTTGGGAAAAAGCAAGCAGTTGGTACTTTCTGTAAGTGAAATAGAGACAGAAAAAAAGAAGACACATAGAGCTTTTTCAAGCACATGTCAGTAAGAACAGTAATCATTGAATTACAATATATGCATAAAGAAAATGTTTAACACCAAAACTATAGATTGTTTTCCCCTTGATTCAGCAAAAATCTGTTTCCAAAGAATGGAACACGCTGGATATCAGAAATACAAGTTGCATGAAGCAAGTTTACACAAAGTTATGGATAAAGAAATCAATATTTTCTTACCAAACACAAATTAATGAGCATTAATTACCAGGGTTATTTTCCTTGCAAACTGATTAGCTGTCCAAGTGTAAGTGGTCTGATGCCCTGTATAAGACAATGTTTTATTTATAAAAAAAGGACCAGTGCCTCAAATTGCTGTGAGGTTTAGTAAAAGGTCTGGAACATGCAAACAGGATGTGAAATGCTGCGATATTATCCCATACTGATTTCTTATCGAATCCATCATGTATAGTATATTAAGAGAAAATGTTTACTTATTTCAATGGAAAAGGAAGTGAGCTTTGCAAAACAAGTTTAGTACTCGGTGATAATATACTTACATTGGTCAATTTTCAAGTCAGATGTCAACAATCATAGGCAAATGTACTATATCAGGGACTACATGAACTATTTAAAAAAGTAATTCTGATCTTAAAACTTATATTTAAAATACTATGGGGTAGCAAGTATAATGTATAAGAGATAACAACATAGAAATTATGCTTTTGTTACATCTTAAATAAATTTAAGAGATTTAGGTGATTTTGTCTGGGAGTAATAAAATAAATACTCTCAGGTTAATTAAAATTGATAGCACAGAGAAAAATGTAACACCTTTTTATAGTTTAAGAAAGATGTGTTGAGCAACAGATGTATCGTATGTATTTTGCTCAGTATATTGTAAAACTGAAGTAAATTTTTCATTCATCTGTTTAAAATGCAAATACACCATTAGCTTATCTATTTCATTCCACTGAAATGATCATTCATGGTATATGATTTTAGACTGGGATCTGAGGGTGTTGAATTTCAGTCACTAATGCTCTGTATTGTAATATATACATACACTATGACTGATGTGATATGTGAAGCATTATTTTATGTTATGTATTTGTTCTACACTTTCACCCTTCTCAAATTTATCAGCATACTAACCACTTCATGTTTTTAGTGGCAGTTCAAACCTCTCCAGCCATGTTGTGTTTTATCAGGAAAGAAACTGTGGTGTTCTGTGCTAATTTTAAGTTACTGTACCAATGCCTTCTGATTTACTGCTTATGTCTAATGATATAACTGGTGAAGAAAAGTTAACTGATGCCGGTTGGGAGAATTGCAGTATAAAAAAAATTCTAGTAGTAATCAAACAAACCTCATGGGACATAAAATAGTTATGTAGACAAAAGTGGAAGGAGGCAAACTCATTGTGGACTAGGAAAAAATAGTTTGAAATTAGATGAAAACTGTTGGGGGCAAAGTCTCTCATGGTCAGAGGTGGGTAGAGTAGTCAAAAATTGTACTCATGTAAGAGTAGTGTTACTTCAAAATAATATTACTCAAGTAGAAGTAAAAAGTAGTCATCCAAAAAATTACTCAAGTAAGAGTAAAAAAGTATTTGGTAAAAAGACTACTCAAGTAACTGTTTGAACATAATAAATTATTTATTTTTTAGAAATGTTGTAATAAGACAGACAAAAATATACAATAATGTGCAAATTCTGCTATTTTCAAATAAAATAAAAAAATGAGTAAAAATAAATAACATCTTTACAAAATAAAGATGCACAAATAACAAAGCTTTTGAAGCCAATACCTACAGTAGGTAACATGTATGTTTGAACAGTGCAAACTACTTACAGTGACAAGATATACTGTACACTGACAGTATAATATTGTATATTCATTTTGTGGTGTAGCGGGTCCGTGGCTTCAAAAAAAAAAAAAGGCCAGTTTCAAATCCATAAAGCCGTGTCACTCTCCGTTTGTGTAATTGCACGACCACTGGGAGTTAATGAGGTAGTTGGAGCGAGTCGCACCTGCACATGCCGGTGCCATCGTTCTTAATTGCTTCATTGGCTTCCTGCGGCATGTGTTTAAGGCCCACGGAGACGGGAGTGTATATATATGGGTCAGCACAAAGAAAGAAGGGGGGATCAAAGAAAAGGAGAAAAGAAAATAGCTTGTGGCTGCTGAATCTCCGCCGGCTACGTGAGCAATGGGTGAGCCAGGAGAATGAGAAGGAGGTGGGCTGAGATCAGGATGAGTTAGCCTGCATTTTATCCTCCGATTTTTAATGGATTTATTGATTTTTTTATCCTTACTTTTCACAATGATTTTTATGGATTTATATATCTACTGTTTTTTAAAACACTGCACCATTGACACTTTTGTTGATTTTACTTTTGTTTTGACTGGTTTTTAATAAAAGCACTTGAGCACTTTATCCACCATCCTCTGGCCTCATCAGTGAATTATCCTCATATGTCAGCACATCTCAGTCATAGCTATCGACGGTGTGGGTTCAGCAGACTCCCATGTGAGAAGAGGGAGTCTGTAGGGGACCGGCATCGTCACACACTTGCCCTCCAAATAGCACAGCTGATAGAAAATAACATTAGAACAAGGCAGCTTGTGCAAGTACAAGAAGTCTCACTTTACCTTGACTGTCTGTGCATGTTTGGTTAAAACGTGCTTGTTCTTCACTCCGTGAAGTGATGGTTAAGCTTCTCAAGGTTCTTGCAGTGAAGCTGTGACCGTTTAGTAGTGAACAGGAGCCCCGCATGACTAAAAAGTCTCTCGCAGACACAGGAAGTTTGTGTGTGGTCATGTGATTGCATGGCTACGTCTGATTGGTGAAACAGTCATGCAGTAGATCCAAAAAATATAGTGTATAAATGGAAAAAAGTAACGAGTCGAGTGTTGCCCAATATAGCGGAGTAAGAGTAGCGTTTCATCTTCACAAATGTACTCAAGTAAAAAGTAAAAAGTATGCTGCAGTAAAACTACTCTTAGAAGTTCAATTTCTTTTAAAAGTTACTCAAGTAAATGTAATGGAGTAAATGTAACTCGTTACTACCCACCTCTGCTCATGGTAGACTGTTGCACCGGCTGCAGAATATGAAGCGTTTGTCTGCTGTTTTAAAAGATCACCATGGGTGTTTATTCTCAGTGCATGTCAGATCTTTGTAACTGCAATCAGACTGTTTAGCTCCTGGAACATACAGTATCTACAAAATCCACCAATAATGTCACAAGTAAGACAAGGAATGCATAGAGAGTCAGGCATAAGGTTTTAAAATTTTTAAAAGAGGGGCCGAAAGATAAGAGGTTATTGCATAACAACAACAACATACATTTAATTATAAACCAAAGGGTAATGAAACATCTACTGTATTGGGATATTGAGGAAAGCAGAAAATGTTTGTTTTTTTACATAATTAATGTAAAGTAAGGAGATGGGAACTGAGGAAATCATCAGAACTGTTCACAAACCATAAATATCAAGGGTAACCAGAACTGAAAATTAAGCTTTTGATAATTGTGATTTGTGAGTCTATTTAAGTTTGCATACATGCAACTGAAGTTAGGGCAGTTCTTTTAGGTAGGGACCTTAAGTGATTGGGGCCTTAGAGAGCATAATCACATGTGGCATTTGATCACAAATAGCTCAATATTTAATGCAAAATGTGTGGGCATTTATGATGGTCAGGGAACATCTAGCAGTCAGAAGCCATCTGCAATAAGAATGCCTCCTGCACTCTGCTGAATTGGAGGAACAGTCATCAGCATTCCCCAGTGAAGAACTGGACAATGATTGTACTGTTTCAATTTCTTTTCTTTGACCTGGATTTGTATGTATAAATTATTATACTTTATACTGTATTGGGAGCGAAAGCTGCATTTTAAAGCAAGTTAAATATATACAGTATCCTTTTGTACCATTTTTTTTTTCATTTTAATATTTCCACCATGGTTATCAAAAGAGCATATTTACAGGTTCAATTTTGTCCTGCATTTCTGAAAAAGAACACATTCCCAGTGAGCACACATCCCCTACTGAATACAGTTTGCTAATGTGATTTAAACCATTCATTAACCATTATCAGAAAAATTAAGATTCACACAGTATATGCAGATATGTAGTATTTGGTTGATAAGGGGCCAGAAAGTCACATATTTTTAATGTTTTCTCTGTCCTTCATAAATCACCGATAGAACTGATGCTACTGTAAGGGAAAGCCTTACAATACTATTGCAATATTTTATCAGCGTTCATTTTTTTTCAAGTCTTGAAACTTCCATGTTTTAGTGGTTGGTGAATTGGCCTTTTTAATTGTTGTGAGTGTTGTGCTAGTGGTGGTGGTGTTGTTGTTTGTTTTAGCAACAGATTTCACAATTGATGGCTGTGCAAAAAAGCAGTCTGTTTCCCAAATTATGGTACTGCAAGGGAGAGAGAGGAAGTAATAAAAATTAAGCATAACATTAGATGGAACAAAAGTGTCAAAGTCAAATTTTAGTGGAAGCATGACAATAACATATTTTAAATTATTACTAATAGTGTACATAATTTTGGGAGCATTGTAGGCCTCTGCATTTCTGTTTTAAGGGCAAAATTGTTCAATTTCGGACCATTTTATCTTTTCCCTTAATCCATTCAGAGACTAGTCTAAAAACACACAATTGAAATTCAATCTGGAATTTGGACTACAGTATACAGTTACCAGTTACTTTTTAGCAGCTTTGTATTGAAAAATGCTATTTGGTGTAGGGAGTTCATTATTATCACAGAAATTTAATAATATTTATTACTCTGATTCAAATCTGTGTCATGCCACCCCAGTTGCCTGTATTATACCAATTTGAATTCTGAAACTTTCCATTTTGACTCATGAGTAAGTAGGTGGTATATTATAGAGCATCATCTACACAGTTTATAAAATATTCATTTACAACATTCAAAGGTAACCTCTATATAACTGATATTCCCACTTAGGAAAAATGTTCATCCAATGGTACAAATTCCCTAGATATTGCACCTCCCCTTTTTGTAAAGTAACATTCCACATTTTGGGAGCATATTTCCAGTGTGTAATCCAGGTCTGTTTGGATCTATCATGGCTTTCAGGAGGTGAACTGATACAGTAGCTCCACATAACTTATTAGGGCTGAGTCTAACCAAGGTCAATCACAAGTTTGCCCACCAACACACACTGACCCAATTTCTGACTCTTTTGATAAATCCCGCCATTTTCAGGCATTGCATTCTTCATATTCCTGTCAAACATAAAAGAGGTGTAAATTTAAGATTATTCTTTGTCTAGCCCATTCACTTGGCTATGTGTATTAAGGCTAATCTTAGTATGAGCACAAAGATTCCAACAAGAACTCTGTAAACTTTGTTATGGTACACATAATTGTTCACAGTACCCATGATCACAAGAGGAGGACCTGCATCTGTATTTTAAAATAATACTGTAGCTTTCATCTTTTACATCATATACTTTTGCACAGTAATGCTTAGTTTTTGCATATCTAGAAGACAGTTTTTAGAAGTGGCAGCTTCTGAAAAATTGCATTTGCCATGGATATAATCATTATTTACAAAGTGCTAAGAAAACTCTATAAAAACCTTTGTTGGCATTAAAATCATTTAGATAAATGTCAAAATAAGTGTGAAATATTCTTTCGTTGTGTGTCTTGCGTAACAGAGATATGTACATAATATCGTATTTTTGAAGCAATTTGACAAGAGTGGGTACTTGTGCATCACTGTTAGCCAATATCACCCTGCTTACTGTGAGGTTTATGTGCCATATGAGTGCATTTTTACAGTGTTTAAGTTTTTTTTAAATTTGTTTGCCATTTGATGTTTATAAGTGAGGGAGGATTTTAGACAGTCTACTGGTTTCCCAGATAGCAGTGTAAGTGTGCATGTGCAAGACATATGCATACATTTGTGCAGTAGTATGTACTGGTGTATGGCATCCCAGGGGCCATTTTCTCCATAAAAAACAAAAAGGAGTCATTAGCTATTCTGCTCTTCATTAGGAGCTCAGATTTCATCTCTGTAATGTTTTCTCTTATAAAATGTTCTTTTGCTTTTATGTTTAGGATACTGTTTCTTCAAATATGATTTATGATTCTATTTTTCTTCCTCAGTTGTGCTTTACTTCTGTCTTTTTGTAACAGATACAGAAAGTTTTGTCTAGTGTTGTTAAGGCTGTAAGTAAAAGAGCAGCCAAAAAGTGATAACATTAAAAACACACTAGAAAATGAGAATTATTAGAAAGGGAGAGACAACAAACAGCTGTAAAACTGTCAAGGGTTAAAAAAAAAAGGACAAAAAGCTAATCAAAATGTTATCCAAAAAGTCAGTCAAAAAATACACATTTCCTGGTCTAATATACTTTCTCTGACTACTAATGCAAAAATAACTTCAGAAAAAATAGTTATCCAGTATACAGACACAACAAACTGTATGCTATCATCTATTATAGGCAAGCCATGATCCTGCAAGCTGCCACATTACCTTCATGTTACATGACCGGGATGCATAGCAATTATAAACAATACAGCTGTGGCCATGCAGAAATAACTACAAAATGGCATTGTTAGAATAAAGATACATTGGTATGAGTAATTAAAATAACAAAAATGTATACAAAACACACATGATTACAACAGATGTTATGCATCTCTTCTAAATGTACTGTGCAATGTTCATATTTATTCTCATCTACAATAGCTTCAGCCTTACTTTAGTGATGTCATTCCTCCTCATTTGGAAAGGTCCATGGGAAATTCCTTATCCTTAATGCTAAAGTAGAATGGGGTTGGAATAAGTAGGGTATTTGGAGAAGATAAAAAAAAAAGAAGTTAATACTTTTCCATTGATGATAATGTTGCAGCTTTCACTTGAATAGTTTATGCATCGTTTTGCAGCTATGACTAATATGGCCTTGGTGGAAAAATACATGCACCAATACATATTATGAATGGACCAGAAGATAAACAAGTTGAAGGAAACCGGAAAAGGAACTACTCTACTCTTTACACAAAAGTTGAAAGGTATGTTTATAATAGCAAACACATCAAATACTTGGAAAATGGCTGCTGTGTACCACAGTGTTTTATACTGTCTGAAGGAAGGTGAAAACAGTGATGCAGACATCCTATAATTTAATCAGCAACCCAGATTTGCTTGCCCACAATAAGATGACCACATCAAGAATGAATCAGGTATGAAAATAAAACAAATCTGTCAAATAAACTAAAATTCAAATATATAATAGAGTGAAGCTCTTAACAACGATCTAGGAAAGCTACAACAATTTATTTCTATGGCACATTTTCATATACTGCATGGTTTACATGAGATTGAAAAAAAAAACAGTAAATAAGAATGAATCAATATACACTTAAATAATACAGATATACAAGTAATAGATAAAGTACAGCCCTTAATTATGGATTCATTTTAAGTCTTATGATTGTAACAACAAGTTCAATGCCATGGTCAGATGGCTGGTGAGATACTGGAGAAAAAGTCAGGAGGGGTTCAAAGATCAAATACTGCCTACCCCCCACTGGGCATTTTATCAAACATAAATGTGCTTAAGCGATTCTCTATTATTTTTTTTTTGAAATTCCCTCATTGTTTTTAAGCTTTGTCTTTATAAGACTCATTGCAGTGGGTCTTGTGGACAGCTGGAGGTGAACAGATTAATTCTAACATCACAAGAAACTGCACAGTACTTTGATCAGATGGTGATGGGGCAAAAGACAACCACAAGAAAAACAGAAAATAAAACAGGGAAAAGTAAAGGTTAAAAATAATACAATATTTCAATACATCTATAATCTTTTTAAAATGTAACTAAAATGCTATAAAGAACCAAATTAAAAAAGTGGGTTTTTAGAAGTTTTTTTTTTTAAATGTTCCATGGTATTAGCTTGGTGTGTTTGTATTGGTAAAGTATTCCAGAATTTCAGTGTCAAACAGAAAAAGACAACTCCATTACTTCTTTTATTGCTATCACTTGGAATAATAAACAAGGTAGTGTTTATGTATCGAAGATTATGACTGGGAATACTGTAAAACAGGACAGGTACTCCAAAATTGAAGCACCAAGGTTATTCAGAGCTGTACTGTATATACCATTGGTAGGGGTTTAAAATAGATTCTAAAGGATGCAGGTAACCAATGAAACAATATTAAAACTGATGAGATATTGTCACATTTTCTTTTCCTGGTTAAGAGTCTTGTTACTGCATTCTGAACAAACTGCAACTGATGAATGCCTATTTTAGGTAGTCCAGTTAGAAGTGCATTACAGTAACTTAGTTACCTAAAAGTGAAAGAGTTCATCAATTTTTCAGCATCTTGCAATGTTAGAGGTCCAACTTTCGCAATGTTCCTGAAATAAAAAAATGCAGTTCTTGTAGCATAGTTTATGTGTGATTTTAAATTTAGTTCAAAGTATATAACAATGCCTAAATTCTTTACTTCCACCTTAACTCTTACTGCCAAATGATCAATTTTATTTCTAAGAGCATCACTTTTTCTATATTTACCAACAACTAATATTTCTTTTTATTCCTTGTTTAGCTTGAGGAAATTACTACTCATGCTTTCTGAAATATTGGGTCAAAGGGTACAAACCTTCAGGGTCATCAAATGCTATAGATAACTAAAGTTGTGTGTCATATGCATAACTGTGGTAGTACACCTTGTAGTTTGAAATAATCTGACCTAACTGAAGCATGTAGATAGAATAGATCCTTGCAGTACCTCATATAAAATATCATGGATCCCTGTACTACAATCATGACAATTGACAAAGCTAATTAATCTACCTGTTGAATAGTAATGAAAACTGTTTAAGGCAATATCAGAACTACCATGCTTAGGCTGCATTACACTGGGCATCACAGACCAAATCTAGACCAAATTAATATTAAAAGAGCTTGGCATATGTATTAAGGCACAAAATTTAAATACAAAGTAGTAGTAAATAAGTAACAAAAAAATGTACAGATATTCTTTCTGTATTTTGAAAATCTCATTCTGCTTTTATAAGAAACGTTCTGCTCCATATTGTTCTGATCCTCCCTCTTCTTACTTAACTTTCTGTTACGCCCGGACTTTGGTGTAGTACTTGAAAAAAATGGTTTATTTTATCTAACAACCCATAAAACTGATTGTATAATTAAATATATATTTCTTTATGTAGTTAATATTATTAAGTTAATTGTTTAAAAGCATAATATGAGTAATAAAACAGTTTAGTTTGTCTCCAATCCCTCACAGGAAAGTGAAAAAACTGCTTAGCTCTAGTTTTTTAAAGTAATCACAACAAGAAAATTACAAAATTGCTTACTTCAGATCTTAACAGAGGAACTTCAGAAAATCTCAGAATTAAAAAAATATTTTCAGTTAGATTGAGACAAAAAATGTGCTTTCCTTATTTTGTGTTCTGATCATTGGTTAATCTGTAACTTCTCCAAGCTAACAGACACATTTTCACAAGTCAAATTCTGTCTCTATTTGGTTTTTAGGTTGAGCTTTCACTGTTGGGTCAGCTTTGTCAGGTTTCATTACACTGCCTCACATCAATTATTAATCATTTTGAATTTAGTAAATACAATGTGTGTCCTCCCTTATGTGTAGGCTAGTTGACGTGCTGACTAATATCCAAGGAATGAAGTAAGTTGAGATATTCTCTCGCTTTGCCGTCACACTGTTTATCTGAATAAAAATCCTAACTGCCTCCGATCAGTAACCTGTCATAATAAATTATTATAGCTAATAAGTCTGTGAATTCATTGATAAAAAGACACATATTTTGGAGATCGATAAATGGCTAATAGGAGAGACTTCGATACTCCTTAATTAACTACAGTGAGATACTCAAAAGAGGCGTACTAAAGTAGCAAAATAGGTATCTGTACATTTTAAATGGCTTGTGAAAATACTTGCTAAGCCGCCACCTCTTTTATCTTGACAAATCAAGTGAACAAAATTATACTCTGGAGGTACTGCTTCAATTAACACTTAATTTGCCTTACTACTAAGCCACATTTCACTTAATGTTAGAAAGTGTATTTTTCTACCACTGATGATCATGAACTTAAAATATCTTAATAGTTAATGCTCTAATATTAGGTGAGGCTACAGTATATTGAGGGTTGTGGAGGAGCACAGTGGCATTGAAGTTTTAGGGCAACTAGCAATTAGGTTATTTAGATTTATACTGGTTTGTTCAGCTCCTTTAGCTAAGCTATGATTCATTATTACAGTACTGATACAGAGCAATTCTATAGGTAAACCCAATGCAAAATTATCATATCCAAGCATGGGTTTATTGCTAATATTAGGCCTAAAGCTACATAGTAATGAATATTGTACTACCTTAGAGATGTTGGGTCATCATTAGGGTGTCATCATCTTAGGCGTGGTTTTGAAGGTTAAAGGACATATGCTTTAGATATAGGGGGAACCATTTATGTAAGGTCATGACCTTACCACTTAAACTCCCACACATCTGCATAATGGACAATGAGGAGCAAAGTTTTGGTCAAGCTTCTGACACCATGGGGACCCCTTGCCTAAGGCGCCATAAAGGCTTTGACAACACTGATCTTGAAACCAAAAATTTCAAATGCAAGCCATCACGTTGAAAAAAAGTGATTCCTCTTAAGAAATATCACAGTTTTCCACAAAGCCAATGTTTTGTATCTTGAGGAAGGCTCTCATCCCGCTGTTCAAGGCCAGCAATTGGCTGTTGGCTTCAACAAATCATTTTAACATGGACAATGGTCCAGAAATGACAGCTGGGGTCATCCACTTCATGGTATCGTTGGCAGTGGCATGTACTGCTATTATCCCAAAGGTCCTGTTCTTGTGCTTCTCAAAGATTTTAACAATCTTGAGTTTATGTACTAGGGAAATAAGAGACAAAGATTTTTGAGTTAGGTGACGAGAAGTTGAAGAGGCTCACAATCAAATCTCCAATAATGAGCACATCACCACTATCTGCAGGCACAGTAGGGGAGTGGAGTAGGTGAAAACAGTTATGAGTGGTGATGGCTGCTTGAGAAAGTGAAAATGACCTGGGCTTGAGCCCCCACTTGCATTGTCGAAACTCCTAAATTTCATTGTCCTGAGTGGGAGAAGGGGTGAAGCTAACTCAGCAGAGGGTTCAAGTGACACATCATGGAGTTGATATTACAGATTTGGTTTCAGCTACTGAGGAAATTTATTTTAGCAGGTGAGTTTTCTGTTCCCCAGGATAGAAGCTGCTGCAGAGTCAGCCTGGAATTTTTGAAAGCCGGCTTTGACAAAGTCTGCTCTCAGGATTCTTACATCTTTGGGAGATGCTATATGATCTAGCACATCAGTTCAGGGTTGTTGAGGAGTAGTTGGCTACCCTGTGTTGTAGGAAGGATAGATGGTGGATCTTGTCCAGCTATAATTTAGAGAGATGCTTTGCACTCTAAAAATGGTGCAGAAAGAGACTTTAGATCAAGTGGTAGGCCATGGTCAGATATAAGCACAAGGTTAGAGATACATACTGTCCAGGAGCATCAACCCCAGAGTTTGAGGCTTCGAACCATTTTCAGAACCTTGCAAAGCTGGAGAGTGGTTCTGAACACTGTAAAGTGATAGGCAGGGTTAAGAGGCTTCAAGCGGTTACCTCAAAACTAGTCCCCATTAAAAGAGAAGCAGTAAAATTGGGGAACTCAATCATTAGGGGGTTTGTGATGTAGGTGTACTCTAGAGACAGAGTCTTATATGGTGTATTGACTTCCAGGTGAACAGGTAGGAAACCTACCTGGAAGTTTAGATAGGCTCTTGACTGGAATGTGGGGGGATAAAGTTGTCATTGTCCATGCTGGAATAAATTAATATACATAAGGACAGGCTGTCAATTCTGTAATTCAAATTTGAAGTGTTAGCTGCCAAGCTGAAGCACAGAAATGACAAGGTGGTCTTCTCTGAAGTTTCTCATGTGCCACACGGCAGTCCAGTTAAGACTGAGGAGATTAGAAAGTTAATGAGTCATCAAATCTTGGTGTAAGATAGAGGGGCATTGGTTTAAGGGGCAAAGAGACTCCTTCGGGAAGACGTGAGACAAGTTCCACTGTGACAGATTACATTTCAAAACAAATAGCAGCAGTTAATTAGTGGGCTGTGTGTATGGGAAGGTTTTTTGAGGATTGGTTAAACTATGAAATGGGAGGGGAGGCAGGTAGTTTTGGACAAGCCAGTTTGAAACCTTTAAATAAAGGTATTGACAATAATATAAATGCAAAACATATTTTTTAACCCTCTAGTCTACAGATAAGAAGCCAGAGTGAAGTACGAAATCTAATAAAATTTTGTTGCCTGACAGATAGGAGTATCACGAATAAGTTATTTGCCCTCAATGCAGATGTTTTTTTCAATATGTTTCTGTCTACTAACATTAAATAAGCAAGTTTAAAAAGGGCTATTATTGCCATGGGGTATTTAAATACCCAAATATTAACTGGAATAACCATACAAATAAAAGAAAAAACACAGATGTTTTCAGACGTAATCAGTAATTTTTTGGACACAATATATTAAAGCTCCAATGACAGCAAACCCATGTGCCTTTAGTATTTTGTAATAATGAGTATACAATTAGGCTCCAGTGATTATAATACATATCCTACTTTTCCAAAAGTGAAAACTGTTACATTAAAGTTTAACAGGGTACATTTTGAGCAGATTTGGCAAAAGCAGGTCTATAATACATACCGGTACAGGACAAAAATACTGAAGCGCTATTTTCAGAGCTTATGAGAGCATGACAGGAAGAGTTAAAAAGTTAGAAAAAAATATTGCAAAAAAGACAAAAGATGACACAAAAAAGATTTTTTTAGGATTGTAATAATAAAAGAACAGTCAGGTAGAAGGCGAAGTGTATTAGCAATGGTAAAGGCAAACTAAAATACACAAACAATTATATAGCAACCACTCTGTACTTGCATTCTTCTAAAGTTTATATTTGTAAAGATGTTAGTAAAATCTCCACAGTAATGTAAACTACTAAGGAACTACTTAGTGATTTAAAAATTGGAGAGAGAGAAAGTGAGACATAAAGAATATGTAACAATTAACTGGGGCCATGATAATGGATAACATTTATCGTATATCCTAGAGTGCTTAAGCGGGTTAGTATTTGTATAAATCCTTAAGAAATATATTTTGAAAATCACTCTACACTTGAAGTTAATGAAGTATCTATAGGTCAGTATGTTTAACATGCACAGGTAAATTAATGAAAGCAATTATTAAGGGAAAATCATTTGGCAAGAACATGTGCATTAGTTTGCATATGTCACCATGTAATAGTCAGCATTGTTTTAGATAGGGGTGATCATGTTTTGCTAATATGCTACTGTACTATGAGAAAACAACACAAGCATATGATTAGGGATTTGCATATGGTATTGTTTACCTTGATATTCAGAAAGATTAACGTATCACATGAGGAGCTATTGATTAAATTGAAAAAAGTCAGAATTCAGGGGGTAGTAAGTAAATGGGTACAACATTGGCTTTAACAACAGAAAGGTTATGGTGCAAGGACATTTTTCAGAATTTTGTGATTTTACAGGTGCCTCACAGGTGTCAGAGTTGAGGCCACCGCCCTTTTTATTATGTAAATGATCTAGGTAAGAACATAAAAAAAGATAGTTAAGCTAGGTGTAAGAGCAGATAATATAGAATCAATTGAATCGTTACAGGGAGTCCTGAACAGCATAATAGGCTTAGGCAGATTTATGGAAAATAAAATGTAAGTTAATCTAAATTATTGCATATAGAATAAGAAAATGTTGGATTTGAATATACACTGAATTGAATATACAAGATTTAAAACTTGAAAGTACAAATTATGAGACGGCACTAGGAGCAGTAATGGATTTTTCACTTTCTACATTCAGGTAGTGTACAGATGGATAATCTTAGGTTATATAATGGTTTGTACAGTATAAGTTAATAACTGTTAAAGTTAACTTGTATATCTCACTAGTGGGGCCTCACTGAGATTTTAGGTTATGAGCTATGAAGAACTGAAGGAGGTAAACCTTTTGTACAGTAGACAGTAGACTACAGTACAGAAGACCCCAGCTGTTACTTCAAATGAACTCTTCAGCAAGAACACGTGGAAACTTGCTAAGGGCAAATTTTACAGAAATCAAAGTTCTGTGTAGCTACATATATTTCCAAATGGTTTATTTTATTTTTAACTACCAAAATACCCACGCTTCACAGCGGAGAAGCAGTGTGTTAAAGAAGATATGAAAAAGAAAAGGAAACATTTTAAAAATAATGCAATATGATTGTCAATGAAATTGTTTTGTCACTGTTATGAGTGTTGCTGTCATCAAGGATTTGATTATCATTATTTCTTTCAATCAGGTTCGTATTTGGAGGACGTGTTGTGTTCAAGTTACAATCCGTGTTTGTCAACCGTTGTAAAGATAACAGATTTCATTCATCGAAGTGTTCACTACCCAAATCGCTACTCGTGAATCTAAGATGTTTAACAGGCATTCCCGGTATTAACTTGTGGATTTGCCTGCGAATATTTAGCGGCAGCGTGTCTATGAACTTGTGGAATTGCCTGCGAATATTTAGCGGCAGCGTGTCTACTAACTTGTGGATTTTTCTGCGAGTATTTGGCGGCAGCGTCACAAAGTTGTTTCCGTCTAGCTGCATTAGAAAATATACCACGACGTCTGGCACGCCTCCTTTTTACTGTTTTCTTACAGCTTGGATTGCTGCTGTCATAATCGGTTTGAGTTTCATGGTTTGTTTCAATTACGTTAGTATTTGCAGGACTTGTGTTGAAGTGACATTCAGCATCTGTAAAGCGTTGTAATCATACAACCGGCTTCATCGATAACTTTGAATCCAGCTTTTGAGAGTTGAAACATTCATAAACATCAAAGTGTCCACTACTCAAATTGTCACCTGTGAATCTAAGATGTTTAAGAGGCATTGGCGGTTCTCCAAAGGTGTAAAATATTTGGCCATTTCAGTACATTTGAAAGCGACAACCGAACAATTCAGCAGCAGCCATCAACTCACATGCAGAAGCACAGGTGAAGGGCTTAAGCATTTCACTTTTATAGTGCTCCTGTGTAGTATAATTATCTCCTGTACCTTAATCAGTCCACACCTTGAACCTGTCCCAGTCATTCAATACATAAGACACAATGTTCCTCCGGATATCAAGAGTGAGCCTGATATGGCTGTGCAATATGTTAACACAGAGAATGGAAAAGGCAGGCATATATATATACTCCGAGCATGGAAACTACTCAGTAAATGACAGTTCTTTGATCGATGGTGATCACCTCGATAGACATGTTAATGGGATACGGTTGGAATGGTAAAAGAAATGGGTACCTGAACCATGTAAACTAAGTCTAAAATACCTACACAATAACTATAAGCATAATAAACAAACAATAAAACAGCGGAGAAGCCGTGGATTAAAAAAAAAAGGCTGCAGTTATCAGCACAATAAAACAGCGGAGAAGCCGTGGATTAAATAAAAAGGCTGCAGTTATCAGCAGGGAGACATGAATACTGTGGCGAAGCAAGAAAGAAGAATGAAGAGACCAGAGCGACGGACGGCCTTATATGGGCAGGCAGCCAATTACGTGGGAGGCGTGGGGATGGGGGACGCAATATAGGCAGACAGCCAACTACGTGGGAGGCGTGGGGATGGAGGACACAACACCGCCTCACATGGCGACCGAGCTGCAGGCTAAGGACGTATATATGTACGTAAGTAGGATTCAGTTATGACCGTTACGCTTAGAATTTCGAAATGAAACCTGCTTAACTTTTGTAAGTAACCTGTAAGGAATGAGCCTGCCAAATTTCAGCCTTCTACCTACACGGGAAGTTGGAGAATTAGTGATGAGTGAGTCAGTGAGGACTTTGCCTTTTATTAATATAGATGTTCATAGCATAATAAAAACATATTTTAATGTATTACTTGTTCTACTATGGCACTTTGACTTTGGGCTAGAAATTAAGTTACTACTAGGGGGCTCTGCCCCCTGCTTGCTTAGCTCTCCAGCCCCTGGGCGGGCACTACACGCTAGCCACTTCACGGCTCTTCCCCCCGCGTATGGGGAAGTGGATGTACAATTTAAACAGATTGTTATTTTCATGGGAATTATTACATACTAGCAAAATACCTGCGCTTCGCAGTGGAGAAGTAGTGTGTTAAAGAAATTATGAAAAAGAAAAGGAAACATTTTAAAAATAACGTAACATGATTGTCAATGTAATTGTTTTGTCACTGTTATGAGTGTTGCTGTCATATATATATGTACACACACACACACACATAAACATATACATACATATCTACATATATACTCAGCAAAAAAAGAAACGTCCTCTGACTTTCAACTGTTTTTACTTTCAGTAGACTTAATGTGTAAATATTTGTATGAACACTAAAAGAGTCAACACCATAAGACATAAACTAAAAATGTTTCACAATGTGTCCCTGAATGAAGGGAGGCTCAAAATCAAAAGTACCAGTCAGTATCTGGTGTGGCCACCAGCTGCTTGAAGTACTGCAGTGCATCTCCTCCTCATGGACTGGACCAGATTTGTCAGTTCTTGCTGTGAGATGTTACCCCACTCTTCTACCAATGCACCTGCAAGTTCCTGGACATTTCTGGAGGGAATGGCCCTAGCCCTCACCCTGCGATCCAACAGGTCCCAGACGTGCTCAATGGGATTGAGATCTGGGCTCTTCGCTGGCCATGGCAGAACACTGACATTGCTGTCATGCAGAAACTCACGCACTTTTTGCCACTCCTGTCTGGTCCAGCGAAGGTGGGTTTGTGCCCATAGGCGGCGTTGTTGCTGGTGATGTCTTGTAAGGACCTGCCTTACAACAGGCCTGCAAGCCCTCAGTCCAGCCTCTCTCAGCCTATTGCGGACAGTCTGAGCACTGATGGAGGGATTGTGTGTTCCTGGTGTGACTCGGGCAGTTGTTGTGGCCATCCTGTACCTGTCACGCAGGTGTGATATTCGGATGTACCGATCCTGTGCAGGTGTTGTTACACGTGGTCTTCCACTGCGAGGATGATCAGCTGTCCTTCCTGTCTCCCTGTAGCGCTGTCTTAGGTGTCTCACAGTGCTGACATGGCAATTTATTGCCCTAGCCACATCAGCAGTCCTCATGCCTCCCTGCAGCATGCCTAATGCACGTTCACGCAGATGAGCAGGGACCCAGGGCATCTTTCTTTGGGTGTTTTTCACAGTCGGTAGACAAGTCTCTTTAGTGTCCTGTGTTTTTAGAACTGTGACCTTAAATGCTTACTTTCTGTAAGCTGTTAAGGTCTTAACGACCATTCCACAGGTGCATGTTAATTAATTGATTATGGTTAATTGAACATGCATAGAAAACATTGTTTAAACAATTTACAATGAAGATCTGTAAAGTTATTTGGATTTTTAAAACATTATTGTTGAAATACACAGTCCTGAAAAAGGGACGTTTCTTTTTTTGTTGAGTTTATATCTACATATATAACTACACACACATATACTGTATATATTATATACACATACATACACACACACATATATATACATATATATATACACATATATACATACATACAGTACAGACCAAAAGTTTGGACACACCTCCTTATTCAATGTGTTTTCTTTATTTTCATGACTGAAGGCATCAAAACTATGAATGAACACATGTGGAGTTATGTACTTAACAAAAAAAGGTGAAATAACTGAAAACATGTTTTATATTCTAGTTTCTTCAAAATAGCCACCCTTTGCTCCGATTACTGCTTTGCACACTCTTGGCATTCTCTCGATGAGCTTCAACAGGTAGTCACCTGAAATGGTTTTCACTTCACAGGTGTGCCTTATTAGGGTTATTTAGTGGAATTTCTTGCTTTATCAATGGGGTTGGGACCAGCAGTTGTGTTGTGCAGAAGTCAGGTTAGTTGGACGATCATTTATTTTTCAACAGGACAATGACCCCAAACACACCTCCAGGCTGTGAAAGGGCTATTTGACCAAGAAGGAGAGTGATGGAGTGCTATAAATGGTCATGAAAATAAAGAAAACACATTGAATGAGGAGGTGTGTCCAAACTTTTGGCCTGTACTGTATATTGTATATGGAGAGCCAACCATATTGTCCTGTTTAATGTCCAAAATAAGAACCAAAAATAACACTCTACAACATGTCCCATGAAGCAGGGATGAAACTCAAATTATTTTGGATAGTTAGCCATAGGCAAGATCACGTCTGCAGTGAAGCTCTGTCCAGCTGGTTGCTCTTGCCAGAAATGACACCTCTTTCTGGGAAGCTCTGGCTTTTATGGAGACTGAACCTTTCTTGACAATGTAGAAAAAGAAGGAGATGCTATGGTTAGCAATAGTGCCCCTTCTCATCCTGGTGAGTTATTATATACCTTGACAGAGCCTGTGAAGAGATCCTCTGATGTGTATGTTTGACATGGCCCAACCTCATCTCGATCCTGGGTGTTGGCAAGTTGACCTAGCCATGAAGTTGTGGGCCTTTAAGAGAGCATCAGCATTTGCATGGAGGACCCTACGTCTATTATGCACTGTGAACTTGTGATAATCAGGAACTAGCAGGTGATAGGAGCAGAGCCACTGCAGAGACACATGATATGTCAGTAGGGTGAATTCCTAGCCCAGAAGTGTAGATGTGTAGTTGTCCATTTGCTGCATATCTCATCTCCTGGTCCAACAGTTTCTGGCTAAGGTAAATAATTAGGTGATCAGCTCTGTCAACAGCCTGGCTCAGCACATCTCCGAACCTGATATCCTTAGAGACCTTAGTATGCAAGAGAAATGAGAAAGAGAAATTAGGGAAAGCAATACTGGAGCAGACATTAGGTCACAGAATACAGCCTCAGTTGTGGTGACACAAGTCACAGTGTTGGGCGCCTTCTTTTTTGTAAGTTGTTTGAGAGATGCAGCCCATTTGGAGAAGTGGGGAACAAACCTTCAGTGGTAGCCCACTAATCCTATGAAAAGATTTTACCTACGCCTCTTTATTTGCGGCCATTTGGAAAACTGGGGTTTGATACATCCATTGCTCAACCATGTAGCCTAAGAACTTAGCCCTGGTCTTTTGCTGTTTTTTTTTTCAACCACCTAGGAGCAAAGGAAAGCATGAGTGAGTTTGGAATGTTCACATTTCAGCAGCACATGCTAGCGATAAACTTAAGTGACTGTCATTAAGTAAATAATTAGATGGCTTCATATCTGTTTAAAGTAAACAAGAAAGTGGGGTTTCCTGTAAAAAAAGAACACAAAACATAAGCACAAGCCATCAACTTTTGATTAGGAAGAAGGCAAAAGAGCACATATAAAAAGGAGTGCAAGTGAACAGATCTATTATTTATAGTTGCATGGTGTTAAGAAAATGAAGTAGTGAAGAGAATTTTGTATAAAAACAGATATGCTTAAGGAAAAATCCAGTAGGGAAAAAAACGGTTTCAGCAGACAGTTTAAGGTGAGACAGCAGCAAAAGATAGAAAGCAATTAGTAGTGAGAAAACCTTAAATAGTTCATACAGGGGCTTAGAGAAAGGCCAATAAGTATAGTTTGTACTGTACTGTAGTTTGCTAAACTAATAATTAAATTATATTCAATTTTAAATTTTAACTGTCACCCAAACAAAGTTAATTCATGAAGCCAGCATAATACAAGTCTGTTGGAGGTGCCTGGTGATCCAGTATCTTGGCTTCAGGGTCACCGAACTCAAGAAGGTGGCATTGTAAAAATTGGCAGGTTGTGGCCAGATGTCCTTTAGGAAGATAGTGTGCACCCTCAAAGTGACACAGAAGTAGACTTCATATCAGAGAGGTAAAAATAGTTGGGTCAAGGTCTGATGTAAGCACAAGGAGAGAGTGCACATTGCTCAGGGGCATCAACCCCAGACTGAGATCTCCAGACATTTTCAGTTTTCGGTGGTTCCTATAACTCTAAGATGATACGTAGGGATGGTGAGACCAAACAGGTCACCTCAAAACCAGTCCGCAGAAAGGCGGAAATAGTAATAGTTAGGTGGCTTGAGACGTAGATTTGCTCCAGATACAAAGGGTTTTGTATGTTGTGTTGCCTTCAGGGTACACAGGTAGGAGATTTCTCTGGAAAAGTGAAATGGTTCTTCGCTGGAGCAGGGGTGGATTCAATTGTCATTGTCCATGTTGAAGCAAATGATTTACATAAGGGCAGACTATATGTTCTGCAGTCCAAATGTAAAGAGTTAGGTGGCAAAGAGAGGAACAGAACTGGCAAGGTAGTCTTCTCAGAAGTTTTGCCTGTGTCATCCACCAGTCCAGGTAAGAATGAGGAGAGTAGAAGGCTTAATGTGTGGCTCAAATTTAGAGGGGCATGATAGAGGAGCATAGGTTTATGGGGCATTGGAACTCTTTCTGGATCTGTTCCACCATGATGGGTTTCGTTTGAACAGAAAGATTACCAATGTGTTGGGGATGAGTATGAGTAGGTTAGTTTTTTAAACTAAGGATTGGGGGGCAGGTCAGGTTATGAACTTCACATGAAGGGAAGAACAGTAGTGTAAAATCAAATACATATCTCTCTATTATAAATGAAAATCTTGAGATGAGACAAGACTATTGCCAAGAGATTTTTTCAAGTCCCACCCTTCTCTCAACCATTTACTGATAATGGCACATGGTCCTCTCACCTTTCATTCAAGTGAATGCTTTTGTCAAACACAGTCCCTGTGCTCTCAGCTCTTATAAATTTTTATGTTTTCCTCACTTTAACTTGCCAATAAAAGAAGACTTATTATGTCCAAATCTTTTTGAAGAATTTCATCCTGAATGGTTATCGACAATAGAAATGAGTGCATGGGCAATCCTAGCACTGAGAAATGGTGAAGTCAAACTAATTAACGCAAACATTGTCAATCAGTTATACAGCAAATTGGTTAAATGCATATTAATAGACTATGCTGAAACAATTGGTGGTGATGGTAAGGAAGATGAAAACATCAACTTACAATATCCCGTAGAATATCTACAACCATTAACACCGTCCACTGTCCCACCAGCCAAATTACTGTTGAAAGAAGGATGTATCGTAATGTTATTGCGTAATTTATGTATGATTGATGGGCTATGCAATAGGACAAGATTAGTTGTATTCTAAATTGGTCGAACAATTCCGACATGTAAAATTTTAATAGGCAGCAAGAAAAGTAATGCAGTACATCTTCTGCGGATAACATTAGAAACCAAAGGAGATTTTGATATGGTATTCGTATTAAAACATTTACAGTTTCCCATTAGAATAGCTTTTGCTATGACAATTAGCAAATCACAGGGACAAACATTCGAAAAAGTTGGTTTATTTATTAGAGAGAAAGAAACAATATTCACTCACGGGCAGTTATATGTTGCGTTGTTTTGATGTAATTCCAAACACGGAATCAAAATTCAATATTGACAAAAAGTTAATTCCATTCAGTAAAAGTGTAAGTTTAAAAGGTATTTGCATGTTACTTACAAAAGTTAGGCAGGTTTTATTTTGAAATTCTACGCGTAATGGTCATAACTGGAACCTACTTATGTACATATATACGGCAATAGCCTGCAGCTCGTTGGCTGTGTGAGGCGGAGTTGCGTCCCTCATCGTAACGCCTCCCACGTAATTGAGTGCCTGCCCATATAAGGCTGTCAGTCAGCAGCTATCCAATAGACACACTGCCGCTAAATATTCGCGGGTGAAGGGCTGTGCTTATGCAAACGAAGATGAGATGGTCAGGGATAGACTAGTGTTTGACACAAACTCAGCAAAAGTGCGAGAGAAACGTTTAAGTGCCGGGTCTTAGCTAACATTAAATAAAGCCGTTGACATCGCAAGATCGCACGAGATAGCACAAGCACAGCTGAGAACCTTCGATGCATGTACTCCGAGCGGCTCACGTGAACTGACTGTGAACGCAGAGAACAAGCAAGACCTCCAAAGAGCGCAGAGACTTTTGATCACGTGTCTGCAAAAAGTGCCGTTTCCTGCCGTGCAAAAATACTATAAAAGTTGAGCAGCCGGCGCGCGCACGTAGCTGTGCCAGCCTTCGAGACGCTGACTGCGCTTCTGCCTTAAGTGAAAGTAAGCACTTTTAATTTTTTCCTCCTTCCCCTGAGCTATAGCCCAGACAACTGCAAACATGGGATCCCTTTTCTAGACCGCGGCAAACTAATATTAAGGCGCTTCGCACTTTCTTTTGCACGTATACGATTATGAGGTCAAGGAAGACACGCACAGGAGTGAAGGACCGACAGTGCCATCCCGGCCGGTTAATGGCAGGGCCGTCTCTCCAGTCTACACAAGACCCGCCGCGACACTCCCAAAAAGGTGCTCATATCGTCAGTGAAGACGTCTCTCTACACTATATAAAAGAAAAAGGCAAGTTTCCTTTCTTTACACCTTTTTTTCCTTTTATCCCAAACCAAAGCCTTTCTCTCTTAACACTGCAGAGGACACAAAACTAATTTTCTTTAATTGCTGGTAATCCCGGTAAGGCACATTACCAGAGGCAGAAATTTGGACGTTCACATAGAAAATGTAATTTCTATACCACAGCCTTTCAAAAGGGATCTACTACCGAGAGATAATCCATATACATTTTAGCTGCTGTTAGTACTACTTACCTGTTGTGTTATACCGTCTTTAAAATGTAGTTTACCCGAAACCACTCCAGTAGTCCTCAATGTATCTTTACTTTTTAAAACGTGAATGTTTTACTGTTTAATAACTTATAGACTACATTTTATTATATATATATTGTGGAGAATGGCCAGCCGCTTATCCCGGCCAATACCCCCAAGCCGCCACGTGGAGCCCTCCTTGCAGCATGGAGGTCCCCAGAAGACCAGCAGGGCATCATGGACAATGGAGTTTTTATGCACAGCCCTGCTGGATGCCAGGGGGGCCACTAGGGAACGCTGCAGGGAGGAGTAATGGATATTTTCCCTACGCCCTGGAAGCACACGTGGACAAGAGGAATGACGTGCTTCCGGGGTGAAGAAAAGAACTTGTACCTGACCCGGAAGTGATTGAGAGTCAAATGGACTGGGGATTAAGAACACTTCCGGGTCAGGAAATATATAAAGGCTGTGGGAGCTCCCAGACGGCGAGCTGAGTTGGGAGGTAGAGTGGCTAAGCGTCTGGGTGTTTGGAGGAATTGTTATTGTTTATTTGATTATTGAGTATTGTGGAGAGGAGCGTGCTTTGTGCACTTTATTATTATAATAAATCTTATTATTGAACTTTTACCTGGTGTCTGACGTGTGGTCTGAGGGTACAAGGGTGCGAGCAAACCCTTATCTGTCACAGTTGGCATAGTCTCGGCAGGATTCTCTGGCCGTCAGTTTGGCAGAGGACCTGGGAAAAAATTTTACTGTGGACAGAATACCCCGGGAAGACAGCGTCACGACACACACAGGAAAAATCGCCAGAAACCTCACCTTTTTCAAGTCCGTAATGGGGAAGAAGAAGACAAAGCAGAGCGCCAGCAACAGCGGATGTCTAGCGCTCGACATTGCCTGCGCTCAAGACAAGCTATGGAGCGGCTACACGTTTCGGGAGAGATTTCCGGAGGAGGACTTCTCTGACGAGGTATGTGCCGGGAATGTACTTGACAATCTTTTTAAATTAACACATGACGTCCCATGTACATACCTCCCAGATGTCCATCCGAAGGCTCTGCGGGAGGCAGAAGACAGACCCGAAGGCGATGGCGCGCAAACGAGTAACCCGAAGGACTTCCGCATTACGGGTGCCAGCGAGGGACACGTGACCTACCACAAGGGATTCCAGGAAGGTGACGTTCTGTGTCCAGCTGTTTGTGGCTTTGCCCTAGAAAAGACGGACTTGGTTTTTCCGAAGGGGAAAGGAGAGGCGAACGACGCACCGCTCTCCCTACAAAAAGGTAAGGAGGTCCGGGAAATGACTGATCGGTCCGTCGATAAATTGATACAGACGGATTGCAGTCAGCCAAAAGCAGCACCGCGGACCTCCATAAAGAACTCCAAGTCCCAGGCGCCCTTGCAGAACCCGTCAGAGCACATGCCAGGAGCAGACGTGTTCATTGGCTCCTGGCCGACAGGTAAGGAGATTAAGGAAGTGAACCTGCCTTCGGCCGAATTAACTGATATTATTGACGTACGGGAACTCGAAACATTAATAAAGCCCATATGGAGTGTTTTGCAGACATTGGAGTCGATTAAGAAGATCGTTGGGGAGATGGGAGCAGCGGCTGAAGCGCCTTTAAGGAAAGTGAGTGAGTACCTGCGGCGGATCAGTCGGGAGCTTCCCGTATTATATGATTTGGCGGTACAGGCAGGTAATGCCAGTACCGTATATAATGTAATAGGGACGCAGTGTGATCCGGGCCCGCTTTTAATAAATAGCGGGTGCCAAATCACTGCGTACCCTACAAGAGAGGCCGGAACGTTGACCGAGTGGTCGGCGGAAGGGCTAATTGATCCGGGGCAGCTAGACAGTGCTGACTCCCGGAGTGAGGCAGCCCTAAAGACGCCGCCACCGGTAATTTTTAAACAAAAGGGGTGCAGACAGTAAAGGGGTGCTCTTCTTCCAATAGAGAGACCCAGACTGTGGACAAGCCCCAGATGAAACAGGAGACTACTAAAATAAAACAGAGGTCTCCTGAAAGGAAAGCAAAAAGAGAGAAGGCACCGTGAGAGGCTGCAGGAGTTTCACTCCCAGCAAAACAAGGGGCGGACCTAACATTTCCTAATTGTTTTCAGTCCCGCAGGGGGAGAATACCAGGAGGACGGAGGCAGTGCTACAGGTGCCGAAGGTTGGGCCACATTTGGCAATACTGTCCTTGGAGAGAGGGGGACAAGATATCAAATTGGAATAATATTCCCCTTTGGTTCTCCAGGGACCAAGATAGTCGGATTAATCAAGGCTCAACCGGAACGTCCTCTTGGAGGAAGACTTCCCTCTCGGGGCAGGCCGCTCCGAATCATTATAATTCGTCGCTGTTGGGGGAATACTGTGGAGAATGGCCAGCCGTTTATCCCGGCCAATACCCCCAAGCCACCAGGTGGAGCCCTCCTTGCAGCATGGAGGTCCCCAGAAGACCAGCAGGGCATCATGGACAATGGAGTTTTTATGCACAGCCCTGCTGGATGCCATGGGGGCCACTAGGGGACGCTGCAGGGAGGAGTAATGGATATTTTCCCTACGGGGTGAAGAAAAGAACTTGTACCTGACCCGGAAGTGATTGAGAGTCAAATGGACTGGGGATTAGGAACACTTCCGGGTCAGGAGATATATAAAGACTGTGGGAGCTCCCAGACGGCAAGCTGAGTTGGGAGGCAGGGTGGCTAAGCGTCTGGGAGTTTGGAAGAATTGTTATTGTTTATTTGATTATTGAGTATTGTGGAGAGGAGCGTGCTTTGTGCACTTTATTATTATAATAAATCTTATTATTGGACTTTTACCTGGTGTCTGACGTGTGGTCTGAGGGTACAAGGGTGCGAGCAAACCCTTATCTGTCACAATATATACACACACACACATATAGACACATACATATATGTATATATACTAGCAAAATACCCGCGCTTCGCAGCGGCGAAGTACTGCCTTAAAATTTTTATTAAGAGGAAAATTAAACCTTTTTAAACTGAGGGAAAATATACCAATAATTATTTGTTAAGGATCTCTTTGTATGCCACGTTGTCAGTTCGGCCCTCCAGTTGTAATATGACCAAGCTGTAGCTGTGCGCTGAGCTTAATCTTGAGCATGCAACGTACAGTTGGCCATGTGAACAGTAATCTTGTTTCAAATCTCACAGTTTGGATTGCTGCTGTCATAATCGGTTTGAGTTTCATGGTTTGTTTCAATTACGACAGTATTTGTAGGACTTGTGTTGAAGAGACATTCGGCATCTGTCAAGCGTTGTAAGTATACAACCAGTTTCATTAATAACTTCACATCCAGCTTTTGAGAGTTTAAACATTTCTAAACATCAAAGTGTCCACTACTGAAATCGTCACCTGTGAATCTAAGATGTTTAAGAGACATTGGCGGTTGTCCAAAGCTGTAAAATATTTGGCCATTTCGGTACACTTAAGCATTTCACTCTTCTAGTGCTCCTGTGTAGTATAATTATCTCCTGTACCGTCATCAGTCCACACCTTGAACCTGTCCCAGTCATTCAATACATAAGACACAATGTTCCTCCGGATATCAAGAGTGAGCCTGATATGGCCGTGCAATATGTAACAAAGAGAATGGAAAAGGCAGGTGCCATCTCCGGGCATGGAAACCACTTGGTAAGTGACAGTTCTTTGATTGATGGTGATCACCTCGATAGACATGTTAATGGGGGTACGGTTGGAATGATAAAGGAAATGGGTACCTGAACAATGTAAAGTAAGTCTAAAATACCTACACAATAACTATAATCGTGATAAATGAACAATAAAACAGCGGAGAAGCCGTGGATTAAATAAAAAGGCTGTAGTTATCAGCAGGGAGACGTGAATACCGTGGCGAAGCAAGGAAGGGAATGTAGAGACTGGAGCGACAGGCAGGCAGCCTGGCAGGCAGCCAACAACGTGGGAGGCGTTGGGATGGGGGACCCAACGCCGCCTCACACGGTGACCGAGCTGCAGGCTATGGACGTATATATGTACATAAGTAGGATTCAGTTAGCGTTGGGAACCCGCATAACAAATTTCTTGAAGATGGGCCCATAAGTAACAAAGACCGTTGAAAAGTTCAATACAGTGGCATCATATCACCGAAATAAGTACCAAATTTCAGCCGTCTACCTAAACGGGAAGTTGGAGAATTAGTGACGTTGGAAAGTTCAATATGGCGGCTGACAGTGGCGTCACACCACCGAAATAAGTATGTACATTGGTTTCAGTTAGCGCAGGGAAGCCGCCTACCAAATTTCGTGAAGATGGGGCCATGAATAAGAAAGTTCAACATGGCGGACATTGTTGACCGTTATGACCGTTACGCGTAGAATTTCAAAATGAAACCTGCTTAACTTTTCTAAGTAATCTCTAAGGAATGAGCCTGCCAAATTTCAGCCTTCTACCTACACGGGAAGTTGGAGAATTAGTGATGTTTGGAAAATTCAATATGGCGGCCGACAGTGCCGTCATACCACTGAAATAAGTACGTACATCGGTTTTGGTTAACGTACGGAAGCCACCTACCAAATTTTTTGAAGATGGGGTCAGCCTTCTACCTTCACGGGAAGTTGGAAAATTAGTGACATTGGAAAGTTCAATATGGCGGCCGACAGTGGCGTCATACCATCAAAATAAGTACATACATCGGTTTCGGTTAGCGCAGGGAAGCCGCCTACCAAATTTCGTGAAGATGGTGCCATAAATAAGAAAGTTCAACATGGCGGGCATTGTCGACCGTTATCGACCGTTATGACCGTTACGCGTAGAATTTCGAAATGAAACCTGCTTAACTTTTGTAAGTGAACTGTAAGGAATAAGCCTGCCAAATTTCAGCCTTCTACCTACACGGGAAATTGGAGAATTAGTGATGAGTGAGTGAGTGAGTGAGTGAGTCAGTCAGTCAGTCAGTCTGTCAGTCAGTCAGTCAGTGAGGGCTTTGCCTTTTATTAGTATAGATATATATATATGTGTGTATGTATGAATGTGTATGTGTGTGTATATATATATATATGTGTGTGTAGATATATATTGTGAAGGTCAGCCGGGTCCCATACCCGGCAGGGACGCCCCTGCTGCTTATGTTCCGGGGGAGCCACCATGGGCAGTCCAGTACCTCCCCCGGGACGCTTGGTGGCAGCCTCCATGGCTGACGGTGATTCCCCAACCACCCGCAGGGCTCCATGGGAGATGGAGTCCTCCACAGCCTGGCTGGGGGCTCAGATGGCCGCTAGGGGGAGCTGCATGGACTCAGCAGCCTGGCTGGACGAATCTTCAGCCCCACCCGGAGGTGCAATTAGGACCAGGTGGTCAAGCACCTGGAACCCTTCCGGGTGGGTTATAAAAAGGGCCAGCCACCACCACTCAGAGAGCCAGAGTTGGGAGGAAGGAGACGAAGTTTGAGGAGGAGTGGTGGTAAAGAAAGGAAGAGAACTGGTTTGTGCTTGTGTTTTGGGGACTGTGTTTGGGCTGTGTGGCAATGGGAAGACGTGTCCCACAGCCGAAGAAAAATAAAGTCTTTGTGTTTTTTATACGTACCTCCGTGTCCATCTGTGTCGGGTCAGGCGCCTATATAGCGCCTTTGTTACAATATATATGTAGATATGTATGTAGATATATATGTAGATATGTATATATGTGTATATATATATGAAGTTATATATATATAGATATGTATGTATATATTTATATATATATGTAGATATGTATATATATATATATGTAGATATATATGTAGATATGTATATATATATATGTAGATATGTATATATATATATATATATATATATATGTATATATATATATATAGATACAGTACAGGCCAATAGTTTGGACACACCTCCTCATTCAATGTGTTTTCTTTATTTTCATGA
>JANRMT010062818.1:48211804-48235841 GCA_026402145.1 Polypterus bichir lapradei | reverse complement strand
TATATATATATATATATTCCTATTTTCTTGTATTTTTTAATCAGTTTTTATATCTTTCTTTATATCAATAATAAAAAATTTCACCTCAAAGAGCCCAACTTTGTTTCCATCTTCTCCATGCACCAAAGGTACAATTTCACATCCTGTTGATACTGTTGACTCACTTGGGGTGTTGGTAGTAGGGATAAAGAGACCATGCTTGGTTCAGATATACCACTGGAAAGCAGTGCCCACCTCACTCCCTGTTTCACTCCCACATTCGCTGTTGGCTAGAGCAGAGGCTGCATCCCTAGTAGATTCATTCCTTCGCCCATTTCTTCCAGCTCAGTCTGTGGCAGGTCATATTGTGAATCTGAGACCTGCTTAGACTTTGATGAAACTTTAGCTACCTTTTCCTTCTCTTTCTGAACTCTTGGTTTCCTGATCATGTTTTTAATGTACTTATAATGAATTCTCTCAGATTAATTAAATACAGGATAGTTCACACAGATTAAAAAAAAAAAGCTAAATATGTCTATTCCTTGCTACAAATGAGACCAATTCTAGTGTCAGATGTTTTGAAATGAAAAATTTTGCAGTCAGCCTTTTCCTTAAACATAGAACTACTGCTAAATAGTACTAACTTACCTATGCACAATACACATGATGAAGAAGTGGTATGTATGGTAAATGCACCTCACATTATACACCGAAAGTGAACATCTTTTAAAAATGGTGCCATCTGTTATCCCAGCTTATTGTGATGGACAAGAGGGCACTGCTGTATTTGTAACAATACAGGAGCCTAGGATTCCTTGTTTTGCGGAATTGTTCTATATATGAAACTGGCATGTTGCATTCCTTAACAAGTCAATATGGAATGGTATTTGTTCCACATTTTATACATGAGTCTGAGAGTATGAAAATCTACTCTATATATAAATATAAAATCCTAAGCCTAAAAGTGCAACAATGTTTCTGTTTTGACGATGTGTTTACATAGATTGTTGTAGACACAAAACACACATCAAATTATTTCCCCTTACAATTCTAGGTAGCTCACTCCCATATAATCAATCAATGAAGGAACTGGGAGAACTTCTTTTTTTGCTTGCTCTGAGGCAGTGGGGGGAAGGTATAGCAGGCTGCTTGCTGCTTGGGCTTATTTACACATTTAGAAGACAAAAGATGCTGACGGAGAGGTGCGAAGGGATTTAAGTTGAGCCAGATTTGCAAGTTTTTTCATAGGCTCTGTTAATTCTAGTGTTAAATGTTCGGAGCGCGGGACGGCAGCAGTATCATGCCAGCAGCAGTAGCAAGCTAGCAGCTGATCGAGCAAAGAGGAGGTAAAAAAAAACTATTTGTTTCCCATTGTATCACTGTTTAAGAGGGAGTTTCCGAGGAACGACCGCATCTCCTTAAGGAACGTTCAGCCCCCCTCTTCAAAACGCGAGTGGCAGAGATGCTAAGTGGCTGGAGCGTAGCACAGACTGGGGGGTTGGCGAGCAAAACAAGCAGGGGGCAAACCCTCTAGTAATCTATAATACAATCAACAGCTATGATCATTTTTCCTTACTATAACATGTAGAGAAGGTATGTTAGACAACTAAATAAATAAATCAAAAAACAATGTGAGCTGTCTCTCCATATGCTTCACCTACATCATTCTTGTTGTGAGATGTGCAAACACCAATTGCTTGATCCAGTTAGTTAGCACTAGTGTAGTAGAGAATGGATTTTGCTGCTAATGTGACTGTGAGTCCTCCTACAAAACAAAGATGTTTACAGTATCATTACCTCAAATGTGAATGCCATTATCCATGGCTTGAATCCGTTGCAGGATACATCAAAAAGACACACGTACAAATTCACCAACTAGCCAATAAAGTGAACCATTATACTGTGATATACTGAAATATATATAGACATACTGAGCCAGAGAAAACATAAAAACTTAATGGCAATTATATCATTACTAAAATACTTTGCACTTCCAGATAATGACCTATGAACCCCATAATTTTTAAATGTAGTTTTATTTTAATTGTCAATCAATTGAACTTTGAAATGACTAGCCTTGAAAATGTAATAAAGTAGAATCTTTACTAAATAAATATACTTTTTAAAGAGTAAATGTATTAAGATTTAAAAATACTTTAAAAGGAAAAATAAACGCAATTTGTTGCGTTCTACCACTGTGATTTATACATCTATGCTATGCTGAAGGAGATACCAAAATACACTGGGTAAACCCATGCAGATATGGGAGTTACTTGCAGATTCCTGATAGTCATACTATTAATATATTACCCAAAGTGTGCCATCAACTATATTTTCATAAACACACATCTATACAAAATGGAGCACCGTGGCTAAATTGAACACCATCTTTCAGCATGTTCCCTTGTTACTTTCTAAATTTAAAATTTAAAACTTAATCAATTTAAAAAATGGAAAACTGAAAAGTGTTGAACCTTATGTATTTATTGGCAGGAATATTTTTTGTCATGAGTAGAATGTCAGTGAAACATAAAATAGTAGATGACGTTAATATATGGAAATATACAGGGATAAAAGCATCTATAAGACTGTTGATGCAAGTAGTGATTAACCCAGAAAATTGCTTGCTCTATGCATTTTAACAACTTTAATTTTCTTGGAGTTTATGAAAACTGTTATATATCAAAAACTCCTAAGAAAAACATTTTATTCAACAGACTGTTGATGAATCATAAAATCTAGACCATGTTTTCTGTTCCTAATAAAAAATCATAAACTGCATGTATGGAATTTTCATTGACTTAAAATGACAGTGTTCTTCTATTCACATGACTGCAGGAGGCTACTACCTTAATAGTTTCATATGGTCTGGCCAGCAGTTTGACCCAGCGTGAAAAGTCACAGCATTGTGTATAAAAATACATTTCCTCCTCTAGTTATAACTTTAGAGAAAATTGTAAAAAAAAACATGAAAACCAAAAGCTCCATTTGTGATATTAAAAAGGAGTTGCTAGGCTCTGCAGGGTTCTCATAGTCAGTCAACTAGGGTAGCAGGAGCTGTAATTCAAAATGATTAATAAAAACAAAATGAGACTGCAGGGTTTTCATTCAGTGCTCTCTGTTATATGTCAGGGCTTGACAAATTGCAGGAACCCAGTCACTAGACACTGAATGATAGATCAATTTCTGCATGTTGATCAATAGATATTTAAACAGACTGAGCCTAATAAATACAGTAAAAACACAGATGCCAATCCTACTAGTCCTTAAACAAAAATCTCTGAAAGTAGTTGAAATATGGAGAAAGACTTATTGATAGCAGAAAAAAGTGCAAAAAACCTTTCTTTTATTTTACTGCCTACCTGTGGCACTCTTGAACACTTCCAGATTTCATCTGCTCATAATAACATATGCATATTGGAACATATAAATATAATGCAATGGAATATAATGCAGTGAAGTTTTAGCAAAACAAGAGAGACTCCCTGTGCTGAGACATGGAAGCAGAGGAGCCATAGAAATCTCTGAGCATGTTCTGTAGCAGGATGGACCTTGACTACTAAAGAGAGCGTATGTGTGAGAGAGAGAGAGTGAGAGA
Organism: Polypterus bichir lapradei; assembly: GCA_026402145.1. Taxonomy (NCBI): domain Eukaryota; kingdom Metazoa; phylum Chordata; class Cladistia; order Polypteriformes; family Polypteridae; genus Polypterus; species Polypterus bichir. The sequence goes on along the minus strand of JANRMT010062818.1, from coordinate 48,232,264 downwards.
GAGAGAGCGAGAGAGAGAGAGAGGGAGAGAGAGAGAGAGGAGAGGAGAGGCAGAGAGAGAAGAGGCAGACAGCTGGATCTATACTGTCAAAAGATCAGGAGAAAGCATACAGATTCTTTAAGGCTCCGGGCACTAAACGACAGAAGCACCAAAAGAGCTATTAAGAGGGTATACTTTGCAGCATTTTGGTGGATCGGCACGGAAAGAAGTGAACCTGGTGGAGGCTTGAACTATCAAGGCACTAAGAGGTGGGTCACTGATAGCTCTGCGACCCGTCATTTTTTTTTTTTTTTTGCCCAGCAATAGAGCGAGAGTGAGAGTGAAAGAAAGCAAAAGGGGGAGCGATCTGTTTTTTAATTCATCACCCCCGCCCCCTTTGTCCATTCACAAATACATTGCATTCTGTCGTCGTGGCGATGCAGAGGCATTCTTTCCGATTGGTTGAAGAAGGGTCCCATTGAGAGCTAAGACTTACCCCCCTCCACCTACCTTTTCATACACCCTTGTATTCTCCTTATATTATTTTCTCTTTTTCTTTGATTTCTCCAGCTCCCTCTTCAGCATTCACTGAGGGAGGGTCTCTGAAAGTGGGTGATTAGGAGCTGTCAGTCTGTTCATGTTTTGAAAGACCAGACTAACAATAAATAATATGGAATAAAGCAAAGGATTGATGCTCTCAGTACTATAAATTCCAAATATCTGGTTAGTATAAACAAAATAAAAAGGATTAAAGGAGTTTAAAAAAGCAGTGGGCTAAAAGCTAGATTTAACAACATATTTTTGTAATATTTCTCTTCAATAAGCTACCTTTGCTGCAGAAATGAAGGGTGATTCTGAGGAAAGCATTGAAAGCATTCGACCATCCAACTTGCAAGCATTTGCCAACAATTCTACATTGCATGGCATGAGCCATATTTTTGCTTATGGCCCTATGACCTTTCGCCGCTTCCTTTGGACTTTATCCTTCTTGGGTTCACTAGGTTTGCTTCTGATAGTCTGTGTGGAGAGGGTCACCTACTACTTTACTTATCCACATGTTACTAAACTGGATGAGGTGGCAGCACCAAACCTCACCTTCCCTGCTGTTACCATCTGCAACCTCAATGAGTTTCGGTTTTCAAAGATTACTCGCAATGACCTGTTTCATGTTGGTGAATTATTGGCATTGTTGAATGATAATTATGAAATTGCCAATCCTCATCTAGCTGAACCTGAAGTAGTTGCAGCCCTAAAAGAAAAGGCCAATTTCAGGGGTTTTAAGGCCAAACCATTCAATATGACCGATTTCTACAACCGTACTGGACATGACATTAATGAGATGCTGCTGCAGTGTACCTTCCGTGGGACCTATTGCCATCCCAGTAACTTCACAACTGTGAGTTTTTCTTGTTTCTCTTTTTACAATAATATCTTTGCGTTTGTCATATGCTTTAATAATCCTCAAACTTTTTATAGTATTGGGATGTCTATGAATCATAAGGTGCACTGGAGACTTATTTTGGATGTTAAATTTTTTGTTCTTATTTCCTTTTAACTGTTGCTTTAAGTTGTTGTTTGTGTTTATTTCTTTGTATTATTTGATTTTTACAGGCATACTTGCCAAAGTTTTGAATGATTAATAATTTAAACATATGGATAATGGTTTGAAATGATGGTTTCATTGTGTTTTGTTTGAAGAATACATGGCAGTTCTGTTGGAGGCTTACCAATTAGGCCTTGATACCATTTTAAATACATTTTTTGCTGCCAGTTGTGTTTTGCATTGATTTTGGTAACTGATTTTTGTTTAAGTAAGAGCCTATGTTCTCCCTTTATTGAATTCTGAAGTTACGTTTGTTGCAGTTAAATGATTTTTGGAAAGACAAAATAGATGATCAGATGCTGTCTGTAGTGAGATTGTAGTCATGCTCTAATAAGTATGTATAATGTTTTTATGTCAACATTCTGTAAAGTGTGGCTTAAGAAAAGCTGAGATGAATCAAGAAATGGGCACCTAGAAAAGAAATACTGTATATCTGGTAACCACTAAGACAAATAAGGAATTTCAAAGTGCCAGAACAGATGTTAATATAGCATTGCAGGTTGTTTTTATTTTGTGTCAGCTTTATTTATTTCCTAAGATGTGATTGCTTATTCTTCTGTGAACATACTTCGGTATATTTTTTACATCTCCTCATAGTAAAAGTGAAAATTTAGCCTTTTCTTTGAAACTTTTACATGAGTTACACTAAAATAATATGTCATGATATGCCATAGAAAGACATAGAAACCTATCAAAATGTTGTGCAACTAACATATTCCTGCAGAGTAAAGTTTTCCAAATGTTGTAATAGCTATGTTAGATAGATAGATAGATAGATAGATAGATAGATAGATAGATAGATAGATAGATAGATAGATAGATAGATTAAGTGGAATTGAATCCTATTGAAAGCAAATCATACAACACTATAGTGTGTATCATGCTAACTTGTAAAGCAACATAATGATGCACCCACATTTACACATATTATGTTGTATATAATGTAAAAAACGATTAGTTTCAGCCGATTATTAATTTATTTTGACAATCCCAATAATGAACATTACCAAAAATTGTAATTAAGAACTTAATTGATCGATTTATTATAACTACCAGGGCTGCTTCAAATATTGATTTTCCAACCTTATCAACAAATAAAACTCTTAAAATAATGACACAATCCATCTATTATATGGAAAATATTTACTTTTGCTTTCTTTTCTTTCTGTGTAGTATTATTTTTGCCTGCTTTGTAGAATTTCTTTGTGAGTCATGTGAATTAACATTCAAATTTCCAATAAATACATTATTAACATTTGGAGAACACTACTGTACACTTTATCAAAGCTAGCAGAATTAAGTTAAAGCCTCATTAAAGAAATAATTAGTATTTAGTTTTTATTTCCTCACAGTGTGAGTACTCTGTTAAAGTTTTAGTAACACGAACTCTTGTCAATTTATAGTATTTTTCTAAACTGATATTTTTCCTTAAAGAACATCAAACAGCAATAATTATGACCTGGATAATTTGTCAAACCATAAATAGCATGTGTTCTCATGTATTCTAGCATTTCTTTTCCTGTTCTTTATTTGCTTTCATTTGATAATCAACAAAAATGTTAACATAAATTGTAACATGATAATGTATTGTTGACTGTTGATTATGAATCCATAACTACATTTTGCACATAGAAAAACATAAAACAATGAAAAATGCATTGGTAACTGAATTGAATTTCTTTTATAATTAAATCAAAACATTCCATTTGTAACTAATAAAGCAAAATGCCTATATGAAATAGTAACTTTAAATAGTACTTTATTTTGCTTTTCAAAATTTAACACATTCAGTATATAATAAAAAATGAGTATTAATTCTCTTGGATTTTGTGGTTTTTTTGTGACTTTTGTGGATTTTGTTTGTGAACTGAACCACTGAAGTATAGATCAAAACTACTTAGTTATTCATTAAGAAGTATGTACTGTAACCATTAATTTACTGAGAAAACAACATAAAAATAACAGCAAAGATAAAACAAATACAATAAGGTTTCAATACTGTAAATTCATTATTACAAACATAATTCTCCTGCTCTGTAGGAAGCACAGAAAATTAAAACTCAGAAAGACAATGAAATCATTTTGCATCAATATTGAGGCCTGGATACCACTTGTTGTAAATCCCTAACGTCTAAATAGGCTGTATAAATGTTTGTTGTTTTTTTTTTTTTTGTCAGATATATAATGCACTTTTGCTAATTTCTTCAATGTGTTAGCACAGGATAACAATTGAATTATTTCTTGCTAATTGCTACTGTGATTCTAACTGGGAAAAATGAATGGGTTATTTAAACAATATGGATTGCATTTACTTATTTCTCCTAGCTATCTATTAATCTGAATGATATTGTCTTAAAAGCATTTAGGATCTTACAATGACTTTTCGCAATGCATTTGCATTTATGGAAGTGGCAGTCTCAATTACGCAACATCAAGTGGGAAAGCCTGGAGGATATCTACATGGATAAACAGTTACAGAGTTTGTAAACCTAATATCACAACTGGCAATGTACTAGTCATTGCTTGAATGCTGTCCAAGTAGAAAACCTTTTGCAGTAGAGGTACCAAGAGGCCATAAATAAAATGGCTTAAATTCTTCACTGTGGGGCACATTTCCAAGTAAAAGTTATGACATAATAGAAATTATAAAGTAAATAATGAAACTTGTAAAGATTATTGTGCAAAAATGGTATAGCTTGGAAGCACTATTTTTTAAACTTTGTAAAATAGCATATTCTGCTATGGGTTTTTACTTCCACTATAAAAGCAAAATACTGTATTGTGAAATAACAATATTTTATGAAGTGGCTGCATAATACTGATTGCATAACCATTAATATTTATGTTGTGATGAAAACTTGATTGTACAAAGTTCTTACTGTTCTTAAAATATAATTAAAGTTATGAATGGTTTGAAGCTCTTCTTGAATCAAAATTAAAGATTAAAATTAGAAAGGTTGAACGTTAATTTTAGTGACTCAGCTGTGATTGTGCAGCGTGAAGGTGTTGTTTCATCAGTAAAACTTTAATCATAGAAACATGACATTGTTATTAATCCATTTCAGAATACATCAAGATATATAAAATGCATTTTCACTAAATGTACTTCACTTGCATATAATCTCTTTAATCACTTTTCAATTGATATTATGTTATATTTCTACAATCTATAAAGATTGCAGTATGATTGCATATTCTTTACTAGAACCTGTGTAAAAACTGTAACCTACATTCCGTTGGGTAGTTCTGGAGAAGCCATTAAGGTCTACAAAATACTTTATCATTTAACTAATAATTTGGAAGAAAAAAGCATTACTTCATTATGCTATAACATTTGCTTTATATTATCACTAGCCATGTGCGTCCAGTTGTCTGTGAAGGGCTCCCTGTTTAAACACGGCTGCCAGTTGTGAACTGGGCCCTTTGTCACACAGCATTATGATTTTTTATAAGGGAAACAAAATTACAAAAGAAAACCCTTGGATATTGATTCGATAGGAACGGCCTACTCGGAATCACTGTCCGAATCGTAATTATGTGGTGGTGTAGGAGCATTTCTGCTTCTGTCCGTTCACAGTCCATCTCGTTTTCACAACGCTGTCGTTTCCTCTCACGATCTTTTCTCAACCTTTCTCCAATCTCGCAGGTTGCTTTGTGGCAATCCAAAGACTAAGGCAATATACACAGAGCAATGGTTATAAAAGGGGGACACATAGGTATCCAGGCTCTTTAAAGCATAAATAGGGATTACTTCACTGACATGTGAGCAAGCCACGGTACAACTGTGAGATGCGCAGCACTCGCCGGCTACAATGTAACAATAATAATTTCCGGAACATGCTGTTATGTTGTCATTCATTTTACCCACTGTCTTTCTTTCATTCATATGTTACGTAGGCACGTACCTTTTATCTTCGGCAATCTCATTCTCTAACCAGGCCTCAGGAGCTAACCAGCGTAACACTGTCCACCACCCCTTTCGTTATTCCGGCACATTGTTGACATCTGTGAGTAACAACAATGTACTAAACTGGAAGGTGGTCTACGCATGCGTGGAATTCGCGGACAAACAAAGATCAAGATCTAAATGAAGATCTCTTTAGTTAATTTAAAGCACAACAATTTGTTTAGTTTGAATGTCTGTGTTTTGAGGTGTGACTGGCATACTACAGTCTTCAGTAGTATAAGCCTGGAGGAGATTCTTAATGCAATGCCTATGTTTTAGCTGTCTCTCTACTGCCATCTAGTGCTTCTTCTTCTAATTCATTTGCGGACAAACAAAGATCAAGATCCAAATGAAGATTATACTGTATATAGAGATTGTTATAAAGTCTTAATAGCATTTCTCCAAACCTGGATTAGCAGCCAGGACAAAAGATGTTAAGGTATGAACATATACTTTAACCATAAAAGGTAGAAGTGAATAAAACATGGAAAAAGAACACTGAAACAAAAACAGACTACCACACAGGGACAATATTGTTAAGCATTTGACCTGTCTCTCAGGTGTAGGTGCTACACCTCAGAAACCAATAGTGTTATACTTTATATGTAATTTCTTTGAAGTTCTTGGTGACCTCTCGTAAATTGAGCACCTACTAAACATGCATAGTCTAACACCCACTGGCAGTACCATTTTTCCCACACTGGCATGTAAAACTATACTACCACCCCAGTGTAACTGTTCTATCTTATTTGAGCCTGTGCTCTTCTGATTACATTAGTTAATTGTGCAATCCCCCAGTAGCACAACAAATAAGCATTACTACAGCAAGACAAGGATCATTTGGATTGTTCCTCATTTATTGATCATTTGGAGCATGATAGAGATAAAAATGTAACATTTGTCAAGTCTGACACAACAAAAACCATGCTTTTTAATCAAAGTTTCACTAGATTTGTTGAAAAGGTTATGTCATTGCTTCTCCATGCTGGAACAAACTTACAGGGAAGCAACCATACATTATCAGTGCTACCCATCCTCCCTGTTTGAACATTTTAAATATGAAATATTTCATGCTGTTTTAACACATTCCTTAACTACTAAAGAAGTATACATTACCTATTATAATATTTTATTCAAAGTTGCCTTTTCACAAGCAAAGACATGGGACACTGAGGCACACACACTTTTTGACAGTTCAACCATTAAATGAAAGGTGGTATTCTGGCAGCATGTTGGTGTTCAACTGCACCGACTCAAAGGATTCTTACGCTCTACATCACTCTGTCTTTAAAAGGATGGCTGACTGTTGTCACACCAAAAGAGAATTTACAAAAGAGAGACGAGAATAGGGAACTATGAAAGTCCTGAACAAACAAAATGTTCCTGCCTGCCCCAATATATTTTGAAACCTTGTCTATCCAGTGAAGTGGCTTGTCACTTGACCATGTTAAAGTTTCACTTTTTCACCCTGCATTTTTTGTTCACACTCTCTCTCTGTGTCCTTTTTCCTCTTACCAGTTAAGCCTTCACCACAAATTTTTATCTTGGGACTGGTCTCAATTTGCTTCTTATTGTGAAGAGGTTTTAAATCTCATCTCATCAAAATACAAGTTAGAGGTTGCTTGACTTTTGCTACAGGCATGCCATGATGGGGCTCTTTCTCATAATTACAGATGTACCTGCTCCCCCAAGCTTTTAGTTGCTCTCAATGTTGCCTTAATGTTCTGTGAAAGGAATGGCACTATCCCACATGTTTCTTTCTCTGATTGTGTGCTTTCAAAATGTGTTACCTTTTCTGGCAGTCTTTCCTCGACTCTACTATTATAATCAAAACATTGCATTACTTTGCCCAGATTTCCTCTCCTGTTTGTGTGCCCCTGTCTAATGCCATTTTGGGTAATTTATTATATTTACAACCCATATATGACCCTACCAGCACCTATGTTTTCACAATGGCATATACAAGGTCTGCTCCGGTTTCCTCCCACAGTCGAAAGACATGCAGGTTAGGTGCATTGACGATCCTAAATTGTCGCTAGTGTGTGCTTGGTGTGTGGGTGTGTGTGCCCTGCAGTGGGCTGGCGCCCTGCCTGCGGTTTTTTCCTGCCTTGCACCCTGTGCTGGCTGGGATTTGCTGCAACAGACCCCCGTGACCCTGTGTTAGGATATAGCGGGCTGGAGAATGACTGACTGACTATACAAGGCCTCTTCCGCTTCTACTGAGTCCATTTTACTGTCTTAAAGACTTTCTGTGGAACTCCTTCCTATCTTCCTCTTTTTGAGTGCTGAGACTCCTTCACAATTTGAATTGCTTTACATTATGTTATATGATAATGCTAATTAAGAAGTATATCTTAAATAGATATATATATATATTATATATCATTATATAATATATTTATTTATATATCTATTTTCTTAGCCTCGGATTAAATTACCATAACAGAAACTTCCTTTGAAGGTATCATAGCCTTATTTGCCATATTTGTAAAAAAGTAGAAATCTGTTATAAAAATGATAAAAAAATAATATTATATGTATTTCAAATGCAAGAAAGCAATAATGAAAATATTAAATATATCATATTTAAAAAACAAGTTTTGAACCAAAATGTCTCCATGACAAAAGATTTTGGAATGATTCTCCTTTCAAAGCAAAAAGTCATATGGAATGAACGTACATGATGGTTATTTCTAATTGTAAAAAATTATTAACAAAATAAATGACAAGCAAATTTTATGTATTTAATTTTCTAACATCCCACATGTCATTACTTGATCTCTTTTATATTTTACGTTACAATACATTGCTTTCTCAGTGAATATAGGACAGTGTCAACATTGACCAGCAAACCATTACATTTGACTGTGTTTTCTACCACATTGCTAACTTTCATAATTCTTTACAATGTTTCTGCATAAATTGTATTGCATCTCCATGAGTGTTATTATCTGTTATGAACTGCTTTGACTTTTATTATTGGTTTTAGTTTATATAATTTTTAAAATGTATTTCATTTACTGATTTATTTAATAAAAGACTGTCTAATGCAAATAAAGTTTCCAATATCAAAGTATATCCCCATCCTCCATGCCTTGTATAACTCAAAACATGGCTTTGAGTCTTCATAAGACATTTTGAGATGTAAAATTCAATCATAGATAGATAGATAGATAGATAGATAGATAGATAGATAGAACTTTATTTTTTCTCGAGGGGAATTTGGCTTTTTACAGATGATCTTTAAATAAATAAATACATACATAGGTAGATAAGTAAAAAAATAAATATTCACATACTCTGAACATACATCAGAATGACTAGAAAGCATGAAAATTCAAAAGAAAGAAAAGTTCTGAAATGGCTCTCACAGTGATAGTGAGGCATTATGCAGATGTATTGCTGTTGGTATAAAGGAGCCCAAGTAGCGTTTCTTGACACACTTCTGCTGAATAATTACTCTTAATAATTAGCAGTTATACCGTATCACAACTGAAAAATACAGTACTTTAACAATTCATTAGCACACTCCATTAAAGTAACCTGTGATGAGGCTTCAGTTGCCTGCAAACATTAATTTGCATACTCACACTCCTTCTTGCTCAGCTAAGTTATATTCATTAATTAATTTAAGATACCGTATGTGTCTTTGACAGGAGGAAAACAAGGTATGGGCAAGATAGGACAGATATGGGAAAATCTTAATGACTTTACATTTCAGTCTGCAATATTAGAATAAACCCATGGTATAGAGGGAGAGTTTCATTAATTTAGGAACAATCGATACCATTCTCTCTTTTACGTTGCTTCTTGATCATAGCATATACAATACAATACAATACAGTTTATTTTTGTATAGCCCAAAATCACACAGGAAGTGCCACAATGGACTTTAACAGGCCCTGCCTCTTGACAGCCCCCCAGCCTTGACTCTCTAAGAAGACAAGGAAAAACTCCCAAAAAACCTTGTAGGGAAAAATGGAAGAAACCTCGGGAAAGGCAGTTCAAAGAGAGACCCCCTTCCAGGTAGGTTGGGCGTGCAGTGGGTGTCAAAAGAAGGAGTTCAATACAATACAATACACAGAACAGAACAAATCCTTAATACAGCATAATAATAAAAATTTTAGAAGTACAGAGCAGAATTTAACAGTAGATGATATCACATAATAAGATTTTGATATTTTTAGAGTGCTGGAGACCTCATCTGTCAAGCTGCCTCCCCATTTGGCCATTCCACGGCTGAAACGTTGCTCGGCCAGCCAATCCGATGAAAGGCCCCTCTTTCCCATGATTCCTGTGATCCTCCATCAGGGATGACTTTACCATAGGCAGGCAAACAACTTGGCAGGTGGGCCGTGGCACCAATTGCCACATTTGAGTACCGAGAACAGAAACAGAATAGGTGAGGGTTAGTATTCAATTATACTTATCATGTTACTTATGTTTTAGTGCTAATGACTAACAACAGAGATGCAGTATGTACAGTTAATCAGCAGCTCTAGTCAGGATATGCTAAACTGAAGTAGTAAGTCTTCAGCCGGGATTTAAAGGCTGGGACCGAAGGGGCATCTCTTATAGAAGCAGGAAGACCATTCCACAGTTTAGGGGCCCTGTAACTAAAAGCTCGACCTCCCACTGTTATTTTATTAATCCTTGGAATCATAAGCAGACCAGCATCTTGAGATCTTAATGTGCGCTCAGGTTTGTAAGTCATGATAAGTTCAGAAAAGTAAGCCGGACCTTGGCCATTTAATGCTTTATATGTTAAAAGGAGGATTTTGAAATCTGCCCTAAACTTAACCGGGAGCCAGTGTAAGGATTTAAGAACTGGAGTTATGTGTTCATATTTTCTTGTTCTTGTAATAATTCTTGCAGCCGCATTTTGGATTAACTGGAGGCTGTATAAAGAACAGTTTGAACAGCCAGTGAACACCGCATTACAGTAGTCAATCCTACTAGAGATAAATGCATGAATTAATTTCTCACAATCCTGTTTATTTAGAAAGCGCCTTAATTTCCTAACATTTTTAAGATGGAAGAAACATATTTTGGACAACTTTGTAATATGTGCTTTAAATGACATGCTAGAATCAAAGATAACTCCTAGATTGCGGGCTGATTCAGTAAAATTATTCGGGATTCCAACTGAGTTAAATGTCGACAAAATATTGCTGTGATCAGCGTAATTCCCTCCAACAATTAACATCTCTGTTTTATCTGTATTTAAAGACAAGTAGTTCTCATTCATCCATTCCTTTAATTCACTAACACAACTAATTAAAGACAACATCGGAGAAACTTCATTTGATTTAAATGAAAGGTATAACTGGGTGTCATCTGCATACGAGTGAAAATTAACATTATGTTTCCTAATGAGAGATCCCAGTGGAAGCATGTAAAGTGAAAACAGTAAAGGTCCCAGTACTGAGCCCTGTGGGACACCATATTGAACTTCTGTGTATAATGAAGGAGTACTGTCAGCACATTTCTGTACATATTGGAATCGATTTGATAAATAAGAACCGAACCAAGCGAGCACGTGGCCTGTAAGACCAACATCATTTTCTAGCCTGTGCAGTAAAATAGAATGGTCAATGGTGTCAAATGCTGCACTTAAGTCTAATAACATAATTACAGTGGAGTTTCCTTCATCAGAGGATATCAGAATGCCATTTACAACCCGTGTTAGTGCAGTTTCTGTACTATGACCAGTGCGAAAACCAGACTGGAATTTCTCAAATAAATTGTAATGCATAAGGTGTGACTGAAGCTGACTGGCAATTACTTTTTCTAGTATTTTAGAGAGAAATGGTAAATTTGAAATAGGCCTATAATTATTTAGTATGTGTGGGTCTAGGTCTGACTTTTTAAGTAAAGGTTTAATGACTGACACTTTTAGTGCATCAGGTACTGTGCCATGCAGTAATGAACTATTGATAACGGTTAGAATAGGTGCTGCAAGAACATCCATTGCACTTTTTACTAGTTTTGTTGGCACTGGATCTGGGGAACAAGTAGCAGGCTTCATTTTAGAAATTAAAGTTAAAACTTCCTGCTCAGTGACAGGATTAAAGTTACTAAAGTGATGAATGCAATGTGAGGCAGGGTCTGCTAAGCTAGTATGCAGTTTGTACTGTGATGCTGAGATCTGGGATGTTATATTTTTAATTTTCTCATTGAAGAAGTTCATAAAGTCTGTACTGCTAATATCTGTTGGTATTTTGCACTGTTGATCTGAATTGCCATTTGTTAATTTAGCCACTGTTCTAAACAGTACCTGAGGATTTTTATTATTGCTATCTATTAATGTAGAATAGTATTCTGAGCGAGCTTTAAAGAGGGCTTTTTTATATTTATTAACACTCTCTGTCCATGCAATTTGAAAGACATGTAGCTTTGTTGTTCTCCATCTACGCTCCAAATGGAGAAGGTCCAATTTAATGAAGGGCTGGCAGAAAATAGTTCAATATAGTGTAATAATCATTTCTGATGAGCTCTCTTGGCTGTAGGAGACATGTTGACTACCCAGTTTACAGTAACATAACTGCTGGCGGCTAAAATCTTGAAATCAACCATTACTTTTTCTCAATGTCCACCATTAATTGTTTTGTTCTTTGACATGTAATGCCATATTATTAAGGCTACACAATTTGGAGTGCATTTCCCAAAAACAATCAATTTTGGTGAATACAAACGAGATAGTGAATGATGGAGGAAAAAAAAATAAGTGAGTTTTACAAGGGTTTCCTGAAGCCCTTCATTATCTGACATTTAACCAATGAGTTTAACATACTTCTTTGATGATTTCTTCCAAGTGTCCACTGAGAAATGGACAGACTGCTGATAATGGGAACATCTATGTGACATATTTCAGTTGTCAAATATATATTATATTGTCACATTAGACATGTGTGAATGTAAAAAAAGTACCTTTTCCTTGAAAAAGAAAACAATGGCTGACAGAGACACAAAAAAGAAGCAACACTTCACAAAAGATGAGTTAAGACAACTTATGAAGGATGTGGGGAAAAAAAAAAAGAAGTGGACGTATTACTAACACTGAGAAGAAAAATAGATGGGAGGAGATGGCAGACAGAATAAGTGCCTGTAGTGCCAAAGAAGATCTGACACTGAAATCAGTAAAAAAGTTGACAGTGTTGCCAAAAGAAAGGAGGCTGAGGTGAGAAGACAATGGTCCAGAACTGGTATTGGGCAGTCACAGGCAGCTGTTCTCACCACAGAGGAGTAGCAGGCCTATTATATTCCTCTCAGAAGGTGACCTGTATCCATTAAACAAAAGTATATTTGACTTTGTCAATGATATTTGTTCTTTCTTTGCAGACACACATGCTCAAGACCAAACAGGCTCAGTGTCTTGAAGGCTTCTTTTTTTGGCATATTTTTATATTTTGACTGTCGTTTGGTTCTTGTTTTGTACTTTCAAACATTTTTGTATTCATTTCTGCACACTGAACATAATAAAGTTTAAATTGTATGACTATGTATATTTAATGTTTTTACACAAAAAACTGACAATGTAAAAAAAACACTACAAATATTCTAAACATTAGTAAAAAAAAATCAAGGAAACACATTTATATTCTCTAGCTAGATATCTGCTTTGGTGTCCCTCCTTCGTTTGCCTAACCACTTCAATGTTGTCTTCCTCTGCCTCTTCAATGTCATCTAGCTCTTTCTGTTGAGAAAGTGACATGTCAGTATGTAATGTTGTGCAGCAGTGCACACAAAACAACAACAACATGGCAACCTTCACAGGAAATTCTTAGACCCCCCTAAGGGTTTGTTCAAGCACTCGAATCATATTTTACACATGCATAGAGCATGATCTACAACAGTGTATGTACTTTGGTCTACAGTTTTATACCTCTCCTCATTTATGGTCTAGGGATTCAGATATTTGCAAAGAGGATACCCATTGTCTCCCAGTTTCCAGCCACCAGTGAACACACCATCCCTTGCCATCTGAGACACTCAAGACTTGGACCAGATAGAAGCATCATGTGTACCCCCAGGCCAATTGACCACAATGTCTGTAAAAAGACCTTGATGGTTGTATATCACCTGAACATTTAGTGCCGATAAGCCTTTTCAACAGGTGTAGATGTGATTCAGAAGTCTGGGACTGTTTCTTTCTTGTGATTATTAAAAGGCACAGACTCACGTTTCCAGTTTATGTCTGTTTATTTCACAGTATTTAAAGCCAGAACAGTCACACGGGCTTCCCTATTCCATGCTTCTCCCGGTGCGTCTCTCAAAACCCTCCGTGTGGGAACATTATCTTAAGGCTTAACAATCCTATTGTTACATCCCTTTTCCTTATTTTTTTTCTTCTTTGACTATAATAACACGGGCAACATACAGTTAAACATTTACACATTACTACATATATTGCAAACCCAGAACATTATATACATCTGTACAGTCCTTCACCCACTATATACTCAATTTCACTGGTTTACTGAGTATAGTCCCTTAAATAAAATGGTTTAATCACTCTCCGGCCTGTTCTAGTAAAGATAGTGTCATTTGGTCCTGTGTTTCCTTGAGGCACTCCTTGAACAGTCTCTGTGATTGCAGGTTTGAGTCCTGCTATCTTTGAGGTTGTGTCTGGTGATATGTGTGTTTTCATGCTTTGTGCTTTAGTGACATCTAGTGGTGGGTCCTTGTCTTTCCTGAGGTGTCATCTGTTTCTCCTCAGCACGTCTCCCACATCCAGCTCCACCTTGTAAGATCTCTGATCGACTGGCTGAATGACTCTCGCTCGCCTCCACACCCTGTATGGTTTGAATGGCTGAACTCTCACCCTGTCACCTGGCTTCAGCTTGTCTATGTCCTTTGCTGTTCTGTTGTAGTATCTGGTATGTTGTTCTTGGTTGTTTTTCAGTCCTTGTGCTGTCTGTGGCACTCTTGGTTGTAGAAGACTCTGTTTTGTCGGAAGTAGTGTTCTTGTCTTCCTGCTCAGAAGCATTTGAGAAGGACTGGCCTGTAGGCCTTGTCTTGGTGTGTTTCTGTGATCCAACATAGCTAAGTAAGGATCCTCACCTGCTGCTTTGGCCTTCTCCATCAGCCATTTCGCTGTTTTGACTGCTGACTCTGCCTTGCCGTTACTCTGTGGGTAGCCTGGGGAAGAGGTTATGTGATTAAATTCCTATAACTGGCTAAATCTTATGAATTCTTGAGATAAGTATTGTGGGCCATTATCTGAAATTACTGTGTTGGGTATGCCTTGCCTCGCAAAGTGTGCCTTCAGCTTCCTGATAACTGTGCCCGATTTTGTGTCCGGCAAATAGTCGATTTCCCAGAAGTTGGAATAGTAGTCTACTATTATCAGATAGTCTTTGTCGTTGCATATAAAAATGTCCGTCCCAACTTTTGACCATGGCCTATCTGGTATTTCATATGAGTGTAGTGTCTCTTTTTGTTGTCTTGTGTCCAACGACCTGCATGTCTCACATTTTCCAATATAGTTTTTTTATCTGTTCTGTCATATCTGGCCAATAAACACATTCCCTTGCCCATCTGAGGCATCCATTCGTGCCAAGATGAGAGGAGTGAATTCTGCGAATAATCTCTCCTCTGAGGTCACGTGGAATTACCACTCGTTTTCCCTGGAATACTATTCCATCTTGCTCAATGAGCTCATCCTGCATTGAGTAGTACTGCTTGATTTTATTTTGTGTGTCTTTCTTCGTCTGTGGCCAGCCTGTTTGCATAGTTCTTATCAGCGTCTGTAGACTACCATCTCCTTTTGTACCCTGCCTAATCGTCTCCATTGTCTCCCCTGAAATGGGTGCAAAGTTCATCATGTTCACATGTTCAACATCCTTTTCCAATATTCCCTGTGTGCCCTTTGGTAGGTACGCTCTACGTAATGTGTCTGCCAACAGCATCTCTCTGCCTGGAACATAAGTAACTGTTATGCAATAATACTGGAGCCGTAGTAGCATTCTTTGCAGACGTTTTGGAGCACTAAGTAAAGGTTTATTGAGAATATTCTCCAGTGGCTTGTGGTTGCTCTGCATGGTTACCTGTCGGCCATATGTATACTGATGGAATTTTTCCCTGCTGAAAACTATGACCAGGCACTCCTTCTCTATTTGTGCATAGCCCCTCTCTGTCTGTGTTAGTGCTCTGCTGGTGTATGCAACTGGCCTGCCCTCTTGTGTCAAAGCAGCACCTAAACCAGTTTCTGATGCGTCACGCTGAAGTGTCAGTTCCTTTACTGGGTCATAATACTTGAGCTCTGGTGCTCTGGCAATGTTCTCTCTCAGCTGTCTGTATGCATATTCGTGAACTGCAGTCCATTCAAATACTGTGTCTTTGTGTGTCAGTTGCTGTAAAACTTCACAGTCATCTGACAGATGATGATAGAAGTTTGACAGGTAATTCACCATGCCCACTAACCGTTGTACTCCTTTCACATCTGTTGCTTGTGGCATTTCTGTGATTGCCTTGACTTTTCCCGGGTCAACTTTCAGTCCTTCTGCTGTTAACAGATGTCCCATATAGGCAACTTCCTGCCTCCTGAGTCTGAACTTGTCTGCATTTAGTTTGATATTTCTCTCCCTGCATCTAAGAACTTTTTGAATTTTCTATCATGGTCCCCTACTGCCTGGTCTATTGTCTCCCCCTAACCTGTGATTAGCACATCATCTGCTATCAGGTACACACCTTGTAGACCCTCTAAGGCCTGCGTCAGCTTTCTCTGAAAAACCTCTGGTGCTGGACTTATCCCCATTGGCATTCGCAACCATCGGTATCTCCCAAAAGGAGTCGAAAATGTGGTGAGGTAGCTTGAGTTTTCATCCAGTTTTATGTGCCAAAACACAGTTTTACGTGCTTGTCATCACAGACAGTAAGCACTTTCGCTTTTGATAAATCTGGGAGGATGTCTTCAATTATGGGAAGTGACTTTGTTTCAGGACTTTATTCAATGGCTTTGGATCAATACACTTTCTTAATTTACCATTTGGTTTTTTCACTATGACCATGCTGCTTATCCAGTCTGTGCTGTGTTCCACTGGTGCAATGATCTTACTTTTTTCCAGGTTTTGCAATTCCTCCTTGAGGGGTGCCATTATGGCGACTGGTACTCGTCGCGTCGGTAGTTTGATCGGCTTCACTGTTTCGTCAACCTCTAATTTGTAGTTTCCTTCTAACTCACCGACTCCTGTAAACACATCTTGATATTCTTTCTTAATTTTGTTTTGTGACCATTTGTTCTCTTCTGGTCTCTCACTCATCACTATACTGTCTACAACATAAATGTTACCATATTCAACTCTGATAAGTTTCATGGCTTCGCTTGCCTTTCTGCCCAATAGTGGTGTTTTAACTGTTTCATCTACTACTTCAAACTCTAATCTATATAGTTTCTGGTTTCTTGGATTTCTAATTTTGATTCTGCATTTCCCCACTGGCTTCAATTTTGTTTTATTATACATTTGTAAAATCTTGTCTGAGTCTTCAATATGTGTATCTGGATTTAATCTATTTATTGGGATGATGTTGCAGGTTGCACCACAGTCCATCTGAAATTTTACCAGGTTCTCGCCTAGTAGCATGCCTGCATAAAGCTGTTTGTCGCTCTGTGTTTCTTCTTCTATCTGGTTTATGTTTTTGGTAGGTTTCCGTATTGCCGTGATGCTCAGAATATCCTCACAGTCATTATATCTCTGTTCATCCACCACATGCACCTGTCTTTTCCCAGTGTTAATCCCTGTTTTGCACACTTTTGCAAAGTGATTGGCTTTTCCGCACATTTTACAGATTTTTCCAAAGGCTGGGCAGTTCTTTTTGCTCCTCTCGTGTGTTTTCCCACAAAATTTACAAGTGATTTGCTGTCCTCTTTCTTTTGATGCCTGTTTCACTGTGTGTATTACTTCTGCATTGCCCTCAATTGTTCTGCGGTTCTTCGACAGTTCTGTGGCTCTGCATACTTGTATGCACCTCTCTAAAGTCAATTTGTCTTCTCTCAGTAATCTTTGTCGCAGACTTACATCACTGGTTCTGCAGACAATTCGTTCACGTATGAGGGAACTTTTAATCTCCCCGAAATTGCATGTGCCTGCTAACACTCTGAGATCTGTGATATAGTTGTCTATAGTTTCTCCCCTTGCCTGATTTCTTGAAAAAAATCTGTACCTCTCTACAGTTTCGTTTAGTTTTGGGTTGCAATGTTCATCAAATTTACGTATCATCTTACATCTCTGCCGCTCTCTCCAATAAGATAACAGAATAATCTGACCTTAGTGTCTTCCTCTGCCTCCGACATTGCAAGTTCCGTGTATAATCTGAACTCCTCCTTCCATGTTCTCCATGACTTCACCAGGTCTTTCGCATCGAGGCTTAATGTTGGCGGCGGTCTCAGACCCTCCATTTTCCTTTTGTGTTAAAGTCTCCACGTCCCGAACTTTTCACAGCAAACTGGCATGACTTTCCGTCACCAATGCTGCCACCATGTTTCTCTTTGGTGATTATTAAAAGGCACAGACTCACGCTTCCAGTTTATGTCTGTTTATTTCACAGTGTTTAAAGCCAGAACAGTCACACGGGCTTCCCTATTCCATGCTTTTACCAGTGCGTCTCTCAAAACCCTCTGTGTGGGAACATTATCTTAAGGCTTAACAATCCTATTGTTACAGGGACTATGAATAAGGATAAAGACACCTACCATTGCACCTACAATGACAGGTATGACTGCAATGGCTTGGAAACCAAATTTAGTGTCATGCAAGGCATCCCCTCCTGCTGGGAACCGTATGTAGTTGCATGCATGACGCAATAGTAATTTGGTCACTGCATGCACACATTTAGTCACAACATCTTTACTGAGGCCATGTGCATCACTGATGGTCTGCAGGAATCCACAAGTGGCGTAGAAATTGAGAACTTGCACAGTGAGACTGAGGGCAAAATTCTGGTGTGTTCCTCTTTACAATTTGTCCTCCACCAGACAAAGAAGGGTCATTATTTCATCCCTGGGCAGCTTACCCTTCTATATAAAAGCGGTCAGGATTGTCCTTCCGTCACGTGAGTGCTACGCTGGCGTGGAGTTTCACACACGCCCCGTCCATTTTGCAATGCACGATGGGATTTGTAGTTTCGTTTTTCCAGGTAAAAGATGATTTTCTACTCCAGACTGTGCAATATCTTCTTCTTCTTTCTTACTATATAAAAGCGGTCGGGATTGTCCTTCCGTCCCGTAAGTGGAAAGCGTAGCGGTATTCCGCTTATCACAGACTTACTACTTGCAGCTTGCGGTACGAAGCGACATGATGTGAGCAGAGTTCTGGTGCTCCCATCGTTCCCTTGCTTTTGTGCGCGATGCACTGGAAAAATAGACAAAATTATGTCTCTGGAAATAATTAATGTTGATGGAGTACAAATGCCTCACCGCGTAGTAAATATCAGGGGGGTTCAAAAGTGCGACCTCAATATAGAAAAAAAGTTTAAATTTCATCATAAAAATAACAGAAACTACGAGTATTAAAGTAATATCGCTCAAATGCAATATAACCAAATTAATGAGTTTGGATAAAATATCAAATTGATCTACATATTGAATTGCCTTAAGAAGTGGTCAACTTAAAAGTCGGTCGCCTTTAAAGGTGGGTCAGCCTAGTATTTCTCTATTAATTGTTGATTACTCAGATGGTCCAAGGGGTTAATGCCCACAAAACAGCAATAGACCAGCAACTTTGCTTGGTGGTCAATGCTGTCTCTACTGGCATCTCCAGTAAAGCTGCACAGTTCCCTGGAAAGATGTGATTGTTGTTGCTGGTGGTAAGGGGGGATTCAACTTCACCACTTTAAAAGACATGACTAATTACATAGAGTTTGATTGATTAGTAATGTAATACTAGAGTGTTGTACCGTGTTAGCCATTATGGATGTAGTGAGAAGTCAAGCAAAATGACACTTTATTGGCTAACTAAAAAGATTGCAATATGCAAGCTTTCAAGGCAACTCAGGCCCCTTCTTATTATGTATTCACACATTATGTACTGAAATTGTCTAAAATTATTAAAGCTACAAACATCCACTTTTGCACTAATTTATAACCTACCTTATAATTTTATCTTTACTGCATATTGCAACACTTACTTATTATTATTGCTGTTGTTATTACATTGTCCAAATAAGAGTGCCAATGTGTTTTTTGTGAACAGTTTAGGGTGATCTCTGTTTTACTATGACAGTCCAAATAAAGAACACCGTTGAAAATACAGAAAATACAGGTCAGTTCCCTTCTTAATTCCAAAAAAGATTATGATTTTCTTCTAATTAATAAATGATCTTAAATATGAGCTAATGAGGTCTGAGTATTACTAAGCTTTTCAGAAAATTACTCTTGATTAGCTCAATCTTTTCTAAATGCATGCAGGTCAATTTGTGATGAAATCCTACAAGAAAAGTGTCATCAATAAACCTTCTTACTGAATCTTTGTGATAAAGGCAATTGTTCTTGTAAACAGGATAAGAAAGTGGTAATAAGTGGTAATTAAGAATGTCATTTACGTTTACTATTTACTTACATTGGTTGTGAAAATATTTTAATATTTATAGTGATAATGCAATGTAAGTGAAACTGAGATCTATAATTATTTACAAAAAGCTTTTAATACTAACATGACAAGACTGCAGAATGACTGCAGATGAGTGTCACTGTAAAATACAGCTTGTTAAGCAATGTCATAAATTGTATAAACTTTTAGCAGAAATGGAAACTAAAAAAATGTTCAGCTATTGGCTTTTCATACTGACTTGAGTGTGTAGTATACAGGTTAAGAACTATTGATAGCTACTGCATATTTCAATTTCACTGTATATTTGTTATTCATAAATAGTTGTAAGCAGCAGAATACTCAATTAACATATTCCTATTTACTGTAACTGTGTATCAACATAT
>JANRMT010062818.1:48186228-48211704 GCA_026402145.1 Polypterus bichir lapradei | reverse complement strand
ATATAGAGAGAGAGAGAGAGAGAGAGAGAGAGAGAGAGAGATAATACAATACAATATATATTGTATATATAGAGAGAGTTTCTTTGCAATCAATGAAAGATGACAACTTTTTTTGGCAAAGTACATCATTTTATTTTATTGTGTGAAATACCCTATTTTATGATAATACAAATGACTTATTTGTAGTTGGGCAGCTATGAAGCCCAAACAGACTGTTTTAGCTTGATAACATCACTTTACAAATTTAAAATTTAAAAAAGCCATTGAAACAAGAAGAAGTTATATGGCTAATAAAAAAAAATAATCAGTATGGTTTATGAAACAAATGCTCTTTAAGTCTATAAAAATCAAGCATGTTACTTTAAAAATTAATACATCAATAATTGAGAATAATCAGTTGTCAAAAATATAACCTTCCTTTATATTTACATCCTTTTCTTTTCATTATTTCCATTAATATATATTGAATTCATGACATTAAATGTCTGGTTCTTTATTTTAGTTCAAATAGTGAAGCCATGTTCTGTGTGCAGGTCTGAATAAAAATATTATCCTTTTTTCTCCATTTCCTATATATAAAAATAAAATGAGCAATTTGAGGCAAGCATGAATAAGTGTCACAGTTTTTTGGATTATTTTAAATTTTAGCACTCGTTTTTAAATTTCTGAGCTATTTATAATATTGAAATATGCATTTCAAATATGTTGCATATGTGGAATAATACTATCCAGACCTACTGTATGTATGTAATCATCTGTTCAGTGCATGTGAATGTGAATCAGAGAATCAATGCCACATTTCACCACGACTATTTGTAATGGGCAAGCAAGTTTCTATGACAACCAACCCAGCCTTTATCCAGCGTCTTTACAGTGTGTAAAACAAAAGCACAAAGTACATTTATTTCCATTATTGCGTTGCCAGTTTGAAACACCAATGAAAAGCAAAAATCATTCTAATTTTAATTTTACCTTAGTTACAAACAAAGCAAAATTGAATAAAAGAAAGTGAGAAAAATCATATATCAAAAATGGTTTTAAAAAAAGTGAATTATTTTTATTACTAACCAGCATCTTGGTTTTTGTCACAGTCTAACAGATTGGCAAAATTAATTGAGGCAAAACCAAGGTCAATTTTAAGTGCACACCAAGGCAAAAACAAAAACAAAAATCCTAACTAAAGTTTCTCTAATGCCTAAATTGTGTCTATCCATACATAATTAGTCTCCAGTTTTAGAGGAATCCACATGTAAGCTTTCCAATAATTAAATAATTTGTCTCTCTTTTAAGTTTTCCAAACAAATGCAGTTTTCCATTGCACCAAACAAACAACTGACTGGACTTAACTATCCACCTATGTATCTGTGGCATTTTTGCCATGAACAGTCCCTGGAAGACAGATGCTGTCAGAAGAGGCAAGTCATCAAAAAAATCCATGTAGACAGTGTGTGTGTGTTCTGAATGTGTATACAGGTTTGTGTGATTGTGAAGAGTGACTGAGAGAAAGAGAGAAGATGGAGGGTACATACTAGATAAAGATTATTCAAAGTCAGTAAATAGGAAAATTTGTAATACAGAGTTTTTAAAGTTAAAAATAACATTGTACAACAGGAAACCAGTACAAGAGCCTCAACCTGTGTATCAGAAGATGAGCAGCAATGTTTTGTTCCATTTGGAGTTTATACATTAGTCTCTTTGGAAAACTGAAGTAGAGAGCACTGTAATAATTCACAGGTGAAAAATAAAACTATGAATAGTGGTCAAAACATCAAAGAAAAGAGAAAGCAGTACAGAGTAAAAATGTTTAGAAAATGTACAGCTCTTGAATGAGATTAATTAGTTTGAGTGCTACTTGAGGACAGTGTTAAAAATGGTTTGCCATGCAAGACTGAATTTCAGAGGTGTTCCATTTTAAGTGCTTTTGATTTAAAAAAGAAACAGTTCAGTTGAATGTATTGTTTTTTAGCTATCTACACTGAGTATAGGCCAGACCAATTACACAGACTTACAGGAACAATAAGGAAAATTAACCATATAACTTTAAAATATTTAAATATACAAACATAAGTATATCATGGTGAATAACTAATTAAACAGTAATCAATATTCTTGGTTAATAAAACTGGCTACACTTCCCCTCTGGTTATACTAAATTTATTATGAAGATCCTTTCACAGATTTTAGAATTCAGTGGCTATGAAACTGATTTCCTACAGTATTTTTATTTTGTATTGAATTTGTAGAAGAACATTTCTGAAATGTATGCATTAATAGGTTCTGCTAGGTTAAAGTGTCAAGGTCATGTATGTGGACTTATTCTGAGATTTATTTTACTGATTTATGCCTGAAGATTTGGTTGTATCTTTAAGGTGTATTTTTTATGGCAATGCTCACAAGAAAGATAAAAATATGACCCCACTACTAGATTTTGGAACTTACTTTACATTATGAAATTTTTTGTTATAAAAATTATCAATTAATCAACTCATGTAGTTAATGTTATCAATGTTATTATAAATTTCAACACATACTATTTGTTTATAATACCAGTAGCATTATGAAAATTATTTTAATTGAGTGAAATAAGACTGTTAATTCAGTGATTTTAGTTTAGGTGAAGGTTATCATGCTTAGGTCAACCTATTTTAACTCCATACATACTTTATACAATAAAAAGAAATAAATTGTGGTCCAATAGGACATAAGCTGAGAACAAAGCAAGTTGCCAAGGAAAGCAGGTGTTGGACTTTCGATCAAACGGTTGAAGGTTCAAGACCAACGTACATTAATTTAAAAAAAATCGTTTTGATATTGAAGTTTTGTCAAATTACTTCAATATGACAGTTAAACTGCACTGATCAAGTGATTAACGTGTTGGACATTCAATCAAATGGTCAAAGTTTCAAAATCAATGAACACAAACTAATTTCTGTTTTTTAATTTTGCTAATTTTTTATTTATATAGAAATCTGGTGAAATACTCTTCAAAGAAAGATTGCATAGATTCCTTAATGGATTCCAAAAAAAAGAACTCTTACAATTTAAAAATTTCTCCAATTATAACTTTTATCCTACATATTTTAATCGGCTTTAATATGATGTGTCATTTTCTTTCCATAGTTAACCCTCTTAGAAATTTAGCTTTAATTACTCTATGCATTTTAATTGAATTAAATTCATTCCTTTATGGGCACTAAACAATTTTATTTTTAGTCACATATGACCAACAAAATCTTAGTACAAGAAATTTTTATGACATACTGTATCCACTTTTTTTTTTGGTTAAATTCCATATTTTTAAAAGTAAGGATACACAAATTAATATTAGACAAGCCAGCTTGATCTTGATCTTAACATAATCCAGAAGAGTGATAGTTTGAAAGAGAGTTTAAGCTATGGTGTAATACTAAGTTTTAGGTATATACATTTGTCTGAAATAGTAAAACAGGAATGTTATATTTAATATTGCATAAGTAATTATTAACAGGAAATGATATATGTTTAATCTTAAGTTTAGATATCTTGTGGAGCTCATTCATCACATGTTCAGTAGAATATACTTAAACTGCGAGTCCAGATCAAGTCAAGGCATTCTTTTCAAGTCTCAGGTTAGTACAACAAAAAAATAACATGTGGCTTAATGGCAGTACTAATAGTAATAATAGTAGTAATGGAATCAAAGAAACAGGGGTACATTATTTGTTAAATTATTTGTATTACAACTTGCTTCAAATAACTTTTTTTTTGCTTTTTTCCATTTGAGAATGTATACATTAGACATGTTCCTTGCACTTTGATATAATTTTAAAGATTACAAGCAATCCCAGGGGTAAAAGAGCATTTTACAAGCAACAAGTAAACCGTTTTCTGTAAGAAAATTCTAACTCTACAAAAACTAGAGTGAAATATTTGCCCCACAGAACGAATGAAAGGTGTTTCATTTCAAAAACCAACATCAACTGGGAAAAACACAGAGGTTCTGCCTCCACTCTGCACAGCCCTCACAGTACCATTGTACAGAATGGCCATGATATCCAGCAACATCGAAGGGACCAGGCCTAGCCAGAGGATCAGCTTTGAACAACTACTCAAAGTAGCCAGCCCAGCGGGTCACAACTGCAGTGTCATCTGTAAGGACCGTTTCATCAGTCACCCTGACCGCAACTCTCTGAGGAACAGATTCGGATGTGCGTAATGCTTCCATTCCTCTGTAAGCAGGATGTGGGTCGCTAGACCACAGATGGTGTGTCACTTACTCACAGATTCTTCTAACAAACGCCTCTTTATCTGCCCTCCGAGCCCTCGCAGCCGTCCTTCGCAGTTCCCGGTACAGACCAGAGTTGCCATTGAGCCGTGCGCTGTGACTCCTCTCGGTGATATCCAGGGTGCCCGGTGAGATGAAACACCTCCTTCTGGGAACACCGGCAACACCAACACAACCCTCAGCAACCTTCAGGGTCTTGTCACAGAAGGTCTCCCACATCACATTAGGATGGGTAGTTGCACCCAAATCTGCAAGTTTCTCACACAAACTGTGTGCAAACTCATTAGAAACAGCCTGCTCTTGGAGTCTGGCCAACAACAACAAACCCTTCAAAAAAGAATGGCCCTATGACACGATTTTTTCCCAAAGCACACCACATATTAACTTTGGGAGAATCTCTTTCATGTTCAACAGATGGCAAAAATAAAACTTCTAAAGACAAAAAAAAAAAAAATAGATACATCAAGCTTTCTAATCCATTTTACGAATTCTTTCTATCACATATACTTACAAAGTTACAACTATTTTATATTGCACATGGACTCTATGGACACCCTGCATTGTCCTCTGCAGGAAACTGAATGAGAATGTATGCACAAAAAAAGAAACAAGTGAAAAAGTAGATAAACCTTTAAAGGAATACTCCATCCGAAAATAACATTGTTGTATGTGTTACACATCACCTATTGTTTGTGGTGAAGACCAAAATATCGGGAGAGTTGTGGAGATTGGGATGTCCACATTGGAGTTATCATTGCCTCGTCTGTGGCCTGGAGGTAGACAGAGTAGTATGAATAACCATGACGAGAGACAGTATGCTAGAAAACACTGCCGGTATACATCTAAGAGTACCAGTAACAAAAGTAAAAGCACCAACTCACTTTAAACAGTGAAGCAAAGAATTTCACACAGCTGGAGAGTGAGGCATTCTCAATTAAATTAAGTAACATGTAAATATAGCAGGTAAATTTGCTTCAGATCACACGCTGCAATATTAGTTGCAGTAAAGCACTGTGATTTAAAGGGCATGATCCTGAATTCCTACATTTAGAGAGTGGAAAATTCATAGTAGAAAATTGGCGTGCATTTCAGGAAATTGTGCAAATATAGAAATTGGTCATGGTGTAATAAACACAAAGAAATATCTTTGCACTTCTTTTTAGAACTTCACTTTGCACAAGCATTTTTTGATGCCTTGGACAAAGAAATCTGAACACCATGGGTTTAGGAATAGCATTTTGTAGCACTTTACTGAATTTTTCTTGCCATCCATATGCATGTGGTACCCCAGTGAGCTTGCCACCTCATGTGTTTCTTAAAGGAAACTTTGCGGCTTGCCTGAAACAGTCCCTTTCGAAATAATCTTTAAAGTCTTCTGAAAATTTATCCACATCGTATTCAAGAAATGTTTTCAATATGGACAATTCAAATGAAGAAAAGGACTAATCCATCTCAATTCCAGTTCTTTTCCATTTACTTACCAATTCATGCACAGCTATTCCTCAATCCTCTTCCTTCTACACCAGCCCTCTTATAGCTGCCCCTTTATTTTTAATATTTTGTGATAGACGGCTGGGGACCTGGCCCAACCGGGAGGCCTGGAAAAGCAGGGGACCGGGAGAGGGGCAATTTCTTCCACAGGACGCAAGAGGGCAGCCATCCTGGATTGTGTGGGAGCGATGGAACTGGAAGGCTCAACCCTGTGGGGATCCATGGCCAGAGAGCGCCTGAAGGACTAAGGAAGTGCTGCCGAACCAGGAAGCAGGTACACCCGGAGTGCTTCTGTGTACCCATGCAGCACTTCCGCCACACCCCAAAAGGGGCTGCCTCACTCCATTCAGGGAGCTGGAGTCGGGTGGAAGAGGACGGAGCTGTGAGGAGTGGAGTGGAGTGGAGTGGAATGGAGTTGGCAGAAGAATGAAAGAAAAGGACTGAGTCTTTAGGCACTGTATTTGTGCTGTGTTGTGTGCAAGAAAAGAGAAATAAACTGTGTATGTTGTGGACATGAGGTGTTGTGTCTGTCTGTGTCCAGGCTATCTTTTACAATTTGCATTTCGATTCAGTAGCACAGTCCATGATGTTTAGTTCATGCTGTCATACATTATTTTGTAACATGTGGAGATGTATGCAGATTTGGTTTGCAATTCTTCTCTGCTAAGGTGTAATGTGCCAACAAGAATTAACTGTTTAAGACATATTGTTTATTTTATGTTAATAGAGTAATTTTTTTCAGCCAAAAAGGGAGTATGTCAATCAAGATTCACTGGAAGATAATCTGGGGAAGATACAGGAGATATTGAAGGTATTTTATCTCTCAGTTTCCTAGGGATCTCCTGATGATTCTACAGAATGAGTTGGAGAATTTATATACTCTAATAAAACTGTGATAGTCTTGAGGAATATGAGGACCTTGAGCTACTAGAAGGCTAGAACAAGCTACCCTTTAATCTGCTTTTTTAGTAGTGTTCCATGTTTTTTTAATCTGTGGTTCCCTCACATATTCATGGAGAAAATGGCATTTAGGTTTACAGTTAACAAATAGCAGAGCTTAGTCTGAATACAAAATTTAATTGATTTGTTTAAAGCCTTATTCAGAATGGATTAGGTTTATACCGGAAAGTGGGATAAAGTAATTATTAATCTTCTGTGTGAATATATTGATTCTCATCCATCATATTACATTTTTTAGTTTTGGAAGTATATATTTCAATTTATTTCTTCTTATTGTATTTTTTGTGATAATATTTTTCATGCATAAATTGCTTTTCTTATGGTGCTACTCATATGTATGTTGGTCAGAGAATTTACGGCTGATTGCCACTTGAAAATATTTTTTTTTTTGTTTTTCTTTAAGTTTTATTTATTGGCCAGGGAAGAGTTCATGAGGAGCTTTGTTTTGGCTTATGGTTCTTTGGAGGAAAATAGTATGAGAAGCACTTCTCTAATCAATTTAGTCAACTTCCTCAATGAGAGAAGAGATTAAAATATAAGTAAAATTAAAAAAAAGAAAAAGATCATTAGATCTGCATTGTCTGAGAACAAATTACATGCAGCATATTTTTCGTCAATTGTATTCCATAGTCAGATATGGAAGGTGTAATTACACATACTCAGTACTAAAGAAATTATGCTGGGAAGATCCTCTTTCTAAATGTCAAAAGTACCTCATTAATATATTCAATTGCTTTTTTCTTTTTGGAAAAACTCCACACAAAGCTCAAACATCACACAAGAGCATTTAGGGTATTTATCTCAGGTGTGGTTAAAGGGAATTGAAATCTACTGTGCTGATAGTTGCATGCAATATCAACTTTAGAGTCCTCATCAGCAGGAATGGATTTTAGTTTTTGTGAGCAGAATCTCCTTTTTAAAACAAAGACAATTTGTTGAGAATCATCGTTTCTAATGGCTTTACATAAAATAGTCATCTCTGGTATAGCAAATGACAAAATGAATGAGTGAATGCATATATTATTCAAATTTTTAACCTATGAGTAGGGACAAACA
This sequence comes from Polypterus bichir lapradei, assembly GCA_026402145.1. Lineage (NCBI taxonomy): Eukaryota > Metazoa > Chordata > Cladistia > Polypteriformes > Polypteridae > Polypterus > Polypterus bichir. The sequence goes on along the minus strand of JANRMT010062818.1, from coordinate 48,203,933 downwards.
TAACTGAGGTTATTATTTTTAAATTGAAGTGTTACAACAGTATTTTGTTTTATATTGATATTTTAGCTTTTTTCATACAGAGGTTATAAGCTAAGTACCAATACAAAAGTTTTCTTTAATTTCTTTTCTTTTTTTTTTGCTTTAAATTCAATAAAAAAGAAATTCAATAAAAAACAAATGATGTAGTGCAGCAGGGGAATGTAGTCACTGAATATAGTTTTTACATTTCTAAAACTAACTTTGATAAATATGAAAAGCTAGAATTACTGGCACATTTGCATACTGTAAATAAAATCCTTGTTCAATATCATTACAATGCAATAAAAAATATGAGTTTTCCATGTTTATTTTTTCATTTATAATGTTTTAACTTCTAGACTACATTGTAATTTTAGGATGAATAATGTCTTTATTCTACTGCCAAGTACATATTGAAATGTTTGCATCCCGATTTATATCTTTACTGTACCAGCATTAATAAGAGTGGCTAGACCTCTGCTTCACAGCTTTCATGTTTATTACTGCCTGATATACTACATGTCAACTTAATGAGGTAGAGTTAATGTCTGCTCAAGCAGCTATCCTGGTGGTCACACAAATGAAAGAAAGACCTGAGGGAACTGGAGTAAAGAAACACTGTCAGCAATTCAATGTCTTCCTGTGCAAGAGTAGATATTACTTTCTCCAAAGTGTTATTTGGAAGGAGAAAAGATAGTGTTCAATTCCTTTATTCCACTGTTTAAGATTATTGTCATGCAAGGTTTGCTGTTTGTAGAGTCTTGCATGGTGTGTTTTACCTGCATGATCACTGTAGGTGATTTTCCTGGGCGCACTTTAAAACGTGTCTTCACCTCTCACATTTCATACTGGAACAGAGAGCATAGGTAATGTTCACCTGTCAGCTCCACAAAAACTAAATGAAAAACACAGGGGCAGCAATATGAATGTGGCTTTCTTGAAAAATGAATCTGGGCCAATTGGGTCACCTTTTTGTACTGCTGTGACCAGTAGCACAGGAACAGGTTGCATTTTTTCATAAATCCTATGAAAGTAAACAGCTTTAAAAACATCTGAAATATAGTCATAAATTCATTTGTGAAATAAGCAGATAGGAAGCTGGAAAAATATTTTACTTAAAATTCCATGTTAAAAACCTTTTTTTATTATTCTATCATTTTACCAGTAACAGAACAGTCATGGTGTGGAATAGTAGTGAGTAAATAAAACTCACTGATGAGAAAACGGCCGATACATTTAATTCTTAATTTTGTGAATTTTTCTTTCAAGGTCTGTTTTCGAATGTTACTAAACTCCAGAGAAATTCCTTAGAAAAACAATTTAGCCTTCTTTGATTAAAATAGGTGAATAGGTCAACTTTAGTAATTACTGTCTACTCAAAGCAGCCATCCAGCACAGGTATGTTAATAGTGAGGGCAAGTTTCAGTTTAATTTTTTTATTGAAAAAAAGTATAGTAATGCATATTATTACTTTTAAATTCAAAAAGCTTTTGTATAGCTACAAAGAAAGCTAAATCATTAAATGCAAGAAGGCGGACACAACGTTTTGTGCATATAACACATACTGATTTCAAAACAGGCAGGATTACACAGCGAGGAAAACCTGGGACAAATTCACATTTAGGATGATAAATAACAAACAAAAGTTTAATGTGTATAGTATGCTGTATGGAATACAACTGAAAAAAGTTAAGTCTTCATTTGTATAAAATAATTTTACTGTTATCTACAATACTGTAATCTATTGTGACTTATTCTCCATATGTTACTGTCAGTAATGCATGATTTGTTTTTGCTCTTTTTTTTCATATTGCTTTCTTCATGGATCCCGAAATTAGTGCTTCAGGTTTTAATTGGTGTTTCTGTTTTGTGTGTTTGTTCTCTGTGATGCTATTTGGTAGTTAAGAACATGATGTGCACTGAATAAGATAAGCCTTATGGTAATGATGTGACTTTGTTATACAACCAAAGAAAGACTCAGTGAAACACTTTTTGACTAAAAACTTTAATTTTGTTTGGTGGACCATTTAAACTTTGAGTAACATTCTAAAAGTGCAAACACCAAAACATCTCTGACATTCACTTTATAAAAAATCCTTGTCAAAAATGTATTCGCATAAATATTACAAGAAGGACTTAACAGTGATAAACAAAGTCCACAAAAGACTAATTCCAGAACTTCAGCAATGAGCTATGAGAAAAAAAAATTTCAAGCTAAGCAACATATATTAAAACATGATTATAGTTATTTGCAGGAAATAAGCAAAGTGGATTCCATCTCTGCGGTGGGCTGACTCTCTGCCCGGGATTTTTTTCCTACCTTGCGCCCTGTGTTGGCTGGGAATGGCTCCAGCAGACCCCCGTGACCCTGTAATTAGGATATAGTGGGTTGGATAATGGATGGATGGATGGATTCCATCTCTTACTATAAGTACATATAGGTGGTAGATGGGTCCAAAATACCTTTGAAACAAATGCTATAAAATGTTTTTTATTGTAGATGCACCAAATAATTTATCTAGATATGAAGTTGAGCATTCATTTTGCATTATGTTCAACATAATTAGAGAACAGGAAGGAGAATGACAATGAAGGTGAAATAGATACAAATCAGAATCATAGCTGACAGTGTGCTGTTTATGCTTCAGAGTTCAGTTTCTCTCCCATTTCCAGAAGATTCTTCTATAGGTACTACACTTGTTCCAGTGTCTATTCAAACTACAGAGTCTATAGAGTTACTATAAAGTTATTTACCAACAGTATATCATAATTGCTTTCTAGGGGGAATATGGTATGATTGGTCTTTACACTCATAGGTTGTACTGTATAGTGACAATGCATACATTACAATGTTAAAAATTCAAATACACTTTTACTGTAATGCTTTGCTTTAAATCTTTGATAAACTATAATGTACACCTGGGATGAAATGCAACATTTTCACACCTTTTACTTCAGTTCAGTGTCACACAGAGCTGAAGCTTATCCTGAAAGCATCCTACACAAGGCAGAATGCAGTCCTACACAGTGTGCTATTCTGTTGCCATTCATATACAAACCCACTCTAAGACAGTCTAAAATCTCAACTTAACCTAATAGACACATATCTGGGATCTGACAGGAAAATAGGAATTCATAGAAAAAGCAATAAACATTCGAAGAACTTATGCGATTTAACCAGGATGGTCTGTAGGACAACAGTCATAAGCACTCTACCACCTGGACACTTTCATATGGCTGCCAGAATTATGGAAGGTACATGGATGTGTTTTGAGAGGTTTTCCTCAGACTGTCAGGTTTGGAGAATGTAAATCTAGCATTCACACTTTAAACACTGCAGTATCCCAGGGCTGTTTTATCTTAGTGCTTAAAGTTTTGTTTCCTAACATAACACAAATTCTATCATCATGATACAACAGTATTGTGTTTGATTACCAATAATTATTTACAGTGCTAAAGTGTCAGCAAAAACGAAGGAGCTTATTGGGAAGTCATACACCAATTAACATTAAAAAGGAAAAGATAAGCAGCTTTCATTTTTTAGGAACCAAATCAGAGATGATTCCCTTATTTTGTTAGAAAGTTGCAAAAGTTCCTTCACTTTTTCATAGGACTGAAAAAACATCAATGTGTGTTCTTCTTTCACAGATGTACTGTTAAGAACTCTGTAGCTACTACGCAATCTGTTATGGCAACAGCAAGGTGACAGATCACAAGGAACAGATTACAGTTTATCACTAAAACATTTAAGACTAGAAACATGAGTAAGAAAGCACTTTCCATCATCTCAGACCCCATACATCCCTTTAACAAATTTTTGTCCCCTACCATCCAGAAAATTATATTATAGTACAAATTGCCATGGCAGCATAAGTTCAAACTATTTCAAACCTAGGACATCAATCTATAAGCTTTCAGGCAACAATCAGTTTGATCTGTGACCAATATTTGTTTCTTCAATGAGCATTTCACATTATTTTCACTTTACTTAACCTGTAACCAAAGAATCAGAGATCATGTCTATTAAAAACAGATGTTACTGGTCATTCACCTCAAGAGAATCTAATTTATTTGATATGCTAAGAGAAAGTGAGATGGCCAGCTATTGGTATTTTTTTTATACGTAAGTCTGTTATTGTAGACTAGAAGTAATTGAGATATATTTCTATGTAACTTCAAAGTTCTCTTTTAAAAACTCACAAAAAGTGAGGACACTTTGAAACTTATGTACTAGAAAGCACATGTCAGAGCTACTTCTTTAATATCTGACAGTGATGGAATGCCTAACTGCAATGTAGTAAGAAGCCTCATCTGGTGGTCTCTTTCCTACAGTATAGATTTAGCATTGGAGAAATTTGTTAGCACAATGAAACTTGTATGAAGAGTGAAGTACACCAGAAGAAATTAGATAAAGTGTTGTATATACTGCTAATTGTTGTTTGCAACTGGTATGAAAATAAAAACTCCTGTAAGCAAATTAAACTGATTGAAAGATTTTTTTGCTCTTAAAGAAAGAACACAAAGGGATTAATCACTTACATTTCTGTTGGTTTTGTTTTGTATTTTCTGTTTTTGTTGCTTTACTTGTAAAGCATTCGTAATATTTCAGATATCTGAGGGCTTTGTAAAATAAATTGTATAAATGTTTTGAATGTAACATCCATCCATCCATTATCCAACCCGCTATATCCTAACCACAGGGTCACAGGGGTCTGCTGGAGAAATCCCACCCAACACTGGGTGCAAGGCAGTAAACAAACTCCGGGCAGGGTGCCAGCCCACCGCAGGGCTGAATGTAACATATGAATGTTAAAATAAACATGAATTATCTTTAGATTTTTTATCTTACAATGTGAACAGGCTATATCTTCTATAATGTTTGAATCACCCATTTTTCACTCCATGTATTTTTAACCCACTTACTCAGCCCAGTGCTGTGGATATCCTCAGAATACACCATCAGCAGGAACCATCTCTGAATGGGGTGCCAGTCTATCACAGGTAATATACATTCTCCCAACTCATTCATACATTACCAGTTGTAGTTAGCAGTTAACCTATCCTTTGAAATATGTGGGGAAAGTCAGATTACACAGAAGAAATGCATGTAGACTAAGGAAGACTACAAAGAGTGCACTTAGTAGGATTCAAACGCAGAATTCTGAAGTATACGCACTAGCCATTATTTCTTGACTAAATTTTGCTTTATTTACTGGACATTTGTTAAATTCCCTTGACACAAAAATATACACAATAGGTCGTATTAGTATTATGATACCATGCAAATATGTGTAGCTATATTTGTAAATGTTGCATATGTTGAATGCAACTGTTCTTAACATTTCTATGAAACACTACAAGGATCAAATCATACAAATTGACTCAGTCAGAATTTTTTACTTTAGCAGAAGGGACATTTTCAGTGTATTGCATCAAGTATACTTCAAAGGATATCTGTTATGCAGTGATGTTTACTGTATATACTAGACATGATACATACTATGCTAATACTGCACATGACTAGTGAAATAATTCTTTGATGATAAGCCACTATTCAGATTAATCCATAAGAGCTTTTAAGAAAGTTTAGTAATTCTCCTCCTGGTAAGCCCCTTGGTGCTTCTTAGCAACATCTACTGCATGAACAGTTTGTCTTCCATCCCATCTTTTCCCAACAGTAGTCTTAGTTTCTTTCAGTGAAGAATCTGGTCACCTAACCTATTAACCAATCAGTTTTCTTCTTGTCCAGTAATTGAGTAGTTTAGGTAAAACTAAACCAAAGTGTTTACATTTATGTATTGCTTTGAAGTGTTTTCAACCGTCAACTATATTCCAGAAATTCAAACCAAACTGCATTGTTTTGTACAATTTTGTTTCTGTTTTAAGTTTATAGATCTGCACTTTGAGTTTGTGCCCCAGGAAACAACCTAGAGAAGGAAAATTGAGTTGAACTTTTTATTGTGGTTGGTTAAAAAGTGTATTCTTTTTGCACATCCATGTATCTTGCTGGTATTGCTTTGTATGTTTGATTTCAGACATTGTTAAAGTGCACAGCATTGTTCCTTGTGAAAAGTGGACAAAAACTTTAAATAGGTTTTTTTTGTTAGTACTATTTTTTTTCTTTTTGCTTTTTTAGAAAATTAAAATTTATGGGTGCTTTATTTAAGTAAATCTATTAAAATTATCCTTTGACAGTAGCAGGATTAAACATTGTTGCAATTATTTGATACTACTAATATATTTTGAAAGAAATCTGCAATAGCACATTTAAGAAGCAAACCTGGTAACCATTTACTAAAGGGAAGGCTGGAGAATCAAAAGAAAAATACTGTAAGTATACTCTTTGAGAACTTTCAGCCACTGGGTGTTTTTGCTTATTTCTGTGCCATGTTGCTTTATCTCTTTCTATCTTTCTTTCGTGAGTGAGACCAGAACTTGTCCGTCTATATAAAAGCCTACTTCATCTTCCTAATAGTTCACATGTGTGTTGTCTGCATATTTCTTTTGACAGCAAAGTAATGAAAAAATACATAAACATATGTGTCCCAATGATGTTAAGCTTTGACATCCAGATCTTATTAGTCCTGGGTTTCACCATCATTGAGAACAGGCAGGCACATAACATTTTCACTGTGATACTCCTTCCCTTAAATTGTCTCAATGTTTTAATGTTTAACTGGTAAAAGAACATGGCCCCGTTCATATTCATATACTATGGTATCTGGCACCAAGATATTATCAGCAAATCTTTTAAATTGTGTAATGTATGAAGTGGGGATCCATGGATCAGACTTTCCCAGCACACGCCACAGATGCTCAATTGGATTGAGAGCTGAGGAATTTGAACACAAAGTTGACACCTTGAACTCTATGTAATGTTACTTACATTTTTGCAGTGAGATGGGGCACATTATCGTTCTAAAAGAGGCCATGTGGTAAAATGCATTTAGAGGTTTGTGGCAGTGTGCATTTGTTAAATAAAAACAATGCAATTAGTCAGGTAATTGCAAATGGTAGTGTGACTCAGCAGTCCCAGAGTGTTGATGGGAAACCTGACTGACCACACATTCATGTGCAGATGTGGTCAGCCTTCTCATTAGGGCTCTGGGGATTGTAATCAAGGAACTTATGTCCACATTTTTATAAAAATGCATGAACAGGATAGACAAGAGAACAAGGAAGGAAGAACAGGGAGTAAGACAGGAGGTACTGAAAGGAAAAAAGAGGCAGGACCATTGTGATGTAGTGAGGAGGCAAGTAGTCAGGAAGTGGCCCCGGGTGTAGCAAGCAGATGGCACTCATGAAGCAGGGTCACTCCTGCTGAGCACCCAAAGAGAAGGAGCAACCAACTACTTCAAGCAACTCTTGCTGAATGCCTAAGGGGATAGCAGTGGGAATAGGGCTCTCAAGGTTCCCTGGTAAATGTTTAGGGGTGGTATTAGAGCCGGACTGAAGAATGACTGTGCTTACTGGTGGATGTCTCCCATGCACATGTGGGGGAAAATATATACAGGAGGACAGGTAATTAGACAGTGGAATGCTGGGAAAACGGTGATGCAGTATGGGAGATTGACATCATCATCTCAGAGCTGGGGGGTAGAAAGGAACCCAGAAGTATGACGACTTTATGTTTTTTCCCGGCTTTGTTATGGCGGCGAGTCCTTGTTCTGGCTGATGAAACAAGAAGAGAAAGGTTAGTGTGCCGCCGCTGTCCCTCGGCATGAGTTGTCGCGATGTGGCCTGGGTTCTTAAACTGCTCCCCATGCGCTCATGCATGACAATATATATATATATTATATATATCGCCCCATATATATATATAATATAAAAAATCTAGGGTTGAGACATGATTTTCTCGGTGACACTATAACGTCCCGCGAGAAAAGGAGGACAGCTGTGGGAGGACAGCTGCTGTACAGGCTTTTAAATGTTTGAAGAGCTGCGTATCAAACAGATCATGCAGCATGGCACAAGCAGCTGCAGCAGCAGCAAGCCAACTAATCGAGCAAAGAGGAGGTAAAAAAAATGTATTTGTTTCCCATTGTATCACTGTTTAAAAGGGGGTTTTGGTTCACAACACGAGAGGCAGAGATGCGAAGTTAGTGGCGCGTAGCGTGCCCCGGGTTGGAAGGGGACAACGCCCTCTAGTATATATTATAATATTATATAAAAAAAATCCTGGGATGAGACGAGACTTGTTAGCCTGGGATGAGACATGACTTTTTCAGCGAGGTACTTTCAAGTCCCGCGAGACGAGACTTTGTGCCATGAGATTTAACCATGCCCAGGGCCGGAAATAAAAGACAAGCAGATGACAAAGTAGAACGTCGTAAAGAGGTTCAAAAACGTTGCGCAATACACATGCAGAGCAGGTTAGAGATAATGAAAGTACAAAATTCGAAAGTCTCAAAAAAATGATAGTAAAGATCGCATTAGCGTAAACAAACGGAAATTATTACTTGGTGAAGTAACGGAACAGTGAAAAGAGATTGAATATACTGTTCGGGTTTAAACTTTAAGTCAGAGACTTGTAGATTGTCTAATTTGTGTTGCCATCAGGGAAAAGTTGTGTTTCTTCCCAATGAAGAGCATATCCGTGAGAATTAAAAGATTTGTTGTTTGGTGAAAGTGAAATCCACATAGACGCAGAGACGCGAAGTGGCTGTCGCGTAGTGTAGGCCGAGGGGTTGGCAAGCGAATCAAGCAGGGGGCAAAGCTCCCAAGTATATATATTAAAAAAAAAAAAAAAATATATATATATATATATATATATATATATATATGTATATATATTTTTTTTAATTAAAACATCACCATAACATAAACATGTTGTTTAAGTTGATAAAATAAATTAACAACATTCAGTGACATTGAAAATATAATGGTTATTTTTAAATACCCACACCTGTAATTCCTATTTACCATATGCTTGTGTATGAAAATAGCACAATCTACCCATCCAATCAATGCATGAGCTTTTCTAACAAAAGACGTACTATGCACAAATACTTTAGTGTGCCAAGAGCGAATTTCACAAATGGTGGTGAGCAGCAGAGAACGATATTTGCTCATTTTTAACACAAGTCTTAATGTATTTCCATTTGAGAAACAATCATAATTCAAATTAAATCAGCTTTTAGTAATTCACTCGAGCTACAGTCCTGTTGCTGCTTGACTGTTTAATTTTATTTTGCCATATCTATGTCATCTATGCAATAATTTGAGGATTATTATTGGCATCATCATCATTGTTGTTGTTATTGTTCATGTTATTGTTAGACAGTGATAAGTCGTTGTACATTAAGACCAAACATCGCTAGTATGCGAAAATAATATAAAACAATATAATCGGACAGAGGGATGACGGAAAAATGTCATGAAGCCCAGAACTGTTTCTGCGCTAGAGATTGTATTGTACATAGTGCAGACAGTGCATGCACTGCTGAGGTGCGAATTATAAACATTTCTTTATGCTCCGTTGCAGTCCAGAGAAATTTTTCTAAACAAAATAAAGATAGGAATCTCTATGTGGAGCAGCAGTAATACACCCTGACCACAAGAGAGCGCCCTAAACCTTTGCTGGGACCACCTATCCCCAGAAACAGACCTGTTGGTTTTTATGGACAGGTCCTGACTGTGTTTTTAACCTTTAATTTTAAACTATTTATGAGATTATTCATTTATTGACTTTTATTTAATTATTTATTTATTTAAAAGACTGCACTGCACTTTGCTTTGGGCACTCTGTTCAAAAATAAAAGCACTTTGCACCATCTCTTGCTATCCGTGTGTGTGTGTGTCCTGAATGCCCAGTCCATTTTCGATTTATGTTTGTTGCTGTTCCAGGTACAAGAGGAGTATGTCAATTGTGGGCAACCCAGGCATCACAGGCCACTGCCATTAGAGAATACCATTGCCATAAAGTAGTGTTAATGGTCTGTAACAATCTTTAGGTAGGTGGTACATGTCAAAGTAACATCAACGTGAATGCTAGGACCTAAGGTTTCGCAGGAGAACATTGTCCTGAGCATCACACTGCCTCCGCTAGCTTCTCTTCTATCCCATTGTAAATTCTGCTGCCATTACTTCACCAGATAAATGACACACATGCATCAGGCCGTCCACATGATTTAAAAGAAAATGTGATTCATCAGACAAGCCCTCTTCTTGCCATTGCTCCATGGTCCAATTCTGACACTCATGTTCCCATTGTAGGTGCTTTTGGTGGTTTATAGGGGTCAGCATGGGCACTTTAACTGGTTTGTGGCTAAGCAGCCCTGTACACAGCAAGCTGTGATGCACAGTGTCATCTTCCACCCTTCTCTCATAACCACCACTATGTTTTTCAGCAATTTGTGGTACAGTAACTCTTCTGTGGGATTGGACCAGATGGGTTAGCCTTCACTCCACATATGCATCAATGAGCCTTGGCCGCCTATCACCCTGTTGCCAGTTCATCAGTTGTACTTTTTTGAACCACTTTTGTTAGGCCCTAGCCACTACACACTGGAAACACCCCACAAGACCTGTTGTTTTGGAGATGCCCTGTGGTCTAGCCCTTGTCAAAGTTGCTCAGATCCTTATGCTTGTCAAATTTTCCTGCTTCCAACATTACCTTCAAGAATGGACTTTTCACTTGCTGCTTAATATATGCCAACCCTTTTGGCAGGTGCCACTGTAATGAGATAATCAATGTTATTCACTTCACCTGTCAGTGGTTTTAATGATGTATGTATATACTGTATATACATTTATTTATAGTGGGTAAAAAAATGATTCACTGATTGTGAAACTGGTTGAAGTAAACACCTATAGCCAAGGAGGTTTCGAGGACTTTGGATGTAGTGTTCTACATGACTTTGTAAGCTAATGTATTTGGTTGAGTGGAAGCATATATAAGCTAGACAGGAGAGAATCAAGAATACTTAAATGTCAAGTAAGAAGGCTAAAGCCAATATTAGATTGTGTGACTTCTAGTCATTGGGTAAGTCAGACTTGTTGGTTGCAGTTCATCTTCCTGCCATACTATATCAATTTAAAAGACCGAAAACTTGCCGGGCTTTTTAAATATAATATCTGTGTCCTGATCTCCCAGATCAGTTCTGCTTTCCTATTTTAGTGACAGCCAATAACATGATGCCTGATGGAAACTATGTTGTATGAAAGGTTAACAGGTACAGTGAGTTCAGCTAAAATGTCTGCCTTTTTTTTTCTTTTTTCCTTTCCATTGTGGTATGTAAAAGACAATACATCAGACAAATGATGTCTTCTGCTTGCAAGGTCCGAAACAACTATGTTTCTTATTCCTCATTTCAATCATTGGTTGTCAGCCCTTATCATACACAGGGCTCGCTACTACGACTAAAGAAAAAATCATTGTTATATCTCATTTCATTAACTTGTAAAGTGAGAACAAATTAGAATAACTGTGAACACAACAGGCCTTTCAGTCTAATTAGGTCATCCATCCTTTTTTCCTAGACTGTCTAATATAATGTCAAGTCGAGATCTGAAGATCCCTAAAGTACTATTCTCTAACATGCTTCTTGGTAATTTGTTCCATGTGTCTATGGCTTTTTGCGTGAAGATACATTTTGTAACATTTCTAAGAAGTTTACCCTTAACAAGTTCCCAACAGTGTTACCTTATTCTTGTAGAATAATATATAGTAAAGTAACAGCTGGGATCCACTGTACTAATTCCTTTCATAATTTTAAATACTTCAGTCACATCTCCTTGGTTAGCTTCAACTGAAATAGTTCAACTCCTTAAGTCTTTTTTCACAGCTCATACCTCTTAGTCCCAGAATCTGACAACTCACTCCCCTCTGGACTTTAACTAGCACTACTACATCTTTTTAGTAATATGGAGACCCAAAGTGTATGCAGTACTGCATATGAGGCCTCAGTAGTATGTTATATACAGTAACTTAAACATAACTTCTATTCACTTGCACTCCACACATTGTGATATATAACCCCACAACCTATTAGCCTTCTTGATCACTTTTGTACACTGTCTTGATGAATATAGTAGATAGTGAAAAGTCCACTATGACTCCTAGATACTTCATATAAAGTGTATTTTCATTTTTCAGACCTCCCATTCCCATGTGTAATATTTTACATTTCCTTACATTAAATTTTATCTGCTACAAATTTGCTCAATCCTGTGGGTAACATCTGCAAACTTAACTGGGTTATATGCATATCTACTAACTAACTTACTTTCTTAAACACTCAGGTAATATTGTTATCTGATTTCAGCCTATTTTTATGCAATATGATCTCACCCTAAGTACTGATGACTAAGACAGACCAATTAACAAAGCATAATATTAGCAGACTGGATTGTACTTTCAGTGAAAAGAGTTGAACAATTTTTTCAAATGGTAAGTAACAAACAATCGTAAACGTTAACTAGCATTATGAATATATGAAGGATGTGTGGTATTTTTATGTTTTGAACTTAGAAATTTTTGGGGGTGCTCAAGCTCCATGCATCCACATTAAGCTGACTACTACAATTGTTCCTTAGTAGTCCCTGTTACTTTTGGGGGGGACCTACTTCCTCACACATATAAGCTTTAATGTAATGCAATTGCATGAACTGTTTACATTGCTCTTCATGTCTTTCTTGATTTTTCTTTTATTGGTAAAATATGTCCTACATTTAGCAATGGAGCTTTTAGTCTTATAAAGCTGTTTTTTCCTTTGTAACTTCATTTTTTAGCTCATTATTTATCAAACATGGAGTTATCTTTATTTTCTTCTTACTACTAAATATTAGGATAAACATGACCTGTATTCTATATAAAACACTTTTAAAATTCAACAGTCTCAACACTTAGAAACCTCTCCCAATTTATTTAATTTAGGGGTTGCCACATCTGCTCACAATTTACCCCACAAAAATTAATATTACCTGTTTTAATTTTTGAATATGCACTCTGCCACTATGACATGTACTGTATTACAGTTACTAGATAATAACAGTTCAATTACATCTAATCCTAGAATTCTATTCTGATTATTACTGAATACTACACCAAAACAGGCTTTCCCTATTTTTGGCACTTTAAAATATTGTGCTAAAAAGTAATCATTGATCACCTCCAAAAACTCCTGGAGCCTCATGTATAAAACTTTAAAACCTATAAAAATATGCTTATGCTAGAAACACAAAAAAGGCAAGCTCACAAATAAGAATCAGATTTGTAAAACTGTACATACACCTGGCCTCACATCACGTTTCTTCATAAATCTCAAATAAACTTAAAATTATACACTCATGCACACATTTTAGCCACTCCTCATCCCACCAGTAACCACAAAAGGCTTAAAAAACACCCTTTTTGAATACTCATGACCTAATCTCCATATAAATTTGGCCATGTTCCTGAGTGACCTCTTTACTTTCAAACAATAAAGGGATGGAAGAAATAGAATCTGAGTAAATTTGAACTTGATGTATTACTTTCATTTGATGGAGTTTAAGGAGTGGCCAAAGAAGTCTGTCCATCCATGAGTGAACTATATTTCTAAAATAAGTCTCAAATAAGGGTTATTTTTTCCTCATTTTCTAAGGCCACGTTAATGTAAATATGATAATTAACAAAAAAATCACATAGTGATGCAGTGTAACACTGCTGACTATTAGTAAGTAGTCTGAAGGTCATGTCCCATTTGCTCCCTGCCTGGAATTTTCACATAAACCTGAGTGGGTTTGCTCTGATTTCCTCCCACACTGGAAAGACAGATGAGGAGAATTCCATCCATCCATCCTCTTCCGCTTATCCGAGGTCAGGGCATCAGCTTGAGCAGAGATGCCCTGACTTCCTCTCCTCGGCCACTTCTTGTAGCTCTTCCGGGGGAATCCTGAGGTGTCCCCAGGCCAGCTGTGAGACATGGTCCCTCCAGCGTGTCCTGAGTCTTCCCCGGGGCCTCCTCCCAATTGGACGTGCCCGGAACACCTCACCAAGAGGGCTACCAGGAGGCATCCTGATCAGATGCCCCAGCCACCTCATCTGACTCCTCTCGATGCGGAGGAGCAGCGGCTTTACTCTGAGCCCCTCCTAGATGACTAAGCCTCTCACCCTATCTTTAAGGGAAAGCCCAGACACCCTGCGGAGGAAACTCATTTTAGCTGCTTGCATTCACAATCTCGTTCTTTCGGTCACTACCCATAGCTCATGACCATAGGCGAGGGTAGGAACATAGATTGGTAAATTGAGAACTTTGCCTTACGGCTCAGCTCCTTTTTCACCATAACAGACCGATGCAGAGCCCGCATCATTGCAGACACACAACTGATCTGCCTGTCGATCTCGCGATCCATTCTTCCCTCACTCGTGAACAAGACCACGAGATACATGAACTCCTCCACTTGGGGCAGGATCTCGCTCCCAACCCTGAGAGGGCACTCCACCCTTTTCCGGCTGAGGACCATGGTCTCTGATTTGGAGGTGCTGATTCCCATCCCAGCCGCTTCACACTCAGCTGCGAATCAATCTAGAGAGAGCTGAAGATCACGGCCTGATGAAGCAAACAGGACAATATCATCTGCAAAAAGCAGTGACTCAATCCTGAGTCCACCAAACCGGACCCCCTCAACGCCCTGGCTGCACCTAGAAATTCTGTCCATAAAAGTTATGTGAAATTCACAGCTAAACTATTTTCTAAAATAATTGGAGAGGACTTTAAAGCAGATTCTGAGATAGCAGCGGCTTATCGCGTACGCGGACCTAGATCTTTTATTATTCGCTTTGAAAGATTATCATTTAAGCTAGAGGTGATGGCACTCCTCAGGCACAAGCAAGAGATTATATATGAAAATAACCAAATTTGTATCTTCCCTGATTTCTCTCCAGCAACAGCTACTAAATGTGCTTCTACAAAATTAAACAGCGGTTACAGCAAGCCAATATCAAATACAGCCTCTTGTATCCTGCCAAACTGAAAGTGGAACTGCAGGGTCAATTCTATGTCTTCACTAGTAAGGAAGAAGCAGAAAAGGAATTAAGAAAGCTGATCCCGGGACTATTCTGATACATAATAGTGAGTCATGGCCATTAATGATATTGCAAGGATTAATAACCTACTGTCTGATCTATTTGTTTAAAGTACGGGTTTTTATCATTATATATCGTCATTATTACTCGGATGCTATCTGTTTATGTTTTAATTACAGCTATAGACGTTTATGCCTAATTACTTTTTTTTTATCTAATTATTTTCTCTCTATCCTAAACGAGACTGTTCAACATCATACCTTTGGTTTATTGTTATTGCTATTATTCCATTAAGACTTATTATGCTTATTCTGGACCACTTTCTAACACCATTCCCCAGGTTTATTACCCGGGTGTATTATCTTAATACAGTAAGATTGCTGAAGATTATATATACGCGTATTCTAAGTTCACAGCTTGTTAATGATTAAATTTTATGCATATAGTATTTAAACTACATTGGTAATAGATTATCTCTATTTTTTAATCCTAAAACGCCGCTGCTGGGGGCTTGTTTTGTTTTGGACGTGCTCTGTCTCTGGGTATGTCAAAGGACCGGGACTGTGTGAAGTGGGTTCCAGCCTCAAATGGGGGGAAAAAAGGGAGGGTGGGGGGTTAAGGGAGGGAGAGAAAGATAGCAGGCTATATCTATATCTAATCTATCATTTTAATCTTTATAATTATAACTACCAACGTAATAATAGGCTGCATGGCAATAACTCTTGGGGAAATAGGAAATTATGGCCGAAGCTGTCTCACTTCCAGTTAAGACTATAAAATGACATCAAAAACTCAGAATCAATGTCTCCATGATGGGACAGTTAACTTCTTGAGCTGGAATGTTAATGGCCTGAATCACGAATTAAAGAGAAATAAAGTACTCTTTCACCTAATAGGCTAATAGGTCTAAACGCTAAAATAGTATTTTTACAGGAGACCCAATTACTAAGCAAGGATCAGTTCCGGCTGCAAAAAGACTGGACTGGCCAAATGTTCCATTCTAGTTTTACAAAGAAAACTAGAGGTTTGGGAATTCTCATTCATAGAACAGTCTCATTTGTAGCATCAGATGTAGTATTGGATCCTGAAGGCAGATATTTGATGGTCATGGGAGACTTACCTAACTGTAAAATGATTTTAATAAATGCTTATGCACCTAATGTTGATGATAAGGAATTTATACAAAATTTATTTGCATCCATTCCCAATCTGAACACTCATAAAATTATAATGGCTGGGGACTTTAATTGTGTTTTAAATCCACTCTTAGACAGGACTTCTACCACAGGGGAACGACATCTAACACTGCAAGGATAATTATAAAGTTTATAACTGATCACAACTTATCAAACCCCTGGAGGTTTTTAAACCCAAACTCAAAAATATATTCTTTCTACTCACCAGTACATCATTGCTTCTCAAGGATTGATTATTTCTTTATAGATAATAACTTCTTGCCTATGATTAAATCTTGCAAATATGATGCTATTATTACAGTATTTCTGACCATGCACCTCTGATCTTGGAGCTAATGTTACTATACCCCACACACTCACCTCGCAGATGGCGCCTCAACCCGCTTCTATTAGCAGACGAGAATTGTACAGAATTTATATCCAAACAAATCAGTTTCTTCCTAGAGACAAATACATCCTCAGAGATTTCTGCAGGAATACTCTGGGAAGGCCTTCTTAACACTAGAATTACTAGAGCCTATGAAAAAACTTGTAGATCCGCCCCACCTTAAATCGCTTCTTAAAACCGTTCTCACCTCTCCGCCAGCGTCTTTTGTTAATCTAAATGTGTTGATAAAGAAAAGTTGCAAGTAGCCGGCTATTCCATCCCCCCATCGACTTAGAAAGTGCACAAACTTCTCCCAGCTCATGCCTTGATTGATTATCTGGGAGTGAAGTGGAGTTTTAGAGTGGAAATAATAGATCATTATTTGGAATACACGTATTTCACGTGTGTTCCGTTTCTACAGTAATCCGTGTAAACACATTTTTAAAACAGAAACGTTTTTCATATTGTAGTAGTAAGTGACAAAATGTAGGCATAAACTATATAATGTATGAAGCCTGAAGTCCAAATATCAAATTAACAGCTTCACAAAAGGTACAAATATAACAGAACAAGTATGCTTTTATTCAAAAATATAACTGCAGGAAAAAAAGCCGCATTAGCATGCCACATTGACACATATATATCTTAACTGCCATGGTAGCGTAATGGTATCAGCTGCTGACTAGTAATCAAAAGGTCATGAGTTTGATCCTGCATGATTCTCTTTTGAAAAGTAAACTGCTCTTATTCTTACTATTTTAAAATAAAAACATACATTTGATTTCAGTGTGTAACAGCCAGTGTAATTTATGATACTTGTAAAGGTTAGTTTTTTTTTTTATTCACTTTTCATTCTCTCAGTCGTGTTCAAGATCCTTCCCTACCTAAACCCCCCCCCAATCTGAAGACGCGCTATGGCTCTGCAGCGTACTTGTGACTGCATTCTTGTACCAATGCTTTTGCGAACTGCTGTGCCTGCGTGCACTTTTCGTGGTATTACACGTCTATTTTTTTTTAGCATACCCATGTCGCTCAAACACAGGAACATCTGTTGTTTACAAGTATAACAAAACAAGTGCACTTTTATTCTAGACTATAAGTGAAGAAAAAATAA
>JANRMT010062818.1:48140067-48171228 GCA_026402145.1 Polypterus bichir lapradei | reverse complement strand
CATATATGTCATGTATAAAAATATATATATTTCAGATTTTGATTTTTTTTAAATTTGGAAACCTTCATGAAAACATGTTTTAACTTATTCTTTATGGGTTATGGGTATGAGTATAAATTGATAGGCTTAAAATGGAAATTTATCCATTTAAAATTTATTCTACAACACAATAAAGTGTACAAAAAGTGAAGAGTTTGAATACCTTTTGAATCTATAGATAGATAGATACAAATACTGATATATATTTGACTGATCCATTCCTTTCATTTTTGTTAGAATGTAGTACATAATGCAACATTTCTAAATGCTTTTTTTATTTTTGAATTGCAGGAAATTCTGCTAATTATGATAATCGCTCAAACAAATGAGCAGCTGCATATTTAGCTGTCAATCAGCAATTAGCCCTCCATTCAAGAAGATTTTTTATGGTGACCATTGTCAAAAAGCGTTTATTTCATTATACAATGAAGTACAGTCACACATAATAGGCAGCCAAATAATATAACAGAAAATAGTTCTGCAAAAAATGAATAAGCAGGATTACCAAATGGATAGCAGCAATAGGGTGCTCAATCAAAGACAACTGCATAATATGCAGAGGAATTTTATACTTGTGAGTGACACTGTAAAAATAAACAAAATCAGGTTAACGTAATAACTGCAGGGAAAAAAACAAAAAACAAAAAAAAAAAACAACAACAATGAATTCAAGGAGCTGCCTACAAAAGAAAATGTGATTCAAGTTTATCACATGAAAAGGAGCATAGTCATTTAAAAAGTGATTGAAGTGATTTATTTATTTATTTTTGCAGAGCATGCATGCAGGGTTTTGGAGATTTAAAGCCTAACCAATCCTATAGGAATAAATGTATAAATTAATGCTGCCAACATAATGTGCATATCCTTGAGATATAGGAAGAATACAAAGTACCTGAAAAAACACCCACACAGTCACAGAAAGAACATGTATTTCCACAAAAGCACTGTAAGGTGATTGTGCTACCCACAGTTTTTCTGAATTCAGGCATGAATGCCTCCTAAAATGTGATGAGGCCTTCATCTAATCAACAGTAATAGGCAAAAATCTCAGTAAGCAAATACATCACACAAAATATTGATTGATTTAATGCACATGTATGTTTACCATGCAGGAATTCAATTTTTTTTTTTCCACAGTTATATGTTCTCACCAATGAACTGATATATTTATAAAATTGGCTGCTTAGAGAACAGAGAAGAAATTGTGATGAGGCATAGATCAGGGCAAAAGTATAAAACCATTTCTAAAGCTTGAGTGTTCCCAGGAGCACAGTGGTCTCAAGAGTTGTGAAACGGAGGAAGTTTGAAACCCCCAGGATTCTTTTAGAGTTGACTATCTGGTTAAAATGAATAAATGGGAAAAACAACCCTTCTTTAGGGAAGTGATCAAGAATTTGAATGGTCACTCTGCTGAGATGGGAGAACTTGCCAGGAGGACAACCTTCTCAACAGCACTCTATCAATTTAGGTAATCATGCTTGGAGTTGGCCAAATGTCATTCAAAAGACTTCGTGAACATGAAGAAAAATTTCTTTGCATTGATAAAACAATAAATGAACTCTATGAACTGAACTCCAAGTACTATGTCTGGCAAAGACCAGGCACTGATCATCATTTGCTTAATACCATGGTGAAGCATGGTGGCAGCATCATGCAATGAGGGTGCCTCTCTGCAGCAGGGACAGGGAGACTGGTCAGAATTGAAAGCAGCCAAATACAGAATGGTCCTGCTCCAGAGGGCGCACAACTTCAGATTGGAACCATTATTTACCTTTCAGAACTTAAATCACCTGAAACATACAGCCAAGACAATGCTGGAATGACTCTGGCACAAATCTCTGGACTGCCCTTAAGTGGGACAGCCAGAGTCTAGATGTAAACCGAATAGAACACATGTGGAAAGAACCCAAAGAGGCAGTTTAGCGATGCATCTCATTCAATCTAGTGGAGTTTGAGATGATTTCCCAGAAAGAATGGGATTAACTGCTCAAATCCGTGTGTGCAAGGCTTGTAGATACTTACCCAAGATGTACATACTTATATGAATAAGATATATAAGTTATTGATTTTTGGTAAGTTTGCAAACCTTCTAATTTTTTCACTTTGCCAATATGGATTATAGAGTGTAGTTTGATGGGAAAATTGGCAGATTTATCCATTTAAAATTTAATAAGTGTGCTGAAAGGGAAGAGGTCTGAGTACTTTCTAAATCCACAGTGTGTGTTCATGTGTGTATACATTTCTATATATATAATTATATGAAGGTGTAGTGGCCATAGGTGTGCCAGTGACATTTCTGGACCAGTCAACCTGATGAGCTTACCTTTTTAAATTCTCATACAAAAAGCACAAACAATTTAGTAAATTCATAAAAAGACAGCTCCTCCCCAAGTGGTATAACCTTATTTTGCATGCAGTTATCCATGCTTGGGGAAAAGGAGGTAACCTCTCCAAAACTGGTTCAACCCCACGTGTGTGAAATTCAAACTATCCAGCCTTCCATCCATTTCTTAAACCAATCAGTGCACTCAACTATGAACACCCAAAGTAAAAGGAAAAACATGTGGGGGAAGTTTAATGCAAATAATTGTAAAGTATTACATGTAGAAAGTAAAACTGATAGATTTGAATAAACAATGGGATGTCTAAGAATGAAAGTACATCCTATGGGAAGGATTTAGGAGTCATAGTAGACTTGTCACTATCAACGGTCAGACAGTATCCAGAAGCCAATAAGAAAACTAACAAAATGTTAGGTTATATAGCACAACGTTCAACATACAAGTCAAAGGAGGTTATGCTCAAACTTTATAATGCACTGGTAAGGCATCATCTGGAGTACTGTGTGGAATACTGTGCACAGTTCCGGCCTCCAGGCTGCAAAAATAGCATACTGTAGGAACACTAGAAAAGGTCCAAAGAAGAGTAATTAGGCTGATTTCCAGGACTGCAGAGGATGTGTTATGAGGAAAGATTAAAACCACAGAGCATTTTCAGATCAAGCAAAAGGACATTAAGAGGTTGAAGTGTTCAAAATTATGAAAAGAATTAGATGCAGTGGATTGAGACTGTTACTTTAAAATGAGTTCATCAAGAACATGGGGATAAAGTTGGAAACTTTATTTTGCACAAACCATAGGAGGTTTTTCTTCACAGAGAACCATAGACGCATGGAATAAGTTACCAAGTAGTGTGGTAGACAGTAGGACTTTAAAGACCTGCAAAACTAGACTTGATGTTATTTTGGAGGAATTAAGTAAATAGGACTGGCGAGCTGTGTTGGGATGAATTGCCTGTTCACATCTAAGTCTTTCTAATGTTCTATGTGCATGACAGAACAAAAACAGCTGTGTAAGATAAAGGGATACTCAAATTAAAGATATGCAGATTAAAAGAATATAGAGAAGGCTGCTTCAAGCTTTGATTATTTTAACTGTTGCCAGTGCATAGGTCTTGATCTGTTTTTTCTCTCACTTCCAACAATCCCCAAGACAGAGCATGTTGTGGATGAGGTAAAAGTGATTGGAAAGTGTTGTCTAAACTATCAAGGTTACAAAGCTCTATAAGACAACACTCTTGACCACTTCAAATTGTTGCTCCAGGATTTACATGAGTGCTATCAAAAGAGTAAGAGATGGTTGATTTTATATGCTGTATTTCTGTTTTCCTTTGCTGGCAGTTGCCATGGCCACCTATAGTAATGCCTCTCCTCCACCCCTACATGCAGCGGCGGTGGGCTAGTCTGTATCAAGTCACTCCAGGTCTGAAAGGTCTCAGTCTCTGTATGTATGTGTGTGTGTATATTTATATAAATATGTCTGTGTGTGTGTGTATGTGTCTTTCCTTTATAAACATGCCTCATTATATGTGAAATACAATATGAACAATTATAACTTAACTGGCTACTTTAGCAAAGCTAACCCTAATCAGTTTAGAGCAATTGTATGCCTGGCTTTTATTTACTAAATGCTTGACTAACTGTTGTATTTTATGTTTTATACATACTTTAATGTCATTTTTGAATCACTACCATACAGTATTTTTTGAAAAAAATTAAGGCACATATTTTAAAATGTATTGTCTCTATTAAATCTGATAAATTAGGAAGATTAAGCTATTGTGAAGAATGCCTGCACTGGGAATGCTGCTTTGTCTCTCTCAACCTCTAAGACATGAAGTGCTCTTTAGAAAATTAAGTAAGAAATTAATGTTTTCATTTTCAGTTAAATGGGTGGAAAGCCTTTACATGTTTTGAGCATGCATTGAATTCCAAGAATAAATATTTCATTTATGTTGGAAGGTCCGTCTTTAAAAATTCAAAAATATTTAAAAAAACACATTTATATTTTTGAAATAATGGGACAACTAAATCTAATGTATATATAATAACATATAATTTGCCATTTTTATGATAGTCATAATAATGAAACATTTTTCAAAACTGATTTGGTTAATGATTTAGTGTAATCTGACTTTAAAACTCCAAAAATTCCATACAGCATTGAATAATGATACAGTATCAATGTTTTTACAGAGGCGGGTGTGAAAATCAGGGGTGGAAATGCATTTTTCATTTATTTTCTGTATCAAGTAATTTTAATTCTGCAGTGGTTGGTGTGTTCTAGCTGATTTTCTCCTTCTGTGCAACATTGTATGATGCCAGTTATTCATCAGTAACATGTATTCTCAAGGAGTGTTACTTCTTACTGTTTAATTACCTTATTTTTATTTTAACAGTTTATGATTGTTATACTGTTGTGCTAATCAATTAAGGGGGTACCAGAGCAGAATATTTTCATGTCCTTTCTGATACCAGATTACGTTTATGACACACAAGAGGGGTGGTGGCCACACTTTAAATCATTGGCACAAGGCTAACATGAATCTCTGAAATAAGAACTCAGGATCTCCTGTTAACCAAACAGTTAGACAAAAGATCACAGAAATATGTGTAAACATAATAGTTGAATTTGCTGTTGTTTGAATACTGCGGTAGAGACAGAGCGAAAGAGAAGATGCTATAAGAAGTGGCAGAAAACAAAGGCAGAAAATAGTATCTCAATCAATAAGGCAGCAAATTTAAGTTTAGAAAAGAAGCTGAGAGGGTGCAAAAAAGTAATTTTACATGTAAGCTACAGAATGAGTAGGGAAAGAGAAAGTTATTCAGCACACAGCCAAAGAAAGACAGGATATGGTAGGATTGATGTTCTTGTAAAGAGGCTGAAGAACACATTGCGATTAATATAAATGGAACACCTGAAAACGTACATGGAAAAGTTGCTGATTAAAGAGAAAAAAATGCCATAATGCACTGAAAAAGATTAAAATATGTAAAGCAGTGGGTTCAATTAGAGTGGTGTTGGCAGCAGAAGATCCTGGATTCAAATGGTTGACAGACCTGTATAACATGATAGTGTGTGTGAAGAGGATTCATCATTAGCATAGTCTTGGAAATTGGAGTTATATAGTCAGACTTCTATAACTGCCTTGCAGAAGACTTGCACAGTCCCAGAGACTGCCCTGGGACAATCTCTTGGCTCCAAGTCTCATGTTTACATTCCCCGCGAGATGCTCCATGGCCAGTCTTTTTTGTCTCACGGGTCTTTAAAATGTCTTTTGAGAACTTCCGAGAAGATCACGTATCGTCGCCTTGCTTTTACATTCCAGGATTTATATATATATATATATTTTTTTTTTTTTTTTTTTTCCCCAGTTCTTTTGCTGTTCCTCTGACGTCTCCAAAGTCTTGCATCTTAGGCTAATTGCCAACTCTGTACTGGCCTTAAGTGTGTGAGAATGTCAGTCTATACTGTACATGAGTGGGATCTGTTATGATTTAACGTCTCGTATAAGATTTATGACTATGAAGTGTGTTAAGCCAGTTTAACCCCTTATGCCATAAGGGGGTTTTGGAATTACAGTGCCTAAATTACATACTGCAAAAAATGGCAATTATTCTGTTTATGTAATGAAGAATCTGCAAATGGCTGAAGATTAGTGAGTACAACACTCCAAATTTTTGTTTACTTCAATATCAATTTAATAAAATACAAAATAAATTTTCAGTTCTAGGGATTTCTCTCCAAAAACTGCATTTTACAGTACTTAACCAAGACTTTTTATGATGCACAACCCTGGAGTCATTTTCATTTGTACCCCATTTGTACTATCAGCTATCACTGTACCAAGTTTACATGTCACATCCCATAGCATTGCAAAGCTAAACTGTTTGGCACAAGGTGTCCTCCTGTTCGGAAACATACTGTCGCTATTTGGAAATATTTATTTTTTGAACTTAAAAAATACCTCAAAACAAGTATTGCAGTAGCAGTTAATTTTTTTATATATTTTTATATATACACATTAAACTCTGAAACAAGTAAACAATTTATAACTATGTATGTATAATTACATACTCATCCAAGTCAGAATATAACTGCTACTTGTCTGGATTCAGGGTTGTCATTTTTAGTGGTTTGGTAATGTGTTTATGTATACTACCACATGCATCGAGAGGGGGTTTTCAAGGTCCTGAGGCAGACCTGAGGGTACACTGGAGGGATTATATTTTTGACTGGCCTGGCAAGACTGGATAAATCCACAAAATGGCTTTGAGGAAACTGGTAGAGATACTTTTGTTTGCTAAGGTAATTTAGACACTTTACTATTACAATTCCTCCTTAGGATTAGCAAATTGAAGTTGTCTGTTTTGTTCTGTTGGAAATACATACAAAAAAATGCACACAAATTCTTACACACGTAAATATTATATACTGTATACAGTATATACATATATTTTCTAATTATGTACATTCCACTGCAAGGCTGCAGTTATTTTAAACCTATTTCATTCAATACACTAAAGAAAACTTGAATAGGTTGTTCTTACAGTACAGAGCATTCCTGTGCACATATACCCAGCCAATGTATTGTAACCATTTAACATTAAAAATGTGAACAGTATTAAGAAATGTAAACGGAGAAGATAGAGGAAGCATAAATAGATAATGAGGAAAGCTTAGAAGTCTTAGAAGTGCATGGCAACAACATTAACTCCTTTACCACCTTGCTGCTCAATACAAATGCAATACGTATATATATATATATATATACAGTAATGCCTCCTCGATTGCAGGGGTTGCGTTCCAGAACCTCCCGCGATAGGTGAAAATCCGCGAAGCAGAAACCATATGTTTGTATGGTTATTTTTATATATTTTAAGCTCTTATAAACTCTCCCACACTGTTTATAAATATTCTCCACACAGTTATACAGTAAACCCTCATTTATCGCAGTTAATCCATTCCAGACTCTACCGCAATAAATGAATTTCCACGAAGTAGGATTCTTTATTTATAAATCTAATATTTTCGCAGTTAGAGCATAGAAAACCTGTTTACCTTCTAATTACGTTCTTTAACATTATTAGAGCCCTCTAGACATGAAATAACACCCTTTACTCAAAAGTTTAAACTGTGCTCCATGACAAGAAAGAGATGACAGTTCTTTCTCACAATTAAAAGAATGCAAACATATCTTCCTCTTCAAAGGATTGCGCATCAGGAGCAGAGAATGTCAGAGAAAGAGAGAGAGAGAGAGACAGAGAGAGAAAAGCAAACAATCAAAAATCAATACGAGCTGTTGGGCTTTTGAGTATGCGAAGCACCTCGATAAAGCGGGCGTAAGAAAAAGGGAGCAATGTGAAGGTAGTCTTTCAGCGTTTTTGAGAGGAGCATCCGTATCCTCTAGGCAAACAGTCTCTGTGCAAACAGCCCCTCTGCTCATAGCCCCTCCGCCAGGAGCAGAGAATGTCAGAGAGAGTGAGAGAGACAGAGAAAAGCAAACAATCAAAAATCAATACATGCTGTTAGAGCTTTTAAGTGTGCGAAGCACCGCACAGGAAGCATATCATATATCATTGAGGAGTTTTATTTAATACGTAATACATGCTCTGATTTGGTAGCTTCTCAGCCATCCGCCAATAGCGTCCCTTGTATGACATCAACTAGGCAAACAAATCGAGGAAGCATGTACCATAAATTAAAAGACCCATTGTCCGCAGAAATCCAAGAATCAGTGAAAAATCCGTGATATATATTTAGATATGCTCACATTTAAAACCCGCGATGGAGTGAAGCCGCAAAAGTCGAAGCGTGATATAGCGAGGGATCACTGTATATTATATATATATATATATATATATATATAAACTGCTCAAAAAAAACTAAAGGAATACTTTGAAAACACATCAAATGTCAATGGGAAAAAAATCATGCTGGATATCTATAGTGATATGGACCGAGTAATGTGTTAGGAAAGAAAGGATGCCACATTGTATGATGGAAATAAAAATTATCAACCTACACAGGGCTGAATTCAAAGACACCCCAAAAAACAAAGTGAAAAAATGATGGAGCAGGCTAGTCCATTTTGCTGAAATGTCATTTCAGCAACTCAAAATCATACTCAGTAGTTTATATGGCCCCCATGTACTCGTATGCTGGCCTGACAATGTCGGAGCATGCTCCTAATGAGACGACGGATGGTGTCCTGGGGATCTCCTCCCAGATCTGGACCAGGGCATCACTGAGCTCTTGGACTGTCAGAGGTGCAACCTGGCGGTGTCACATGGACCGAAACATAATGTCCCCGAGGTGGTCTATTGGATTTAGGTCAGACGAGAGTGGGGGCCAGTCAATGGAATCAATTCCTTCATTCTCCAGGAACTGCCTGCATACTCTTGCCACATGAGGCTGGGCATTGTCGTGCACCAGGAGGAACCCAGAACCCACTGCACTGGCATAGTGTCTAACAATGGGTCCAAGGATTTCACCCCAATACCTAAACATTATACTAGCACATTTTTCTGAATACAAAATAAGAGAATAAGAAATGGTATTTAATTTCTTAGATCAATTTGAAGTAAATTTCATGCACTGAAATGTGACACTTTTTGGAATTAAAATCTGTAGCCACAGCGGTATCCCAAGGCTGATGAAGAACCCTGCTATACAATATATAGTAATATATTGTAGCACTGTATATTATAAACATTTTACCGTTATCCTCTGATACAGTGTTTCCTGGGAGCACAACAAATCACAGCATCACATGTCCCAAGGTCAAGTTAGGTGACTACTCTACTTATCAGGCATTCTATCTAAATGGTTTGAAAATTGAAGAAACCATCTACCATGTTGTGTTGATAAGGCAATTTATTCATACTCATCTGAAGAAATACAGAGTAAGAATTGCAGCTGCTCGATTAACAGGTAAAGTGAATATGAATTTGACAGAGACACATGGTAGCAAAATAATTCTAAAGAAAGAAAGAAAAATCAATGGAATCAGAAAACAGGTAGATTGACTTGAATTACTATTTTTATTAAGTGTTTTCTAACTTCTGCTGCCACCAGATAAAGGCATGTATCTGGTGAATCCCATACTTATTTGTGACTTGCTAGATGGACTGTTTCTTTTTCAGGAGCTCTTTTAAATATTTTATAAATACGTTCACTGTAATTGTTTTTTTTTTTCTTTTTTTCCCCATTTAAAAGATTTTAGGTTTAATTGGATTGTGCAAAACACATTCTGGACATAAAACTGAAACACCAATAACCTACTGTCTGTCTTGTTCAGGATTTTCAGAATCAATAACTAAATACCCTAATTATCAAATCTTGTCATCTTATTCAGACACTTACATTCTATTTTTTAGACAAAATATATTGTGCAGCACACACCTCAAAATGTAGAAATGAAAACTAAAAGGGGAATTCAGACAAACAAAAAAATTAAAGTAATAAAAATTAACAAAAGTAAAAAAACAAATCACCAAGATTTGAAATTGAGAATTATGCAGAATCAACATACATAAAATACATATAAACTGAATGTTTCCAAACACATCCAAACGCACACAGGGAAAAAAAAAACTGTAGTTTAAGGAAGTGTCAATAAAATTAACGGATGAAGTTTGGTTCAATTCTGGAATTAAACCAGGGGTGCCCATAACGCTGATTGCGATTGACCGGTAGATTGGAAAGGTAGTGCAGGTAGATCACGATGCATTAAAAAAAAAAAAAAAAAATCTATATCTATATATCCTCCCTATGGCATTTGCCACTTGATTGACATACTGGGTAGCCAGTCTGAGAACTCTTTTCTTCTAACACACTGGTCATCCCGCACGCACGATCAAACGCGCGAGCTACTGCAAAACTCTGGCTGTGATCTAGTTAGCCTTTCAATTTATATCGACTAAAGAAGGGATTTAAAAAAAAATTGTTTGGGGAAGGTATGGGCTGGATGTGCAATTGGAAGAGGATTTTTTTTTCTCACAATATCACAATCGAAGTGCGTTTGTCTGATCTGTCAATCTATCATTGCTATTCCAAAGAAGAAAAATGTGGAAAGGCACTTTCGAACTGTTCATAAAAACTATGATGTAACAACCGCAAAATATGGGCACGCGATTCCTACACTTCACAACCCAAAGGGAAGTGGATGATAATAGAAGGTTAAAGTAGCATTACCATATTCGGTCCTCGGCCCCTCTTGTCCCCTATGCACGTCCTTATATAACTGGCAAAAAACAATATCACGCAAAGGAAAGTGGGACTGAAAAATATATTAACATTTACTATTTACATTTACGTGCCCGGTGCCTGAGTGCTCATTAGTGAATCCCTTTCCCAGACGCCCTCCCCAGCGCCCAAATCCGAATCCCCGGTTCGACGTAGACAATAAACAAAAGAAAATAATAATAATAATAAAAAAAAATATTCTCCGAAAACGCCAAAAAAGAAAAATGTACTTAATCCACATATAAGGAAAAATAAATACTGCAGTTGAGTTTCTTCCGTAGGGCAGGAGGAAAACACAACAGTCCTGAAATTTGAATTAATACAAAATAATGACGTTTAATCAAAAAAAAAAAACTATAGTTAATATTAATGAGAGAATTTCTAATATATGCTAAAACATCTGCCATTTAATAATAAGAAAAAAATGTTTAGATAATGAAACACACGGTTTATTAAATATTTTGACTGGCACAGTAAATTACCTTTGCGGTTTTTGTATTATTTAGACATCCTGAGAGACACCCCCAGGCTACAGTTGATGTGGAGGGAGTTCAGGTACCCCTTTTAGTAGCAGGAGACCCAGCCTATCCGCTACTGCATTGGCTCATCACGAGAAATAACGAGTCTCTTCATCAGACCATGCGAACCGCTCCGCTATTCTCGTTTTGATTGCACGTGATGAAAATGTATCATGTGACACATTTATTTGCGTTAAAGCCCTTTTTTTCCGACAAAAAGTGTTTCCAATGTAGTTTTTGCGACATCTGAAGTATCGATATGGAATTTATGCGCTAAAGTTAAACGGAAAAATATTATGTCGACATGTACAACATTTTACCGATAATTAGCATTTCCATCAGCTAAAATTTGAAGCGCTAAATATTTTTTCGCAAAAACTCCTTGGATGGAAACCTGGTTAATTTTGGACTCCAAGTTAGTCCCTTTCTGTACCCGGTAATTATTCGGTCCAAGCTGCTTTAAAATAATAGCTGGTCCTAACCATTTGGGCGCAAGCTTACAGGTAAATTTACGAGCAGGATCAGACAGGTGATGAGTTCGAACCCACCTCGTAGTGCACTTTCCGATAACGGACATTGTAATACCTGGCTTGTCTTGAGGTTGACATCACCAACCTAGCCCGTACCTTCTTTCATAACTCCTCTAGCGTTGCCAGCGTACGATACTGGGGGATCTGGCAAAGGGACGGATTCCATTAACCGATCAAGTGGGCCTCTGATTTGACGATCCAGGGCAACCAGTGCAGGAGTTTCACCCAAAGCCTCGTGCTCTGCCGTGTTAATGGCAAACCGTAATTCAGGAAGCCATTTGTCCCAGTCTTGATGACAATCTCCAACGTAGGATGCAACCATTGTTTTTAGGGTCCGGTTCACCCTCTCTGTTAGAATGCTCTGGGGATGGTATGCTGTTGTCAACTTTCGCTTTACTCCCAAGCTAAATATAACCTTTCCATTATTTCACTGGTGAACTGAGGACCATGGTCCGATACAATGAACTTGGGGACCCCCCACCGAGTGAAAATCTCATTTTTTAAGAGGGTGCAGATCCGGTGAGTCTTAGCATCGGGCAGAGCAAAAAGCTCTACCCATTTATAAAAATAATCGACTACCACCATCAATATAGTCTTCTTGGTGCTAGAAGATAGCAGTGGTCCCATCAAGTCTCCCAACATTTACCAAACCATCCATGGTCGTCACAATCCCTCTCAGCCCCCCGGCCAAACGGGGGTTACAGGCATTCAATATTCGGCGTACTACTTCCTCTTCCTTCATCTCAGGTCGCCATCTCAAACATAGAGCTCTATAATCATAGGCAAAATCTCGGATGCTCTGTGTTGGCGCTTTAAGTTTTTCTTCTAATTCGGTCTCATAATCTTCTGGGAGAAACGCCTCCAGGAAATCCTTCTTAAAAGCATCCCAGGTGTGGATGGTCTGTTTGCTCGCCTGCCACCAACTTTTTGCAGGTCCCTTCAAGGAGGCATTAATCACCCCCAAAAGTTCATCTTCCCCCATTGGAGCAACAGACAGAAAAGCATCTGCCTGTTCAACGAAATTAATTATGTCCTCTGAGGTATATGACTCTCCCAACTTAGGAACTCCATGCGAAGGGACGGTACGGCTGGCGGCGTACATCAATGCACAGTGCGGGCTGCCTCCCAGGGAGTGGAATTCGCGTTCGCTGATCCAAATGAACGCAGATTATTCCGCACTTCGCGCCGAAGATGTTCTTTCCATAGCTGATTGCGACTCTCCAGGCATTGCACAACATCCCGCTCCAGCCCAATTATCTGCTCCTCCACATATTCTCGCATTTTTCCCATCGAGTCATCTATATAATTTCGCAAAGTGTCTTCGCGAGATAGGGTGCGGTCAGCCATGGATGACATCCGCTCGTGAAGTGCTTCGATCCGCTCCGTAATCTCAGCAAGCAGGGGCAGAGCGCCATCGTTATCTACCTCATCAGGTCCAGGCGAATCACTCAGGTACATCGATTGAAGCAGGCTCGCTCTCTCTCGGACGGCCGAATGGGCCCTCACCGTAACGTGGTGGCTACCGGCTACCACTTCTTCACACAAGGAGTCACTTGGCCGGGCGATCGCCTGCCCCAATTGCCCTAAAGACATCATGGATGATTATTTTATATTATTTATTTATTTAATTTTTTAGTGAATGGGCTAAAGGGAACCAAAATATGCAAGATGTTTCTTAAACCTCGTCAGAGAGGGCACCACTCTGTAGCAACTGCAAGATACGGGCACGCGATTCCTACACTTCACAACCCAAATGGAAGTGGACGATAATAGAAGGTTAAAGTAGCATTACCATATTCAGTCCTCAGCCCCTCTTGTCCCCTATGCACGTCCTTATATAACTGGCAAAAAAAAATATATCACACAAAGGAAAGTGGGACTGAAAAATATATTAACATTTGCTATTTACATTTACGTGCCCGGTGCCTGAGTGCTCATTAGTGAATCCCTTTCCCAGACGTCCTCCCCAGCGCCCAAATCCGAATCCCCGGTTCGACGTAGACAATAAATAAAAGAAAATAATAGTAAAAAAAAATGTTCTCTGAAAACGCCAAAAAAGAAAAATGTACTTAATCCACATATAAGGAAAAATAAATACTGCAGTTCAGTTTCTTCTGTAGGGCAGGAGGAAAACACAACAGTCCTCCGGTGGAAACGGCTTCTCCGCGGACTATCACGAAGAAATGCGAATTCAGGTATCTGACTCACCAGACGGGAGCACCCGGAGAACACCAAAATCTGGCCTCTTCTCGGGGATTCTTTACCCGATTATTTCTTCGGGGTGGCCACCCACAAATAGCAGACGTCCCTGGGTGAAGAAAGATCCTGAATGATCCTTTGAGCGTGGATAGTCTCTCCTTGCCTTCAGCCTTTTCTTTCCTTTATTCTCTTCCCCCCTGTCTTGATCCGCCATACCCATTAAATAGAAAAAGTTTCCCGCCGAAACATCCTTGCCCCTCTCGGTTGTTATGGCAACCTCACGCCAGCAACAGGCAGCTGGAATATTTACCGTACATAACTCCACATGTGTTCATTCATAGTTTTGATGCCTTCAGTCATGAAAATAAAGAAAACACATTGAATGAGGAGGTGTGTCCAAACTTTTGGCCTGTACTGTATATATAGTGGGAAATACTCAAACAAAAAAAGAGAATCCACAAAGATAAAGTTTTGAGGACCGTCCCCGTATATGGGGATGCAAAAATGGATCAAAAGCACCGAAAAACAGTAACAGATGACAAATTGCTTGTGACAAGATGCCGTTTATATAGAGGATGAATTATGTAAACAGGAACTGGTTGGCAGGAAGTGACAGCGTCAATATGGAGGAACCGGAAGTGATGTCCTTGATGACAGGTGGAAGTGATGAAGAATGGAGTTGCCGGAAGTGATTTCACGGCGGCCATTTTGAAACCCGGAAATAGCGGCTAATATTTTTCTTTGGTTTTCCTGTTGGGAGAAAAGGTTCAGGCAAGTACCATGTGACAATCCTTCATCTCGCGATATTTATATATATATATAGCACTTTTAATGTAGGTAGATCATTTTGACCTGGTCATTTTAAAAGTAGCTTGCAAGCCGAAAAAGTGTGGGCACCCCTGAATTAGACTATAATCTTGCAGTATCGCTTGCTTAAATACCTTTTCAGAAAGCATTTGATAAGGTCCTTCATCAGTGGTTGGGCATCAGACTAAAAGAAGTGGGAGTTCGGGGTGTTGTGTGCAGAATGGTTTAGAACTGGCTAAAACACAAGAAGCAGAGGGTGATGGTGTGAGAATTATCAGAATTGGGTGTTAAGAGTATTGTCCCTCAGTGGTCAGTGTTGGGGCTACTGCTATTTTTAATATTTATAAATAATTTGGATAGAAATATAAATAACAAGCTGGTTTAGTTTGCAGATGATACCAATCTAGATGGATTAGCAGATAATCTAGAATCTACTGAATCATTAGACAGTATATGAGTATAGTCAAATTTATGGCAGTTAAAATTTAATGTTAGTAAATATAAAGTATTACACATAGGAAGTAAAAATATTAAGAGTGAATACACAATGGGAAGTCTAAAAATTGAAAGTACACCTTATGAGGAGGATTTAGGAGTTGTAGTGGACTCGTCACCATCAACTTCCAGACAGTGTTCAGAAGCCATTAAGAAGGCTATCAGAATGGTAGCTTATAAAGCACAATGTTTAGAGTACATGTCAAAGGATTCATTGCGCTTAATAAAGCAGTGCTTAGACCTCACCTGGAGTACTGTGTACAGTTTTTGTCTCCAGGCTACAAAAAGAACATAGCAGTGCTAGAAAAAGTCCAGAGAAGAGTTTCTAAGCTGATTCTAGGGTTACAGGAGGTGAGTTATGGGGAAAGATGAAAAGATCTGAGTCTTTTCAGTTTATGCAAAAGGAGATTAAAAAGTGACGTGACAGAAGTGTTGAAAAATATGAAAGAAATTATTGTAGTAGATTAAGATTGTTACTGTTAGAAGAACACGGGAATACAGTAAATTTTGTACAAACATTACGAAGTTTTTTCTGAAAGTTATTTTGGAAGAATTAAGTGGATAGGACTGATGAGCTTTGTTGGGCTGAACGGCCTTTTCTTGTCTAAATTGTTATAATGTTCTAATGTAATACTGTTTATCTTTACTCCATATCTTCTATGTGAGAAAGTATCTGACCAAAAATTAATGATACTGAAAAATTAATGTGTTTTAATTTAGTAAACTTAGATATAATTATAAGAAATTACTTATGATAAAGCAACGCTATGCTAAAAGTTTTTTTCTGCCTTGCACCCAGTGCTGCTGAGATAGATTGTAGCCCCCTGCAACACAGAATTGGATTAAGCAGGATGAAAAATATATTATAGTTATCAACAGATGAGTCATACTATTATACAGGAAGCTTTATTACTTTAGCTTGGTGACAGAATTATTCTTCAGTTTTTAATAATAATGTGCCTAATTTACTTTAACCACAACGTGTGCAATCAGCATTTTTAAGGCCATAAAGGGCTAAAAAATGATGCATTAGCTTTTTATTGTTATCTGAAATAGTACCCAGTGGTGTGTCTGCATTTAGATCTAGTAGGGCATCGTCCACCAGATGTTGTGAAAATAAGTAATAAGCCTCCCTCAGTGATGTAGCTCATTGTTAAAATGTTTACAAAAAACCTTAACCTGTACCTTCTTAAGCAATTTATTTCCAATTTTACATACTTTGCTCAAAGCAATTTCTTATCTAGAAAAATATCGCTTTCTATAATAAGTGAAATTGTCTTTGACATATATTACAGGTTAAGCAAGTTTTGGTTAATGTTGGAGATGTCTTCATACATAAAAGAAAATTCTGCTGTGGTTCTACCAAAATTATCATGCCTAAAATGCCACTGATCATGTCAGGCGTTTTGAGTGCCTCTTTCTGATGCTGTCTCATTTCTGTTTCTTATCAGATCTATGTTTTGAAATGTATACACATGTAATGCAAGAAGTAGAGAAATTTTCTAAGACGGAGTAAAGAGTGCAGGATGAAACTATCTGTTTTAAAAGATGCATTTAATTTACTGTAAATACTGTAAACCACCAGGGCTACTTCCTGTAAACCTCAAATATTTTTTTGGAGGACTGTTACCAAAATAATGTACTATCAGCAAAAATATCTAAGCATTTTAATGTGTCATAGCAAGAAACAGAAATAGCATATCGAGGTGAAAAGCAAGTTTGAAACAAAATCTTCCAAAAAAATTGGGAGGTGTTTTACTGTATAGCAGTTTGGTTTTAGATGATATTTTTTATGTTTTATTTGTTTTGTTTTGAAAGTGTTTGTTGCTTGTTGTATTACTCAAGGCATTGTTATTACAAGCAAGCACACACATGACAATAGGTGACATATTTTCTATAAAACAAAGTTGCAGGTAAACCTTGTTATGAAAGTGATGGCAGACGTTTCTTTGTCACTGTCAGTTAAAAACTACTTAAAGAACTATTGCACAGCTTTGGAGAGAAAAAAAGCAAGACTATTTTTCTGGCGGCGCCACCATGTCAACATTTACAAGCAAAAATTCATAAAGCTATCACTTTTGACTTTGTTAGTTCAGGCTTGTTTTTATTATTTTTTTTATTTTTTGTTTTTCTTTCTATTCTTTTAACATTTAAAAAAATATAAAAATTACATAATGACATATGATACCATAGGCCCCATGGTAGTGAGTGCTGCTGCCTCCCACATTTGAAGAATTTCAGCTGACCCCAAGCCACGTAATGTAATGTATATGCGCCTTTTCACCACATATGCTTGGACTTTGTCTGGATATTTTAGGGTCCACTCTGTTCTAAAAGTGGTGCATATGAGATGATTAGTGTGTCAAAATTAGTCTGGTGCAAATGTGGATATGAATGTAGGGCTCCTGCCTTTGGCCGATGATCAGCTCTTTGATCCTAAAATGGAACAAGCAGCTTTAGGAAATTAACAAATGGGCATCTTCTTAACATTGGCACTGAGTACATTTACAAATAAAATTAAACTAAAAACAATCATTCAATACATAATAAATTATCTAGAAATATGGTATGTAACAAAGGATAACTTATCTGTGGATTTATATATAATTATGCTTTTTCAACTGCTTCAGATAACATATGTCTCTTTTTAAACTATACTAAGTGTCTTTCCTTTTTGTTAAGAGTGTCATGCAGAAAAAGTTCTTTCTGATATTGCTGCAAAGGGTCAAAGCTGAACTGGAATATTAGTTAGTTGTTGCTTTTACGATTAGTCCTCATGAGTGGCTATCAGGGAAAATGCTCTATATCATTTTATTTGATTTTGAAATCTTAGGATTTTAGGTGACACAGTGCTCTAAAAGCAGTACTGGCAAGTAATAATGCATTAGTTTTTGCTAAATTGGCAACCATGAAAATAGTGCTGACGCTTCTAACACCCTATTATATTAAAAATGGCAGTGGATATTTTTGTGTTATATAAAGCTCCCTTGGGGTGACATTTTTTCTCTGATTTTAAACTCTCTGTTTGTTATCTTTGCTGAAATAGATGTATATGTAATAAAAGCTATTTAAGGGCAAAGACAATTTGGTATAAAATTCCAAATGGGGCCAGAATATTAGTTTTACTTGAAAGAATAAATAATCCTGTGGAGATCCAGAGCTATACAGGTATTTGTCGTATTGGTGTCTGCAATAATATCTGCCTTATATATATCACATGTACAGCAGTAAAGTAGAGGTTTACCTAAAACATTATAAATGAAAGGCACAATGTGTAATATTCATATTAAGCATACTAAGTTGATGTAAGTCCATTCACTAAATTTTTTCTGAACTGTTCAGTTTTTCTTTGGTATTTTACAAAAATGTGTTTAAACTATCAATTCATTTAATTTAATTCAAGGTTGCCAACAGCAGTAACACTAGGAGCAAGGAGTAAAAATTGGTGTTGGTACTCAAACCAGGCAATCCAGAGCATTGAGGCATCAGTATTAAACATAGAAACACCATGCTGTACAAAAACCAAGCAAATCATCTTGTGCATTCCTATAGTGAACACTCTAAGGGGGATTATAAGTATAGAGCTACAATTATTTCACTTTTGCTTCTCCTAGATCAAAAATTATGTCAAATACAGGGTAATAGCAACCTTCCTGTTTAAACATCTTTGCTATAGCCATTAGGGAACTACTCTGAACCAAAAGATCTGTATTGTGAAGCTTCCTAGCACATTAAAATATAATACACTCAGTGTCTAGTGATTTATTTACAGATACAATGCAAATAATTTACGTATTTACATTGATAAAATGAGGTACATTGACTCAATTAATAGTGAGTCAATAAGCAAACATGCAGTTCTGAACATTTATGTGTATTATGCTGAGACCTTTAAAGCAAAAGATCAAAATTATCTGGAACTAAAAAAAAATCAAAAGCAGCAACAGCTAAGACAGGAACACATTTTCTAGCAGTCCAATTTCAAACTGACACACACATCATTTTTTTATATTTTCAAATGAAAAGCACTCAAACTCAAAAGTCATATAAACTCATCCTATTGTGACCCAAGTCTGCATTAGTCTACC
This sequence comes from Polypterus bichir lapradei, assembly GCA_026402145.1. Classification (NCBI taxonomy): domain Eukaryota; kingdom Metazoa; phylum Chordata; class Cladistia; order Polypteriformes; family Polypteridae; genus Polypterus; species Polypterus bichir. The sequence continues at coordinate 48,151,966 of JANRMT010062818.1, read as the reverse complement.
AGCTAATCTGAGCAGTCAGTAATGGAGAGAATGAAAGGAATGGAATACATTACTGCTTTTCACAAAATAAAACTCGCAGGGCTTAACTTGCAGCAATGTACACCTATCTACTTTCTTTCAAAGGTGAGCATTTATATGACCACTGAATTAATAAAGAAGTAGACAGACCTGCAATTAGAACATACAGTACTTCCCCTCTTAAGATGTTTTCCCCCTTTTTTGTATGAGTTTTGTATTCTCTCTTGGGCACTCTTAAAAATCCAAGTCTCATTGGAAAAACTCTAAAGTCATGAATTAATTGGATAGTTATATTGCATCATTTCCATAATCACAAGAATATGGTAAATAGGAATCATAGGTAACTGTTAAAAAATAATAATTATACTTTAGCATCGCTGAGTTTTGTGATTATATTAAGTTTATCAATTACTTTCATTTACTTACATGATCTTATAAAGTGTTGAACATTTTCCAGGCATTTCTTAGGCTATAAAAATAATCTGGGTGTCATTTCTGGTGTTTATACACTCAGAATTTAATTCTATGGTTATGTTTCTTGATAAGAGCTTTCATTTAGAAAACGATTTTTATTTAGCATCTTTTCAGAAACCGTTTTGTTAAGACTATGGGGGCAGCCATAGTCCTGTTTGCTAGGTGCATGGCCTCTTGGATCATGACTTCAGAGTAATTGGTGAAGCATTAAAAGGCCTTCTCAATCTCATTTTTGTATCCAAGACTGGACAGAACTTGTGATCCTTATGATATTTGGTTACTGGTTCTAGAATTTAGCTCTGCCATTTGAATTTTAATTTTTGGTTGGCGATTTGCCTCCAACATCCCTCTCTTTCCCAGTCTTGACGTTTGCTTTGCTTTGCCTTGTCCTGGACTCCGTTGTTACTCATACCTTTACATTTTTTTTGGCAGACAATACAAATGAAATGTAAATGTTTGACTGGCGGCTTAAATATAGAGCTACAGGAGGCAGGTATGATTTATATTATAATTTGAATACATGAACCAAAAGTGTTTTTTTTTTCTTTACAGAAATGTCAAATGCAAAATAGATACATGAAGCCTGCTAATACAGCCCAATTTCTAAGTGTTTTCTGAAATGTTACTCCTGAAGAGTATATTTTTCTGAGACAGTTTTGTAAACAGACCTTGCTATATGTAATAAAATGTCATCCTCAGCATTCTCAAATTGTGAATTCATAGTTTTGTTTCCAAAACCTCCATATTTTGCATCTCCCATTCCTGGTTCCTCTATTGTATCTCAAGGTATCTGTGTACAGGTATGCATGTGACGATTCCACTCAAAGCAAATGCTACATATTGGAGCAGTGGCTTGTTTAAATCTTTGTCATAGCAGTTCACTTCACCTGCTGTTTGAAACCATAGCAGGTAACTTGCATGAGCTTCATAACCATAAGAGTAAAAGATACAACCAACTTATGTAGAAATTAATGAGTTTCCTGGCAGAGCCTTAGTGTGGAGTTGCATGCTAAAAAAATATTTAATACAAGCCAAATATTAAATTATTATTTATTTTGTGATTGAATTATGCTATTGTGGTTATTTTGCCAACATTGTGGTTGTGAAGCAACAACATAAGTGGAATGAGCTTCATCTGTGGAGCTAACACTACCTGCTGAACTTACTTACAAGAAAAATAATCTCTTGGATAAATTATCTGCAGATCATAAAGATTCATTTTTTTTGTTTGATGCTATATTTTATTGCCAAAGCACCACAATCATTAGCTATCAAGTGTGTGCTTGGTATGGGGAACATGGTTGTTCGGGGGTAGGATAAAGAGTCAATGTGTTAGTGATAAGGATTGTTCTTATGGAACTAGAAGATAGGTTAGGAATATGGAAACAAGAACAGTTAAGCCTTTAGTTTTCATCATTTTTCATTTAAGAAACATGATTAGTTCTTCTCTACTGGGGATGACAATGGCAGCTAAATGAAATCTGATTAGTGACATTCCTAAATGTAAAAAGCAGTACAAACACAACTTAAGTTGAGACTGTTGTGAATATCATTTTTAGTTACAGTTATAGTGTTATAGTTATAGTGTATAGTTGTAGTGTTTCCATGCATTATTTTGAATTATTATGTTGAGTTTGTTTCATTTACTTATTTGTGTCATTATGATGGTGACATTATTTTGGGAACATTTTTGCCTTGTTATGGTTATGTCGGTGTGTCTTCACTGGTCGACTATGTAAAATGGTAACTCGGCATTTTTTTTTATCTATGACTCGGGAAATTCAAACAGGGAAAAAAGACTTTGTTGGATGACTTTGTTTTTTCTTTGGTTAGTGCTGATTTCTTGATTAGGTAATTTTCTGAAAATTGCTATGTATTTTTATCAATGATTTTCTTTTGCTCTCAAAAGCAAGTTCTTTTGTCTTTAGTCTTTTTTCTGATTTCTGACTCTTGCCTGTTCCTGACCCTGAGACTGTTTTGTCCATTCGTCTCCTTTGGGCCTCATGCATAAATAATAATAATACTTTGCATTTATATAGCGCTTTTCGCACTACTCAAAGCACTCAGCAATTGCAGGTTAAGGGCTTTGCTCAAGGGCCCAACACAGCAGAGTTCCTTTTGGCATTTATGGGATTGGAACCGGCAACCTTCCGATTGCCAGTGCAGATCCCTAGCCTCAAAGCCACAACTCCGCCTAAAAAAATTGCATATATGTGTTTCCACGCTCACATCACAATGTATAAAAACTAAACTTGGCGTAAAGCCACGCAAATTCTCCTGGAGCACCCACCTGCCTTTGTGTACACGTTTCTGCTTGGTTTTGCAAACTGGGAGCACCCAGCGTAAAAGCAGTGCTACTGTTTCTGTGTGGGCTCCCTTTGTTCAGATTTGCATCAGTGACACAGGATTTATCAAATATCGAAAATAACTGCATATAGTTTACAAATTTAACACTAGAATTACCAAAGCCTATGAAAGAACTCATAGATCCGTCCAACCTTAAATCCCTTTGCGCCTCTCCACCAGCGTCTTTTGTCCTGTAAATGTGTTGTTAAGCAGCAGGCAGCCTACTATCACATCCCCCTACTTCCGCACAGTTTTCTCAGCTCAAGTCTGTTTACCTGCATGTCAGTTGCTTAGAGTTGTACAGTATAGTGTGAGAAGTCAAGCAAAATGACACCTTTTATAAATACTATATCATTATTTGGAATACAAGTTGCTCAGGAGAGCTCACAGAAAGTGCAAAGTTAAAATACAGTAAATATTGTGTTTAATCCTTCTGTTACTACAGAAACAAAATATCACATAAATTATAAAAGAAGCATCAGCATTAATACCTAAGCCATCATTTACAAAATTTAACATACATATCTCCTTTTTCTTCACTTAGTGATATAGGTCCATTAAAATAAATTTTACATTTCTCTGTATTCTACAAGAGGAAGTTGTATACTTTCAGAACCCGTGTTTGAGACAAGCAACAATTTTAGAATTGAATGTACATCATTCATGTTTGATTTTTAAAATACTCTTTGATTCAGCTGAGAAGTTATTTTGGTGCCTGGGTGACCTAAATAAAGTAAGCAATTATGAAAGAGAGATGGAGTAAATAGAATGTATACATTAGTTAATCATTTATTGTTCCTGAATGTTATTTTTCCAAACACATACAGTTGCATTAACTATAAGTTTAATGTATTAATACTCTGCATAACTATGTCAGCTGTTTCTGCTTTTTATTGGCACTTTGAAAATGCTGAATATACATATTTTTGTATGATAATAGACTTTACCGCATATGTTGTATAATAAATCTACACAATAGGTTTAATTTCTGAAGTATGTCATATTTATTGTCACCTATTAAGAAAACAAATTTTTGTATGAAATACTTCAGATAAAAGATAGACTTATCCTGAGACTGTATCAGCAATTCAAGTTACCTGCAGTATTCTATACTGTATATAGATGAACAGAATTAGTGAACATTTTCATCTTAGATATACCTGGCTGGGTGGAGATAAGACTGATCAGGGATATATTAAACTGGTTAATGTATCAGAGGGGATCATTTTTTGCACAACAGGTGGTTTTCTTTTTTTGGTTAGGCAAAACATATGTAAGTAATAAATGTAAAAGCCAATAGATAAATTGGCAATAGGCACCCTTTGCTGAGATCGGGGTGATAAGTGAAAAGGCAAATTTCCTGAATAATTCTGTTACAGGTTATTGTTGATGGCAGTATAGAGGACATAGATGTTTACTTGTCTTGCAAAAGAGTCATTTGATTTGAAGATCAGACTGCTTGAATTGGTCATCAACATAAAATATTGTGATACAGAACTACCCGCTTCCTTTGAAAAACACATTCTGGGGACATTAGTTTCTAATCAGCATACAGAGGCATATATATTTCTTGATAGCTGACAACAGTATTATTTTTTTAAACCAATGAAAATTTGTTCATAGTATTGTTAAGCAAGGGCGGCATGGTGGCGCAGTGGTAGCGCTGCTGCCTCGCAGTAAAGAGACCCGGGTTCACTTTCCGGGTCCTCCCTGCATGGAGTTTGCATATTGTGGGTTTCCTCCGGGTGCTCCGGTTTCCTCCCACAGTACAAAGACATGCAGGTTAGGTGGATTGGCGATTCTAAATTATCCCTAGTGTGTGCTTGGTGTGTGGGTGTGTGTGTCCTGCGGTGGGTTGGCACCCTGCCCGGGATTGGCTCCAGCAGACCACCGTGACCCTGTGTTCGGATTCAGCGGGTTGGAAAATGGATGGATGGATGGATTGTTAATCAAAGGAAATTGTATGTACCATTGTTTAATTGATCGTCATGTTGATATAGGGAGAAACTGAAGCAGTTATATACTTCTGGGCAGTGCAGAGAGAGACAGTCCACTGAGAACACTGTCAAGGTCACTCTTGAGGAGCACAGGGACTTGCAGAAACTACCTCCAAGGAGGAAGAGAGAGTGTCACCAAAGAGATGCTGGGTTGTTGGTACAGCAAGAGAGGGAAAACTCATGAGAGGACAGAGCAAAGCCAATTGACAATAAGCGAGACATGCCTAGGTTGTCATATCTACTTTTATCTTCTTAGTGAGTTTTATATTGTCTAGTGTAATACAAGTTACTGTTTTTCTTGAAATTGCTGCCGTGTCTTTCATTGTGTGTTTACTCACTGATCAATTTAAAGAAAACTGTGTACTATTATCTTTACATTTTAAGAGTTCTCAGACTCTTAATAAAACTGGGTGGTATAGTCGAATATTTTAACCGTCTTTAGGTTAGATTATCTACGCAGCCAGCATGTTCACGTTACGCTCTGTTATCCTCCAACAGTCAGATCCATATAGAATGGATGACAGGACACAGCTCTGGTACAGCCTTAGCTTTATGTGGATACTGTACTGTGAGGTTTTCCACACACTATTGAGAAACCAGAGGGCAGTCCACTCTTTGCATAGTCTGCTGTAGATGTCTCTTCCTGTTTCTCATTGGGCCTCACTACACTATCTAAATAGTTGATGTCAGTCATGGAAAGGCATTCTCCATTTACTTTAAGAGGTGTTGGTCTGTCTACATCAAGTATCATAACCTCTGTCATAGATTGGGATAACAGATCAGCCTAACATACAAATGTGATAAGGTGGGTTGTTTTGTCTTTCATGTGGTGTGGAGTATGCAAAGTAATGTTATCAGTGAAATCAAGGTCTTTAGGAGTGAGAAAAATGTGTTTGTCTGATGCCTTTTGGTGGTCTTCAACCATATACTACATTACCCAGTCAAGGACCAGGCTGAAGAGCAATGCAGAAACCACGTGGCCTTGCCTGACTCATGTCTTTATTTCAAAGCAAATATCACTGCTTCCCACACTATACGTGAAGTGGGTAAAAAGCTCTCGATGAGCAGTGTGATCTCATGTGGTAAGCCATATAGTCTTAGAACGTGTCAGAGGCATTCTGAAGGTTGAGAAAATATATGTATAGCTGCTTCTGCCACTCTGTGTACTGTTCAATACAATTGCCTAGTTAAAAGGTCTGATCAATACATCTCCTTGCTTTGGTGAACCCACCATGTTTGTTCCTTAATTGCTTGTCAGCTGCCTCAGAGATCTGCTGGATGATGATCTTTGCCACGATTTTACTTGGAATAGACAAGATGATTATACTACACAAATTCTTGTAGTTACTGACTGCTACTTTTTTGATTATTTTCACTATTTTGCCTGTGGGCCTGCCATCAGGTACCTTTTTTGCCTCCCGAACCTGTACAAATAAGGGCTGAAACATGCACTTGGGTCAACGCTGATTAGTTCTGCATTCAGGTTGTCATGTCCTGGTACTTTGACATTTTTTAAGGCTTTAATTGCTTAATCTCTTAATAGACTTCAAGATCTGTCTCTTCTTCCTGTATTTCAACTTATTGATTAATAAACACCCAAAAAAAGGATGCTACAATAACTTATCTCAAAGGATGTCTCATAGCTGCTAATCATGCATGCCTGTGCTAATTAGAACACTTCCATTTTAAGTCAGTTTTTTAATCAATTCCTAGTAAAGTAAAAATAAGAGACATCAGTATTTACAGTAATAACCTTTCTCTTGATAATTCACATAAATATTTCAATAACAGTTGTTTAATTAATTAATATTTTTTTAGGTATTCCTAAACCTAAGGTTTCATTTGAAGCAAGCTATATTTAAAACAGGTTGTGACTAGCTTTTATTAGGAATAACTTAAAACATTTCTAAAGAACTCCTCTAAAAGAGTCATGTGGTGAAAATTCCAAGAGTTTGATAAATTAACTAATATTGATTAACTTGCCCTGTTTAAATTCCAAAATTCTATTTATAATTCATTGGAGATTTTAGACTTCTAAACATTCACACATTCTTTTACACTTGAGTAAGACTACGTAAGAGTTTTGCCTAATCTAATTTAATCGATTGTTCTGAAATGTTTTAATTATTCCACTCTTATTAAAATTCATATCTCATATAACATTAAATATATGTTAGGAAATTACTTGTACTTGGGGAGGTACTTGTTCAAAAAAGGAAAAGCTACATAAAGTGTTTAATTTTTTTTTGTTGGTTAGCACATTTCGTAAATGGAAGCTTGAGTTATCCATTTATCTATTTATCAATCTAACTTAGAAAATGGAAAGTTCAATATTTATTTATTTGTTTTCTTCAGTGCATGACCTTGTTTTAATAGAATATTTGAAAAATAGTACTGGTTGTCATCTGTGTAATTTTCAGATTTTTTATGAAAAATTTATAAGGTAGAGCTAATAAAGAGAAAGAAGGGAAACTGAAACAGACAAATGTGTCCTAATTTATAAAAACAACACATCAAATCTTACAGACTATTTGCTTGTAGATACTTATTTTATATCATCATCTTTAAAAGGAAAATAGTTCAACAGTGTGAGAGATAAATTAGAAACACTGATAGATAACAATAAATATTTTATATTCTTTTGTTCATGAAGAACAATTGACCAAAATACTTATACAGTCACATATAATATTTACATTACCAGAACATTGGCACAGAAAATCATTTCCTTAAGATTACACAGTGCAAGCAGCAGGATGTGGAACCTAAATCTTTGTGCTACAAATCCATTATCAAAGACAATATGTTAATATATAACTCTAGACTTGAAATTGTAAAGACCCTCTGATTAAAGAAAAAGAGTTACAGCATTATAAGATGAAAGAAATGCAAACATAGCACACATTGTTGTAATATCAAAAACATTTACTGAAGCAAAATACAGTTAATTTATACTTCAATGTCTTAGGATAGAAACACAAATAAATATGTAAAAACGTCAATGTACTCAAGGCACTGTACATAAAAACTACATAGAACACTTTAGAAATGTATTTCAAACAGTAACTCAACTTGCATTATCACCAGCGTTTTTGTAGTCAAAAAATATTTAGCCTTCAGTGGCCTAATGTGTTACTTGTAAAAACTTTAAATTTCATTTAGTTTATTGCAAAATAAATGAGATGCAAATGGGAAACAAACAAAAATGGTCAACATTAAGAATTCCATGACTTTGTAGGTGCACAAGCATATTTGTTTTCTTTCTGAGGCATCCACTAACTATTGATAAAAGCTAGAAAGGATGGCAATGAAAGAATCAATTAAAAATCAAAGTTTTTTTTTTTTTTTTACTTTCTCGTATATGAATTATAGGGAAAGTATTGTAATTGTCCAAATATTTGATGTCGAGATTTTGATGAATCTTGATGTTTTAGACCTCCCTGAGCCCGGTAATACCATTGTGTGTGTGTGTGTGTATGTATTTAATCACTATAATTTGAGTACACTTTCACTAAGGTCAACCAAATTTTGCATACAAGTATTAGGTACAAAATGTGGATTTCTATCAAGTTTTGGGCTATTTCTTCTAACTGGAAATGGTACTTTACCTTTTATTCATGCAGCTACAGAGTCCGATTTATTCAATTTTACTTTTATAACAATTGTTCAGTATATTATTAATTTGAGTTGATTTATTGTTGATGGTTCTTTAATGTACATAATATAAAAATCATTGTTTTGCAGTTTACTCTTCAAATATCCATTCATATATCTTGAGTAAACAAGAAAGTCTAGGGGAGACCTCCACTTTGGATGGAATTTACTAATAAAAATAACTTTTATTGTTATTTTAAATCATTTTAATATTCTGTATATTGGAAACAGTGCCCTATCATCATAATTTATTCCACACAAAAAAGGAACTATGTCCTGTAGTATGAATTTCAGTATACAGCCAGGTTCATCAGTTGGTATCTGTGGGCAAAATCCCACCCACATTCAAGTTATTTCTGGCCCCATGTCATATTTCTCAAACACATTTTTTTTCAGTTATGTTAAGATTAGGTAGAATCTGTAGATGTAAGGTAGCAATAAAATAAGATGCCTGATGGGAATGTAAAAAGTGTAGATGCTCAACCTGGGTTAATAAGACACACAAGCCTTCTGAGGGAATTATACCAGAATTAAATAATTTATTCCAAGTTTACCACTTGAATTTCAATGTGGAATTGCAGGTGTAAGGCCTATCATTTAAAAATACCACTTGGTTTAATTTAATAAAGTAACAATTACACCATTTTTAAGAGAAAAAAGGCTTTTGATATTGCCACATTTATTCCACTCTCAATTAATTTAGAAACAAAAATACATGATTTGTGTTTGCTTGAGAGGGAGATATGAGATTGTGACTAGTTAGCTGTGAGTTGTAACCAGTTTAAATTACATCACGTTCTTGAATGAATGAACTTCATATGGTAGCAAACACTGCAAAAAAACTTAGCTAAGAAATAAGATAAAAACACTGAATTTCAGGAGAAAATGACTTAATATTAGTGAAATTATCTGTCCATGCAGCAAGATAATTTTACTTGCCAAGATATCTTAAAATAAGTTAGTTCCAGTCTAGAAATAAGAAAGCCCTAATAGGTGTTCAAAGGTTTGAAATAAGTAGAAAATGCTGCTTTTTAGAATAAATTACTTGAGATTAGACTTTCTACAGTGGAAATACACTGAATATTAGAAAATAATTTTTAATTCAGTTGTTTTGCATTCTTAATATTAGCACACTGAAAAATGAAGGCCAAGGAAGAAGAGAATAAATCACTAATATAAGTGGAAAATTCTTAATACCAGTGGAGAATGAAAGTCTTGAAACAAGTTTGCTCATCTTGAAATGGGTAGTCCAATATTTAATCTCGGAGCATATATCTTAAAAAAGGAAAATTATTTTACAAAAAAAAAAAAAAAAAATCACATAATAAGAAAAAAAAATATACCATTATTAAGAAATAAATGCTTGAAATAAGCAAAGTTATATGCCAATGGGGTGAGATATATTGACTTGGATTTTTAAAAAAATCCTGAAATTACTTCATTTCAACACATACTAGGCTATATTTGCATGTTATATACAACAAATTTCAGTCCACCTACAAAAGAATAAGGTAAAAGTAGCACAGTGCTCTCATTTTAGGATGGTCTTCATTTCAAATTGAAACCAAATATTTTAGCAGAGGTTTGAATTAGGAATAAATTTTCCTATATTCAAGACACATACAGTAATTAAGATATAATTTCCTGATATATGTTGGCTTCCTGAATACATAAAATAACTTACAATAAAGACATAATCATCAGCACTGCTCTTTATTTAAAATTTACATCAGTATCCAACAGCACTACTGCTGTGTTTACAATACAGAAACAGAGAAAAACATAAGCACATGAAAATGAGTTGACACAGGAAGGTTACCTTGTATATAACAAAAGTCATATCCATATCATTATTGTACTTTGTAGTTCAGGACTGTCTCTTCTTGTCACAGTCAGAAATGCATAACAAACTTAATTACATAAACAAAATTTTAACAGCGGTAACTTGGCCAAAAAACAGGACAAAGAAAATACAACCTAAAATGTTAAAATCCACAAAATATCAAATTATGTATAATTTATCTAATTGATTTTCAAATATTATGGCAATTATATACAGTACATCATAGACATGCATTTCCTGTTCTACATTTGGCTCAAACAATTTTTCTTCTAGCATATTTGTATTTTCCCTTCAAATTGTGTCCAGTAATATTTCAGTTTGAATTGCAGAGAGGACCGCATCAATGCACTTAGGACATGTTAGATGTAGTGCATAATAGTACGCCATAAAGTACAGGATACCTTCCTGCAACATTTCTTGAGGGAAAGTTGTCACCGGCTCACTTCCAATAGCCAGCATGCAGTTATCTTGGTCCACAATAAGGACGGTGCTAGTCAGTGGTCAGTCTTTGCTGTAGAAAGGCATCAGGATTCTCGGAGGTCTTTAAGACAAACAAAAACCACCAAAGAAAACAGGTTGAATTTATTCTATCCTCTGTAGTCCTATACAGATTTATTACACATTTATCTATTTAAAATACTTAATGTGCTAATTTTAACAGAAGCAGTTATACACAGCTTGTAATTGAAATAGCAAAGAAATCACTAAAAATTGAAGATTGTTATATTCTGTTGAGCCCTTTTAATCAAACTGTTTAATGTAGAATGTCATTCCTGTAGCTAACATTAAAAACAACCCTGAAAATTGCTGCCAGTCACAGATGGATAGAATTGCAGTAACTGTCTTTATTTTTCCTTTAAACAACGTAAAAATGCAAAGTTTTACCTTAAGGCCATGAACTAATGCCTCATGTTTTGGTTTCCCAGCTTTTTTTGGGGTAGAGAAAGTGAAGAAAACATGGATGGCAGAGCTCTAAACATGGCGATGGCATTTTTCACCAATGAAGAAAAAAAAACAAAAAAAAAAAACAAAAAAAAAACACACACAATCTTATTAAACAGCTTTTGCATTATGTTCTAATATAACTCAAACATTCCCTTTTTAATGAAAACAACAACATAAAGCAAGCTTTAAATTAAGAATGATTTATAACAAAAATTATTTGTCTGGTATTATTTTTACCTACTAATATGCTAGAACAAGAGTTCCCAAAGTGGTCGATATTGACCCCCTGGGGTCAATTTGAACTTTCTATGGGTCGATAGGCTCAATAAAAAAATTTGGAGGTCAACGACAGCAAAAATAGACCCCCTTACTACTGCTATTTGTTTGTTACTTCAAAATATCTATGATTCCAATAGGTACCTAATTAAGTACAATGATTAAAAAAAAAAAACACTTTTTTGATAAAAACACATTACATACCAAACTTGTGAACCAAAAGGTAAAATGTGTCATTAAAAGAGTGACACGTAAGAATGCATGAAAATACATGTAGCACAAACATGTCTGTGCATTGTCTTATCAAACGTATCAAAGCATGTGCGGACATGAAAAACCGTTGCAT
>JANRMT010062818.1:48052664-48105067 GCA_026402145.1 Polypterus bichir lapradei | reverse complement strand
TAGAGAGAGAGAGAGAGAGAGAGAGAGAGAGAGAGAGAGAGATGACAACAACACTCATATCAATGACAAAACAATTACATTAACAATCATGTTACGTTATTTTTAAAATATTTCCTTTTCTTTTTCATAACTTCTTTAACACACTACTTCTCCGCTGCGAAGCGCGGGTATTCTGCTAGTATATATATATACTCCTGTAGCCACAATAAATGCCTTTATTTTATAGACAAACCAGGGATGAAGAACTTCATTTCTACTGCAGCCGCAGCCGCGACACACATAAAAAACAGCAATAATAACTCATAAACGTGCAATATCATTTAGTAAAATCGCAACATTTTACTCACCAAAAATTCGGATTATTTGTAAACAAAATCCATCGTCCTTTCTTTCCTCAAAAATAGTTCAATTACTCTGTCGTACGGATTATCAGAGCGCTTCAGTTCCATCAAAACCTCACTTTCTATCCCCATCGAAGCTAATGGTGAAAGGCGAACCCGGCGTATGGTATTCCTGGCATAAGTTTGAATTCGCTTTAGGGCTGAAAATGTCCACTCGACAGAAGCAGTATACACGGGAATGGTCACCGCCAAAAATACCAATGTGAACAGCCGCCCCATGCTCTCATTCAGATTTTTCTGATGAAGGAAGTCAAGGAGATCAGTGGGAGATTTTCCTGCAAAATCATCCATAGCATACATTACAGTCAGTTCCGTTTTTAGCCAAGACAGATCCAAAAGCGCTCCGTGGCTGTTGTGTTAAAGTGTAGAAGGCTACATGCGTGAAATTTTTGTTGTATTCCCGAAAGTTTTGGGGCTCGAGTAGCGTGACAAACATCAGGTTTTCATGGTCTTGAAATGTGGTCTGTGTCTGGCAAATATTGTCCAGAATCTTGGCATGGAGTTGTCCGTAGTGCACGCGACGATCTTTCGCTCGGAGCATTTATGGTGCGTTCAATGGCGTCATAGACTTCCTCATATCGGCTTCTATCCAATCTATGGGTCTGAATATGGTGACGTTGCCGTACGCCTGCTAAAGGGCCGTACTGACACCAACTCAAAATCTGATTGGTTGAAGTCCGTCCTTTCTCCTTGCTTTGCGGTTCTCTACTGTGTTATTGTTTGTTTATTACGATTGTTATAGTTATTGTGTAGCTATTTTAGACTTAGTTTACTGTTTAAGTACCCATCTCCTTTATTTAATTCGCGGGTTCTCCACTATTTTTTTGTTCCTTTATTACGATAATAGTTATTTATTGATTCCCTTCTTTGGTTGACTGCCTGCCCATATAAGGCGCTCCGCTGTTTTTTTGTGAAGCAGCCTTTACACAGCTTCTCCACTGTTTTATAAACAAACGCCATATAAGGCCGTCGTTTTTCCTTGCTTCGCCAACAAACCAGCCTTTTTATTTAATCCACGGGTTCTCCGCTGTTTTATTGTTTGGAGCTCTTCCTTCTTTTCTCCGTACTGCGGTTAAAGTCAGTTCACGTGATTATGTGGGAGGCGTGATGGTTTCACACGCAGCTCCGCCCCCCACGGTCATCGGGCTAACGTCCATTACAGTATATGGAGAAAAATAGGTTCCAGTTATGACCATTACGCGTAGAATTTCGAAATGAAACCTACCCAACTTTTGTAAGTAAGCTCTAAGGAATGAGCCTGCCAAATTTCAGCCTTCTACCTACACGGGAAGTTGGAGAATTAGTGATGAGTCAGTAAATGAGTGAGTGAGTGAGTGAGTGAGTCAGTCAGTGAGGGCTTTGCCTTTTATTAGTATAGATATATTTTTTTTATATTTATATATATATATATATTTTTATATTTATATATATTTATATTTATATATATATTTATATATATTTATTTGGATAAATATCTCTGGATTAACTTTGGTGGAGGTATTTATTGGGTTGTGGTTATTGGTGCACTATTTTTGTATATACATTTTTTCTGTATTTTGAATATTTTTGTTTTGGTGAATCCTGTATACACTGTTTGAAGGAGCAGCTTCCTGACTTGGAGCACTGTGGAGGAAGACAGTTTCATTTTGGTTCATGTATATATGGTTTTCACTAGTTTGTGTGTATTTTACTTTTCCATTTGGGACTTCCAGGCAGCACTGTAAATGCTGTATATAGTCATTTTTTTGGGCTCCATTTGATTACTGTTTTTGTGTGTCCTTTGTGGTATTGGACTGTGTTTTGATATATAAATTCCGCAGGACATTATTTTTGTTTTCTTTAAGTGCACCTGTAAATGAAATCTCACTTTATTTTTCAAAAAACCCAATCCTTTTTGTGTCCGTGTCTCCCTGTCTTACACCATCATCCTGGTCATACTCGGTCTCACATACTAGACACCTAGAGTGTAGGCTGGTGATCCTAATTCCCACTACACGGGGTGTCACAGGGCCTTACCTGGTTGGGATGCCCTTCTGATGGAAGGACCAGAGGATATAACATGTCCACAGCAGTACCTCCAGCGGAAGATGAGAGGGCAACCCCCCATGCTTACACCAGGGTCATAGGTTTGGAACTTAGAAGCTCAACCCTGCTGGAGCCTGTGGCCACTGCCTGGGGTCGCCTGGACAGTTCCGGAGCTCTGAACTGCAGCACTTCTGCCACACTTGGAAGTGCTGCCGGAAGAGGATCCGGGAGCACCTGGAGCACTTCCGGGTGCACTATACAGGAGGCTGACTCACTCCATTCGAGGAGACAGAGTCGGGAAGTTTAGGACAATGCTTGCTGTGAGAGGAGTGGAGGCGGCAGAAAAGAGAAAGAAAATCAAACAAAGAGAGAAGTAAAAAGAGAAGGGACTAAGCTTATTTGTTGGTGATTTGTGCATTGTGTGCTAAAAAGGGCAAGAAAAAAGTAAAAAATGTTCTGCTCTTTCACTTGTGTGGTCTTCCTGTCTGTGTCTGGGTTCAGGGAGCGGTACAGCCCCCCTTATTTTCCATAGTAAGTAATGTAGAAAAATGTTTTTCCATCTCTTTAATTTACAGCTTTGGTGAGGTAATGACTATATGAGTAGTATTTAAAAAAAGTAATGAAAAGTACTGATAACTAATCACAGAAAGTCAGCTGCAGTGTACCTAAGATAGTACCATGCTAGGTATGGCAAGGCCAAATTACATAGTATGGTACTAAGGGGAGATGATTATCGGGTCTCAGTGCTGTCTCATTGAACATTAGAACAAGTTCAGTACAAAATTAATACAAATTAATACTCAGCTACTCTTGTTTTGGTTTGGTGTTTCTCATCAGTGTGCTCAGCTGGCCATCTGTGTGGCAGTTAAATGGCGGCACACAGGCAATTAACATCTTGCCCTCCCACAATTAACAGCGTGCCACATTACTTTCGATTTAAATGGACAGAGCAAAGAGGAAAAGTGCAATTCCATGTAAACTTATAAAAAATAATTGCAATTATTAAGATAGATTGACCGATGATATTATAAATGTTATTTAATTTGAGTGCATGAAAAAGCAGTGAAATTCTTATATAAATACTAATGACATTAAAAGGTATACATTAGTAGAATCATATCTGAAACATAGTTGTCTCTCTGTAACTCATCAGCAGATCTACCATCAAGATGACCTGATTGTGCTCCCTGGGGCCTGGTCACCTATAGGAGCTTTGGCACATGTGAGAAAATGTCTGCATTTTTTGGTTTCGGTGGTAGCTTGTGTTTTTCCACTCAACATATGTATGTAGTTAATCATATATTACCCTTGATATAATGTACATGTAAACACTGCACTCAAATCCCTAAGGGGGAAAGATGTGATGCACAAGTATGAATGGCCATAAGCTTTGAACTCCAAGTGGGATCACTCCCCACCTTGTTTTATTTTCAAATCTGTTGTTCATAGAGTGTAAATCTATGCATGTGACACTCTGATACCAGTGTGTGTGGTGGTAGGGAGTGAGGTCTTAATCTGGTCTTGCTGTAACTAATTTCTGAATTACATACATAATACAAGAACTGATGCTTCCCATTTGTTATGTGCCCAGCTTTTCCTAATAATCAAATTAATTCAACGCTCACCAAAGCATATAAAATATCTAGAGACAGGACAATATACATAATGAATGTCTTGTTCGAATACAAACTTCAAAGTAGAGTACAAGCTCTGTATAATTCATATTTGGAGAGATTTCCTATCAGACTTGAGAGACACCCTCAAAGATATCTCTATGGTACTCTAAAGGAAAAGAGTATGGCAGTATCTTTCAGTGTGCACTTTCCAAAAAGGTGGCTGAGCTATTTCTTACAGACACCGACTCTGTATCTTTGCACGAAGATTATTGGTTAAATGTATGTTTATCCTTATTTTTTAATTTCATATACTACACAGTATGAATATTTCCATGCATCACTTGTCCTTTTCTGTGGCATTGAGTCAAATATATCTGATTTAATTTCATGCTATAGTTTAGTCCAAATATAAATATAAAACATGGTTTTGATTTTTTTAATGACATATTTGTGCTATTTCATGTCCGTAACAGTCTGTTTGATGCAAGTGGAATTCACATTTGACACCTATATCTGATCACGAGGTGGTCCAAGTTAGTATGCAACTTTATTCCTGTTCTATGACTCCAAGAAGCACAATGCAGTTGTGCTTATTCATAGTTTACTGCTAGCCCACAGCTCTGGGTAACACTGAAAAAGTGCGAAACTTAAAAGTTAATCTTGTTACCGTAAATACATAAGACCGGATCATCATCATACCAAGCTCAATACACACTGCAACTGACCTAGAAGAACTAGGTGGGATTTAATTCAAACCACAATTTATTTTACTCTTCTCCATTGCTGGCTCTCCATGGCCTAAGATGTGGTTGAATTTTCATTTACATACAATATATACTACTACACAACCATTACAACATCTACTACTACTATACTAATAATAATAATGTTGTTATTATTTATGGCAGGAGCTTTAGAAACCTTACATATATCTAAAGGCATTATTGTTTTATATATTTGTAGTGTTGTGGTGTTCATCTGATAAGATGTTTCTGGGTCATGGACTATACTGATGTGGCACCAGTCAAAGTTAGGCCAAGAAGAGAACCACAAAGGAAAAGATAAACTGTACTGCCAGTGGTTCTGAGTAGGGAAATGTGAGAATGAATGAGTCTGCTAAGAGAGTGTAAAGCCGATACGCAAGGCACTTCCCAAAATTAATTGTCTCTTTGGCTGATAACTACTGTAAGTTGTTTTTATATATCATCTAGATACTTCTTACTTGTTTGTCAAGGTTTCTGCTTCAGCTACATGAATTGTATAGTTTGCTCCAGATTCCCACATCTCTTTGTGTAAAGAAGTGTTTCCTGTCTTAAAAGCACTTCTTTTGTTTAAAACTAACTGGTTTAGTGCTCAGAGTATGTCATATTGGAATACCTCTGAGATGCACCTGGTTGATCTCCTCTACAGCTTCAAGTGCTGCTATGTGTTTCTTGTAGTGTGGTGAACAGAACTTTACACACTAATTCTGCTGCAGTCTCAAAAGTTCATTATACAGTCAGAACATAACATCCCTTGTTTTTATATTCAACATTTTTTACAATATGATCTACAGTAACATTTCATTTGCTTTTGTAATTGTTTCTGAATTGCCTGCTAACTGCTTTTAGGCACAGTGCTTCAAGAGGGAATTTATGGGATAATGCTGTCCTACAGATATTGCACCCAAGACCCACTAAAGGGTGTCTAATATCAGTCTCTTTGGAACAAATGGAAGTGATTCTAGGGCTTATCTACCTCAATGGTTGAGGTCAATTGAGTGAAGAAGAGAGTGGAATAAGCACTCAAATGGTGTGAAGTAGAAAAGCAAGAACCTGAGAATGATAGAGAGAGAGAGAGAGACAGAGAGAGAACACTTTCTTGTGGTACGTAGGTGAACAAGTGAGTAAAAAAAACAAATGACAAAGACAGAAAACCAAGACTTTTTTTTAGATCTAGATAGACAGCAGGTTTTGCTAATTTACAATTTAAATTATACTTCAAATTCTCCCCTTTGTGAAAACCTTAATATGTACTCTATTAATAGAGGAGTCAATTTCCTGTGCCATTTTTCCTGGATGTGGAACACGCTTTGACAGGCCATCGGAACAACCAAGATTTTTCCCTGTTTCATATACAAAATGAATTTTAAAAAGCCTATTAAACAATAATAAAAAATGCATCTTTAATTTATTACAAACATAAATATATAGCTAGGATAAACATAAATAAGAAGAATGGGGGGGGGGTATGAAAAAGCAAACCATCAAGAGACTGAAAATCTGCTTATATGTCAGCAAGTGCTGCTAGTGAGAGAGAGTGGGAGTCAGAATATTCAATTGCAATACCCGAGGATGATAGCAGAGCAGACCCTACCTAATAAACTACATAAGCAACTGTTAGGCGCTCATGAGGAAACTAATTTCCAATAACCGTTTACTTGAGAGTGAGCTGCAACCTTGTATATATTCTGTTAAGAATATGCAGTAAGAACTTTAACAACAGGAGACCATTCAGTCTATCAAATTCATTTGCTTCACTGATAGCTCAATTGTCCTAAAAGCTAATTCAGACACTTTCAGAATCTGTCAAGGTTTTTGATTTAACAATGATGACTCATTAGTTTGCTTTGTCTGATGAATTACTTCAAACTAATTCTGCTGAATTGACTTCATTGAAGCCTTTGATAATGGTGAAGAACTGCTGTAAATTAGGTCCAGTGTCCTCTGCTTAGACTAAAAGGTTTAATTTCCAGAACCTATATTTCAGTGTCACCAAATTTCAACGTTGTCACCCAAGAGTACAGTATATTCATCTGGAGCACAGTTAAAGAAGGTTGTATTTTTTAATTTTTAACAGTAGTAGTATTCTTTTTGCTTCAGCAGTCATATTATTCAAAAAATAGATTTGAAGGATAGAAGATAGAGCATTCTTGGGGGTGGGGTGTAGGGGGAGACCTCTCTAGGCCATGTGTTTAGGGGGGGTGTCCCTGCTCTGGCCAAATGACAGTCTCATTTACCACAACCTCATCTGTCATATTACTCATTATGAAATCTACTTTGTTAAAAGATCGTTCTTCATGTAGTTTAAGAAAGTATTAACGTCTGGTACTGCTAAAGTGAGATCATGTCTCATCAAAAATGTAATTAAAAAATATTCATAACATGCAGGTTAGCAGAATTGGCAACATTAAATTGGCACTAGTGTGTATTTGGTATGTAGTTGTGTGAATGTGTCTGTGTATATTCACCCTGTGATGGACTCGCTTCCTGTCCAGAGTTTCCTCCTGCCTTACACCCATTGCTAGCTGGAATAGGTGCCATGGGACCCTGATCTGGATTAAGTGGGTTAGAAAATGACATGACATAACTGTTGATGCAATGCAAATATCACAGGCACAGCTCTCTGTTCTGTCAACTCTACAATCCCCACTATTTATATTATGTATTATTTTTTTTAGTGATGTATGCATATTTACTAGAGTTGCATAGTATCATGATACCCACTGTTGCAAAGCCAGTTTTGCTTTTTTTTATGAGTTATACTGTATTGTTGTGATAAAGATATATGATTGGTCTCCGAATGTGTGAATTTGTTATAGTACATGCACAATCTCTTATTCTGATGTTTGGCTTTGAGTTTGTTACTCATCTTATCCACGTATACTGTGTGTGTGGGTTATGATCAATTTACACATAGGCAACACTGTGTATGGCGCCTATGTCCAATGGAGCACAAGAATTTAAAAATTTCTAATAAAATGTTGAGTCCCAATTTGACCTTGGTGTGGAGAGTTGCAACTGAGGATCCCTCCTAACACAATAGGTATTTATTTGATATATAAATTGGATGTTGTTTTTTATTTTACTCAATGATATTTTGAGATGATGGTTTAGCAGGTTTGCAAATGTAGTCATCACTTTAAGAAGTATGCTAAAAATGTTTTATGCATAAAATATTCATTAGTTTGCAAAAGGAATAGGAAAAAAAACAGGGAAGTTGCAAGCAAGTTTCACTTTGATTAATCTTCTATATAAATTGGTACGTGTTATGAGGCAGCAATGCAAAATGACAAAATGTGGTAAATAGGCTTTTAAATATCACTATCCAGAGCAGGACTTCACTAAGTCTGACCTCAAAATAGTCCTTACCTTAGCCAGCCTGATGCCAAATTCAAAAAGGTAGCTTCAAAAGCCTGCCTAGGCCCAAAATTGGGCTTGGGTCTTTAAAATTTCAAAATACTCAAAAATACATAAAAAATCCTTTTAAGGAAAGGATAAACCATAAAGCCTCTGGCTAGAGAAGACGAGGCCAATAAAGAATCTTTATAAATGTAGGATTTATTTACATAAACAAATCCAGTACAAAAATTTAAAAGCAAGAAAAAATAAGGCAAGAACAGGCTTACCTAAAAAGACAACCCAAAAGCAAAATGCAGTAAATAGAAGCAAAAATCAAAATGAAATCAATGTGTACTCCTTAACACTCAATGAACCACTGAGAAACTATTCCCTAGCCTGAAATGTAAAGGCTGAATGTAGTCCTTCATTAATGACATAATGATGGGCTCTCCTTTGGGTTCCACCCACAAAAAAACAAGAAACAAACAGCATAAACACACAGTACAGGAATACTAAACAATGAAAATAACAATACTAACAAAACTGCATAAAAACAAAATCACATGAAAAACAATAATTCAAAGACAAGAAAAATAACCAAAAAGAGAAAAACAAATGTAATCCAAAGAACAAACTCTGGCTGAAACATAACAGTATCTTACTAGGTACCTTTATGACTTCAAGTGTTCACACATGCCACAAGAGCCCAATAACAGTGTACTACTTAGATTCAGGACAAGGAAGATACTGAAAATATGATCATGTGATGTGTATAGCATATTTCAGTAATAAAGCCCTTGCATTTTGACACACCAGGCAGTATCAACCTGTTCTAAGCACTTTTTTAGATGAACAAATTCAAAGATAAAATAGCAAATATTTTATTTATTTAAATGTGCAATCACACTGTACAGTATACCACCTAGCTCAGAATTCATATGTAAAATATACCTGTATATTATCTATTAGCAATCTTCATAATGTAAATATGACATATTTAGGGTGGCAGGTCAGCATGTACCTTCTTAGACATTCTAACAATGTATCTTGACAGTGATGGTGTGAAGGACCAGGTGCAAATCTTCAGTCTCTTTACTTTCCTAGCTCCTATGATGCCATGTTCCATATCTAGAATGCAAAAATCAGACTATACTGTTAAAATTCAAAATAATAATTAGTCTTATTTTATGAGATAAGTGAGCAAAACATCTTTATAGTGTCTCAACAGCTATTTATAGGGGCCCCAAGTACTAAATCAGGCATACCACTAAGGGCTTTAAAGTAGGTCTGAATCTGATGGAACATGTCTGAATTTTTTTTCATATCATTAAAACATTTTTTAACGATGTTCTTAAAGGCTGTACTAGCTACAGCAATTTTGTTTATATTGAGAATGAAAAGATGCAAATTATGATTAAAGAGTCTCAACCAGGGCTACACAGCTGTAGTCCTGGAGGTCTATAGTGGCTGCAGGTTTTCTTTCCAACTAGTTTCATAATTAGAAACCAGGCCTGGAAAAAACTTGATATTTAATTATAATACTTTTTGGTGTTTTCATTTTTCCAAGACGTCTTTTTATCACATTGTAGGTTTTTCATTTTCTGAGAGCACTATCCATATGTTTTGTGGTCTGGAACACAATTGCACATCTTAGTCCTTCCATTGTCTCTCTTTTATTTCAAAACATTTTATTAATATAGATACTTCATGATGTATTTACACAGGTTTAATTGTGTAAGTATCTGCTAGAGAGTAGTTAAGATTCTTTTGTAATTTGCATTTCATTTTTAACTGAAGTCTGGCTAAAACATTAATGCAGCAGTTTAAAATTAAAATAGGCAAGTATGTGTTCTGAATTGTACCAAACAAGTTAACTAAAACTAAGCCCACAAGTTATATTGCTTTAGTAGAAAATAAATAGGCTTTAATTTGGTTAAAGCAAAAACCTGCAGCCACTGTGGACCTGCACGGCTAGAGCTGAGTACCCATGGTACTTAATTAAAAATTAACAACCACAATTCAGTTTCATGTACTATATTTTCATACTTTATTGAGAAGCTCCAGTCACTGTACGCGTTTACAAGTATAACAGAATTAAAACATGGACAAATCTCTGAAGCTTTAAACAGAATAAACAGGCAAAGATAACAGATAATTAATGAAATATCATTCTATAAAATTTACAAGCCCATGAAGTATACAATAGCATTCAACCATTTGGCATCACAAAGAATGTTTAATGTTTAGAATGTATACATTTCTATCAAGGTAAAATCAAATTTATTTTAAAATAAAGCCAAAATGTTACTAATGGCTATTACAGTTTGAAATGACTGATTATTAATTTATTATTTATATATTACTGCAAACCCCTTTTTCAGCAGTCATTAATTCAGTATACTAATGGGCACTCTGAAACATAATATGATTCAGGAGAGTGTGAAATACAACAAAGAAAAAGATTTGAGTTCCACCCTGTATATTAAAAATACTGTTTAAAAGATGTTTAGAGAGTAATCTTAAACGACTGAGTCCAGGGCGGGACTGACTGAAGAAAAGGAATGAGCTGGTTTTATAGATGGTGGGTAGGAAGAAGAGTGTCCAGATGGCTATAGGTGAAAGTGGGGTCAGAAGCAGTGGACTGGAGCTAGAAGTAGAATCTGTGTGGGTGTTGGGTTTAAGTAGGCTTTCCTTCTTATGATCTGCAGAGGAGGGAGAAAAGACTTTGGTGCACTTTGTCAACCTGGCATGTTACAGTTAGTTAATCCCATTTATGGCCTCCCATGCACACTTGTGTGACAATAGAAATTATATAATATGATTCATAATAGATTCAGTATAGATTTAGGATAAGTATTAGTGTAATTAGTAAAACAGGCCAGGTTCTAGGTCAGCCCTTGCTTGCATTCAGGCCTTCTATCTACAGGAGTTACATGTGTACATTAACATGTGGGATCATAGGTTTAAAGGTGCAGTGTGATCAGTCTCATAGATAGTGATGGTGGTCTGTTTTTATTTTCAGACACAACTTTCACTGTGTTTCCTCTTTCACTCAGTCTTCAATGCAGAAACATTATTACTGGGATGACAATTGACATTATATTACCAAATCAGTAATAGTAAATCAAACAATGAAGACTGGTTATAAAAATAGAGAAAGGAATAAAATAAACATCTTGTATCGATAATCACATTATTTCAAATTATCTGAAAGCATATTCTTTGTTTGGCATGTGAAGTCTCTAACTAATCCACCACAATTTCTGTCGCTGTTTCTCTCACCATTTTTCCCAGTATGTATGAAACCTGTGTTAAATTTGGTAGATGATCAAGTTAATAATCATTTATAAACCATCTTTTTACAGCTTCTGGACTTCAAAGGCCATGAAGCACTTCAAGAAAAACCACATTAATTATTCCTTGAAGGTGAATGTTGCAACTCAGAGGAAAGGAAGACTGATGCTGATCTTGAGACAGATACATCAACTCCCTAAGCATCAACATCTCTTGCAAGGGCATCCCAATGAGAAAATTAGAAAGACAAACCTATTGATCTTATAAATGCAAAAAAGTCCTCTAATTTACTCCCCAAAATGCGATATTGCACTTACAGTGTTTAAAGTAAACAGCACTGAGCTATTAATCCTTACTGCTTGCCCACTCTCTCTTCTTATTGTTATTGAGTAGAAAGCGTGTAATGAATGCTGTAAGTAATGGGACTAGGTGAAGGGCTTCTGTTCTGTTAGGGGCGGACACAACTTTTAGAAGATGAGTGACAGGAGAAGTCAGGAGAAAAAGGAAGGTGCAGCAGAAGACTTTTTGAATAGAGAGTCAGGAGACAATAAGCAGGAGTGTTTGAGGTATAGAGAAAAAGGGAAGGTGAGTGGCAGGAGATAAACTGATT
Source organism: Polypterus bichir lapradei (assembly GCA_026402145.1). Lineage (NCBI taxonomy): Eukaryota > Metazoa > Chordata > Cladistia > Polypteriformes > Polypteridae > Polypterus > Polypterus bichir. Next base: position 48,093,021 of record JANRMT010062818.1, on the reverse strand, counting down.
GTTAAGGAAAGCTTTCTTTTATTGTTATGGAGGTGTGCTCTGTAACCTAGATAACGGAGTATGACACACGGCACTGTTCATTATGGAACGAAGACTCTAAGTTAAATGTAGAAAACTCCAGTACCTCTGAGTTGTGTTTCCTTATTACACTGGTCGTTACAATATTATTTGAATTAATTAATTTTGTTAATACTGTATTATTTTTTGTTTTGTAAATAAATATGTTTATTCGCTAATCTACAGTATATCATTTTTAAAATAGCTGTTCTGTTATCTGTCTTTTCCCTTATCCATCATGGCCTTGGTCACAACACCTGACGGGTAATTGAGGTTTTACTGTATATATGTTTTGCATTCTATGTATAATTTTGTATGTAGATGTGTGTCTGTGTAGTTATGTGGCTGAGAAGACACACAAGTAAGAATTATATTATACTATGTACACTTTGTGGTATGTCCACATTATTGTTAAAAAATTTACAGACTTTTTTGCTACTGTGTACAATTGCCATAAACACTTATCTGGTTTAGCTTAGTGATAAGAAATCTTAACTAGTGAGAAGGCATTGCTAAAAAAACATTAAGTGATTTCTAATAGAAATAGTGCTTGTGCTGAGGCAAACAAAGGTAATTCAGTTGTTTCCAGACTAGCAGTAATCATTTGGATTCAGACAGATTAGTTCTTTCAGATTAATCCTCTTTGAGGTTCATCTGTATCATTCATGTTGTTTTAACAATGACAGAAAGAAGGTGTTACATAAGCAAAGTCCATCAGTAAGAAAACAGCTCAAATACTTCACCAGTGTTTAATCTGTAGTCAGATTCTTCCATACATTTCATCTTGTTCAATTTATTTAGATTTAGCCTTTTGAATTAGTTATGGACTATGCGTGTTTTGTGGAGGAAAGGAAATCGTATTTCATAGCAGAAAAGGACTGGGATAGCATGCATGTGTAAATGGAGTTTGTAGTATTATTTACAAGGTGAAGAGACTGCATTAGCTCAAAGTTTTTAAAGGACATGTTTGTCCAGCTGCACTCCTATAGTTGGAATTCTAAAAGTTCAAAAGTAAACATTATTACATGTATTAAATCCAATGTGTAAAGATTACTGCTTAACTTCAGTCTCCAGACATTGGTTTAATTAAACCATGCACAAATCTATTGTTATCTACTTATGCATTATGCACAAACCATTCAAATAATGTATTCTAATTTAAGAAAGTGGTAGCACTTTCTGGTGTGTCTCCATGTTATATAACATTCAGTCAGATATTTACAAAGGGCTTGAACCCAGTCTGGCAGTCAGTAAGGCATCCAGTATTTCCAGCCATCCAGGGATAACTAAGAAGTACTCCCTTTACTGCCAACAAGCCCTCATTTGCCTCAGCCTCACCCAAACTCCCCACCCTGCCCTTAACACTTACAGAGCTAAATCTCAACTGAAAATTTTTTGATCTTATTTATTTCCTCCCTGGAACAGCTAGGTCTCATTTGTTTAAAGCTGGAAATGCCTACTGCCATCTACCAGTCAGTAAGACCCCCACCCCCTTCTTTCTCTAATATGTCTTGGGTTGCCTGCAAGTAGCCCCAATAAGCCATATTTATAGCCCTGTCATTCCCAGAAAATCTCTTCAGCTTCCTTCCTTGGTACAAGACTTCTGTCTTGCTCAGATGCCTCCAGTGCTGGCAAGGTCTATAATCCCAACAGCAGTCTTTCTTTCTACCGTGACTAACAGAGCAACCTCTAATAAAAGATAAAAAGAATTCATTTTTTAGTTTAAATGTATATTTTTGAACACAAAACATATTAGTCGATGAGTGAACAAATACTTTCATTAAGCAGGCACAATAATTAAGGTTTTATCTTTAAAAGTCTTAAATAATGATGCTCTGAGATGAGGGAAGATAAAAAAGAAGTTATTATATAGACATTCATATAAAACATTTCATTGCCATTTATTTTTATTCCAGCGTATTCACTGAGGCACTTGTTGACTTTTTAAGTATAAGATGGTTTCCTTGACAACCAGATCACCCAGGAACATTTACTAGAGTAAAACAAAAAGATTTTCTTTTGCTTGAAAATATACAGTATTTTAGTATTAATGTTGCTAAATCTTTTAAAATGCATAATTATATATACATCTTTCATATTGTCTTTTAAAATACTTCAATTCATAATCTTACATAACTTTATTTTCTGCAAAACACAATACATGGTAACGTAGTGTTTGTTACCCTTTCATTGAATATTTACATTTGTTTATTTAAACAGTTAGGATAAACAAAGAAAATAAATCTCTTAATGTATAACCTCCACACATTTTACAATTATTGGTGATTTGTCATACACTATAATTTTTCTAGCTCTGTAAAAGCTAACATTATGCATTTATCTGTTACATGTAATTTTTCTTTTACTGAGCCAAGTTAACCAGTGCAAAGCAAATAAAATAAAGGTTTCTGCATTTCTTTGGATTTTAAACCAGACTGAACACTATCCCAATCTCTATTTATAGGACATCTATTCACCAATCTGAGCTTCATATTTAGAACTAAATATTATATAACTCTACTGCTGGAAATGCCGGAACTTCAAAAGGAACTTTGCAAAAGGAACTAAAAAATATTGTTTTTGGAGTGTTGGTTTCTTAGAGCTTTGGCAGAGCTTTTTTGGGCCTTGGTGTTTCATTTGGCTTTGGTGGCTTTTTTGCTTTGGCTTACCAATCACTGTAAATTGAACACTAAAGATATGTTCATAGCAGAGGAAAAACGAAACACAGGAATAGTAAAAGTAATGCTTAAAATGTACTAGTCTAGTACACAGTGAATACATAAGAACAAAAATGTTTCTTGTATAACCCAAAATTATGAAAGGAATGCCTCTAAGGGCTGTAACAAGGCCTTTTTCTGAGAGCCCCACCAGCCTTGATTCTCTGAGAAGATGAAAGAAAACTCCCAAAAAAAAAAACGTGCAGGTAAAAAATGGAAGAAATCTTGGGAAAGACCAATTCAGAGATGAGATCCGTTTCCAGTCAGGTTAGGCATGCAATAGGTGTCAAAAAACTGGGTAAATACAATATGCAAAACAGAACACAAGTAATCCTCATCATGGAGCTAGATTTCCAGTCTATCATTACCATCTCAGAAATACAGTAGTAGAAACTACTTTGTTCTTTCATAGTGCTCCTCACCATGTGCAAACGCAGAGTGCTGCGACAACTCTCCACGCAAAATGCAAAAATAGATTATAACACTCACTAAATACAGAACTGTCAAATACATGGATTCATTATAATACACCAAAAACAAACGTAATGAATTGGTGCCCTGTCTTGCCTGTTTCCTGCCTTGTGCCTAGTGCTGCCAGAATAGGCTAGGATCACTTCGAACTTGTATTGAATTAGGTTGGCTTGAGAATGTTATTTTGTATTAGTGTAGAATCTGTACTTCACCTGACTGCATGTTTTTAAATGGGTTAAAATAAGCAGAACTCCATGAGGAAAAGTCCTAGATCATATTAAAATTATAGAAAATAATGAAAACAATGATTTATCTGTCCCTGAAATGAAAGCTATACCCAGTTGTTATTTATACGGGTGAATGTATGCAGGGTATAATATATGGTTTATCATAAACCAAACAGATATTTTATGGGTGTTTTTGGACATGCATTTATTATATGCAGTTATATTTGTGACAGTGTAGAAACCATTACCTCTCCCTAGCCTTAATCACTTAGCTTAAAGCCAAAATGTAAGTCTAAAGAAAAGAGAAAAAAAAAAACTAATTTGCAATACTTCAATTTGTCACATTTATGATCACGTTATTGTTTACTTTCTTTTTGTTTTACCAATGTGATGTGCAGAAAATACTTAGGTACAGTATATCAACGTGCAAAAGGTAGACTAAAAACCTTAAGGAACCCAGCTAATAAAAGGGTTTAATGCAATAGAAACAAACAATGTTGTGTGGCCTTGTTACTTTGCACGAAGCCCAAGGTCACATAAAAAACAGGAGAAGGTCACTCAAAGTGACTGCAGACCCCAAGTGTTAACTTGAGGATACACTTTTTTACCTGATGGACGTAACAAAGAGGGAGCTGACTAAACTATCCCAGGAACTGAACAAATATCAAGCTAAACCATTCCTGTGAAATGGATGGGAGCAAGACAAATATCTCTAGGTCAATGTCAACACACCGAATAGGAAAAAAGAATCATAAATCCTATTAATGTAAATAATAATTTAATCAAAATAAATAATATTTTAACCAATTATAATAAATGCAAGCTGGTTCAAAATTGATGTATCATACTTACTTAATAGGGGATATACACAAGAATTGTACAAGCATCATTTGCAAAATCAGTCAATTAAACTCTCTGTAGAGAGAGCGAGAGAGACAGGGAGAAGAGAGTATGATCATTGTTTCAGAAGATCCTTCCATCAATCTGATTGTCCGGTTGAAATTTGATGAGCAGGATAGAAAGCTAATGGGCTATTGCTGCTGTATCACCCTGCCTGACTGTGTATTATTTGTGTGCTACTTAATGTGGGGCTTTTAGAAGTGAACCATAAAATGTTGCATTTTTTAGAGTCAAAATAGAGTGAAAGTTGTAACATTTTTATTATTTTATTTGCTTCATTGAAGAGAGAGATGTCACATTTTTGTTTATTACATGCTTTGTAACAGGGTGTGTGTGTTCACTGCATTATTGTTTGTACAGGGTGCCCATTTAGTTATAAGCAGCAAGCACTAGCTCAACTTTGCTGATATTTCAAAAGCTCATATTCACTAGTGATGATCTGTTTACTAATGAGGTGGCTGTCAGACATGTGAAAGAGTAACATACCCTTTACAAAATATGCAGGTTGAAAGAACTAGAGGATTACTTTAATAAATCATTGATTTAAATTAAATGACAGAGACACATTGTAATCAAAATAGCACTAGATTGAAGAGATGGTTTGGAAGAAGTCAATGTTATTAGGAGTAAACATCCAAAGCTCCAGCAGAACATCAAAGGAATAGGTCTTTTTACTCTGAACCAAAAAAAAAGGTCATAAATACACATTACATATTTTGAACACATAGTGGATGCTGTAGGCATAATATAAAAATGTATTAATCAAAAATATTAATGGAATTCCATTCTCTATAATAACTGAACACTCAATACTTGAATAGAGAATCACCAAGGCAAACAAAACATGCACGTACAGTATAAGCATGATACAAACACACACAACAAAGCAGTGAGAAAAGGAAATGATTACTCACTGAGTATGGAGTTCAATCAGTATCTGCTAAGTATAACTTGTTTAGAATTTCTTTTGTTATTGTCATCCATAGTGTATAAATTGGCACTTATGATTTAGTCTATCTCTGTTTGAAACCTTGTTTATGAATAATACTAGCTCAACCTCTGCTCCTACAATTACTAGCTGCATTCTGTCTCAAACTGCCATCAGCCTGGGGGTCTTCAGCAATAATAACAGATTGGGAAGCAGAGTCCTTTCCAGTCTTGCCTATAATAAAATTTGCTTAAGTAAATGTATGCACTTTTTAATATCTTTACTAAAATTTTTGAAACATGACATACCTTGCTGTTTAAGTATCAATTATGTCATCAACTATGTTGATACACACAAGATCTCACCTAACTTATGCAGAGTTACCGCCAGTGCTGAATAACTAATCTAGGCAACAAAAGCAATTATGGTTGCTAGAAGCGAATGTTTCAGTAAATAAAATGCCTATTTAATTCTTTGTAAACTCCAAAGGCCCACCAAGAATGATGTGTGTGTTTTGGTTTAAGGATTGGCAATGAGCTAGACAGAGTTAAATCTTTTTTTATTGCATTCTTTGATTATTATTTATTATATTTACAGTAACTCTGGCCTTAACTTTTTTTTTTTTAAATTCTGTTTATTTTAAATTTACTTTATTAACGTTGTAATGCATCTTTGTGGGAGGGGTCTCTCATGGCCACCCCTTTAACTCTGCCTATGAATGCAGCATTATATGCTAAGGAGTGCTAATAGTGGTACATATCAGAATGTGCATTGACAGGCAGTGCCAGCTCTGACAGTCTTGAGCAAATATATAGAGATGTCTGATAACAGGAAGCTTCTTCCCACTAAGGGACAGGTAGGGTGTGACTTTTACCATGGGTAAAGAATCAAAAAGAATATTTATCATTATGATTATAAATTATTTTGGCCATAATTAGTAACTTTTGCATTTGTCAGTATGAGCAAACTTTTAGCCTTGAGATAAATATTGTTGAAAACTATATGTTTTTATTTTGAACAAGTGATCAAATACTTAACATTTGGTATTCCACTTCTAATTGCTTTGATAATAAAAAATACAAATATGGGAATTATCAATTGAATAGGAGAGGGAGAACAAGGGGTCAGAGAGAAATTATTAAAATGACTGAAGTCTGAGAGGACAGGAATGTTCACAGACGTAAAAAAATTGTTATGAGAGATTCAAAATACAGATTATCTGTTTTACTGTGACTAACAGCTATTGTGTTCTCCCTTTAGCTGTTCATCAAATACACCAAAAATATGCTACTCTTACAGAGGGCATATTTAATTTTTTTTAAATAAAATATTTAATCAAATTTTATCATTTAGTTGCATTGCTTCTAAGTTCAATATCTGATGTGCAGCTAATGTTTCTCTGATTTGTACCCTAAAAACACCTTCAATCTATTGGAATACAGAAATTAACTTTGTGATAACCTTTTATAAATAAAGTCATAAAACCCATGGCGTATCTTTGTGTTGAGTGAAAGAAAAGAAAAATAACACCATAATATATGATTTTGATAACAAAATATTATCATAAAGTATGTTAAACAATTCAACTTATTCTCAAGCTAAGATTTATTACAGGCGTTCAAAGCAGCACTAATAACGAGAAACAGTTTTTGAAAAACAATTGCAATTTAATTATTATATATACACTGCATTATGAAAGTTTTGATTTTTAATAACTTAGTGAGAAAGAATCAACAGTAATTTAATATTTTTTTATTGTAAACTTGTCCTTATTTTTCATATCAGTTATTTTGTATTAAAACTTTCAGCTGCATACATTGGTAAAATCTTATAAAGAAAACATTGCTAATAAACTGATAAAAATTAACCCTAGTCTGTAACTCTCAAAAACTTACAAACTTGCACACTTGGAAAGTATTGTGCCTAAATTAAAATATGTAAACAGTTCACTAGTTTAATTTATTGCATGCAGCCTGTCTATAAATAGCCTGTTTGAAAATTTAATTTTTTTAATTCAATCTGGAAGATGCATGCCCTGTTTATTGCTGAGCACAAACTAGAATAGCAGATTCTATGTGTCTAGGGATATAATTAAAGTGACGACTGGAGCAGAAGCTGCACGGTTTGAGGAGATGAGAATTTTCATAAAATGGAATTTTGGATGGAGAATGAATAGAAATATAAAATCAAGGAAAGCTAGTAATGGAACCAGTTCTGCTCAGATAATTAATGGTTTTGCCAAGGCAACAGAGGATATTGAGGACAAAAGATATTGTCTACCTACAATAAAGTAAATGACTTTCATGAAACAGCAAATATTAACAAAAATCTGCATGCAAATGTGACAGAAAAATATGTAGACAGCACTACAGAAGAGAATACATCTCCTTTTGTTAGCAATACGTTGCAGTATTGCATTAAATGGCCTTTTGCATTATGATGCACCTAAACATTTTTCAGCATTAAGTATGGGTGTCTCTGGTAACAGCTGCTAGTCATAAAATTTCACAATATGAAAACAAACTTTTACCTCATAACTAAACACTTAAGCTTGTCTTTTTGCCACAATTATTTGTATAACATCCCTCATCCAACATGCTATTTCTCCACAGAAACAGCCCCATTGATTGCAGAAGAAGGGAATTAAATGATCTAGTCTAGAGTAAACTATATTGTTAAAAGACACATTTAAAGAACTAGGTTCATACTCTAGCAATAATGGAAGTCTGGTACTCTTTTGATGTGTGCTATACTGGAAAGGCAATATTGAAACAGTAAGTTTCTACAATAAATCCACCGTTTAAGATGGTTTATGTTTAATCTGGGATTTTTCACACACCACTTTGGAAGGGTGCATTGTTGATTATTCTTTTATTGAAATTCTGTAGCAAGAGGGTAATAGAACTGTTGTAAATACAAGCGTGAAGAGGAAAGAAGAGCAGACATAGTTTACCTTTGTGGTGACTTATGCTAAAACACTCCTAAATTTTCTTACACATCCTTGGGATGCTTTAATAAAAAATCAGTCCATTTTAATTTTATGATGGGATGGCATTGATGTGTATACTGATTAATAATCTTGTAATCTATTAAAAAAAGAACATAATGAAGAATCATTATATATGAAGCATGCAGCAAGTCATATCTGCATTCTCCCATTATACTTTGTCAAAATAAATGTTATTTCAGCAGTTTTAAATATAACAATGTGATTAATTCACACTAGCAAGGCATTTTTCCATATTAGTGGGATAAAGTAATAGTGATAAAACATTTTTACTAGAAGTTCTGTAGAGGATTACATTTTAAGATTTTCATCCATCCATTTTCTAAACCACCTTAATCCGAGCCAAGCTTGATGATTTGATCTGAATACTTCAAACACAATTAAAAATTTAAATAACTTCACACATGCAAGTCAAATGTGAAACATTCTGTAGAAATGAAAGGCATAATGTTTCTAACTTTCATTTATTGCTGTAACTTAAGTTATGTATTTATTTTTTGATCCAGCTTTAAAAATATTGTCCTTTCTTTTTTGTAATTGTATGCTTACTAGTGATGAGCGCGCATGGTGGCCGAACGTGTTCGGCTCGAGCATCGCTATGCTCGGAGCATGGCGCTACTCGAACGAGCACCACATGTGCTCGTGCGCCATGCCCGAGTCTCCGCCCCGCACGTTTCCCGGGTTGGAGAGAGCCAATCAAGGGGCAGGTAAGTACTGCCCTCACTGTAATGCCAGTAGCCATGTCAGGTGCTGGCATTACTGTGATTGGCTGGCCGGAACACGTCATCGGGTGCTAAAGAGCATGCACTCGCATATAATGTTTTACATAGAGCGTCAGCTCACCTGCAGACACTCCCATATTATATTTTAGAGCAGTGAAAGGCAACCTTTTCGAGTTGCGGCGCACTAAGTCCAAAAATTTTCTCTCGTGGCGCACCTGAGGGACTGCCCATAAATAAAGTCGTGATGACACAATCTATGGACAATCGCCAATAAAACCAGTTAATTTTACAAGTTTTAAAGACATTTTATTAATAAAGGAATCAAAGGATAAATCTTAAATTTAATTAATGTGAACGTTGAGATTGTTTTTCAGCACATATAAGATTGATGCGAGGATCAATTTTCGAAAGACAGACGCGCATTTCCTTGTCGATCATTTGAAGTCTCTCGCGTTTCTTAGACTTCATTTCCGTAAGTGTTCCGTTATCTGTTTTTCCAACATAAATTTTTTTTTAAACATTGTCTTTTTAATCAACCAAAAGTTCAAAAACACTAGCAATTTTAAATATTTTACTAAAGTTTTCCAGAAAATTCCATGGCGCACCGGTTGCCCGACAATGTTTTAGAGTGTCAGCTCACTTGCAGGCACTGGCATATAATGTTTTAGAGCGTCATTTTTCCTGTAAAATTGATTTTTTCGGGGGGTTTTGGGCGTGTTTTTGTGAGTCTGTAAAAGTGGCGTACAACTCGAACAAACTGGTTCCCAGCAGCGACTTGGGAGTCCAAGATGCATCCAGACATCGTCCCCATGCTGTTCCCGGTCCATTTGGGTGGTGTTTCTGTCACTTTCTGACCGTTTCCAATGGACCAGGCACCCTTCCCTCTTCAGAGCAGGGGGTGCCTGGTTGTCTCCCATTGACTTACATTATACTCGGGTGCTCGGTAGACCACACGAACATCGCGATGTGTTCGGACCGAACACTCGAACACTTTGGTGCTCGCTCATCACTAATGCTTACTCTTCTAGCAAAAGGTTTTGAATATGATAACCACCACTTTATTGTTTCTGTCTTGGGCTTACTTTCATGCTTCACATTGAATCACTTCCAGGGTTAGATGCAGTACGAGAAAGCAATGGGTGTCCAGCTCACTGTGCCTTTTGGATATGCTCTATAACTTTTAAGCCTTCATTTTTCTTAAAAATCCAAACAACCAAAGATAACTCTAGGATACTTGCCAATTTGTTTTGTAAACTCTTCACAGAGTACAGACTCCAAGCACATGCCTAAATGCATAACTATAATGCTTTAACAGCAAATTGCTAAACCATGGAACATCTACAACATGAGCACAAAAACTATGTTAAACACACAGTAGAACAGAGCAGTTTCTAATTGATCAATATGAACAAATCACAACAATATAAAGTTTGGTAATACCATAACTCATATATAGTATGGCTAGCTGTAAATGAAGGTGATGAAACAAAAACTCCAGTCAATAACATAACTCTGCTTCAGGGTCAGTTATAACAGAGAAAGTCAGCATTTTGCTAACCTAGACAGTGGTCTACTCACCCACTCCTTGCTATTCTAGAATATAATAAGGACATGCTGGACAGTGTAATAGAACATTTAGTCCTTTAGCCATTGAATTAGAAGGCTTTTATTTTATCTGATGTAAATAATAATTATAATAATGCATTATTTTAGCAAAAATGTGAATACTACAAGATTTTCAATCCCAAGGTTCTTATAACAGTGCACCACTTCCACATCTACTCCCTGAATAAGCTTTTTGGTGTGAAAAAAGTCAATAACCAGTTCCTTGGTTTTGCTATTGTTGAAAGAAATTCTCTTTGCACCAGTAAACAAACTTCTTGACCTGACTCTTTTATTTTGCCTAATCTCTCATGTCAATGCACCCCATCAGTGCAGAATCATCAGAGTATTTTTTTTAGTAACATTACGTAGTGTTTAAAATTGTAATCTGAAGGAGTTTCAAGGTGAAGAGAAAAAGATACTGGACCAGTGTTTCTCAAATCAATATCAAAGACCTAGTCCTTGAGCTTGACACACGAAAATCTGCCTGACAGATGGTCCATTATCCAGGATACAATAGGCTTGTCAACTTGTTGTGAGCTTACCCCTTATAGGGATGGCTTGATGGTACTGAAGGCACTGGAGAAATCAAAAAACATAATCCTCAAAGTGTTGCCAGCTTTGTCCAGGTGAGTCTAAGCCTTCTGAATAAGACAGATAATTACATCTTCCTCCTCAGTCTTTGACCAATAGCCAAACTGCAGTGGGTCCAAGTGGTCTTTCAGAAGAGGGCTGAAATAGTCCAGGACCAGCCTTTCAATGGTCTTTCATGATGTGGTACATAAGAGCCACTGGTTTGTAGTCATGAGGCAAAGAGTTGTCTGCCTTCTTCGGGAACCGGAACAATACAGAACGTTTTCCACATTAGTCTCAGTGGCAGACCTAACAGGTAGCAGAAGATACCAAAGTGGTCATCACAGCCTTTAATGTACTAGAGGACTTATTTGACTCCATCTGGTACTGTGGCTTTTCCTGTGTGTAGCCTCCTCGGGTATTCCCTCATTTGGTCCTCAGTTATGGACAGCCCATACTGATTCTCAGACACCCTGCAACATAATGTGTTACTGTTGGTTTTAAGAAAGCACCATTGTTGCAGTGTTAATTTTGTTGATAAAAACTAAGATGAAAAATAGTTGTCAATTACATTTTTCTGTGATGAAAACAGAACAAAAACTAAATAAAAATGTGCCATTAATGATGAAACTTAAGACAAATACTTTTTAAATCATTGTTGATGAAAACTAAACAGAATGAAAATGTTACAAATGGACAATGAATGATGTGTCCACCAACAAATAACGAGCATGAATGCAATTTTAAAAACTTGTATGTATGCTTTTAATTGTCTAACACTAGTTTGGGCTCATTAGGAAATCATCACGTCAGTGAGAATCCTGCTCCTCTTTTCTCTGTTATGTCGGCCATTGTGATTCTCTGGCGAGGAAAGCAGTCAGACATAAATCAAACCCAGTGTAAGCCATGTAGAATGAAGCACATCAAACCATCATGAGATTTGTGCCAAGGTATGTAATGTTATCTAGGTGGCCACTTGTCCGACAGCAATACCGTTACCTGTGGCTCTCGTTCACCCTGCTAATACTAATGTGTCAAGTGTGCCGGTTTATTTTATGTATGCTGGTAGTATGAAAGTCACATCAATATACTACTGGTCGGTACTGCACTCTTGTGTGACCACAAATACAGTTAGGTCCATAAATATTTGGACAGATATGTTTTTCTAATTTTGGTTCTGTACATTACCACAATGAATTTTAAATGAAACAACTCAGATGCAGTTGAAGTGCAGACTTTCAGCTTTAATTCAGTGGGTTGAACAAAAAGATTGCATAAAAATGTGAGGCAACTAAAGCATTTTTTAACACAATCCCTTTATTTAAGGGGCTCAAAAGTAATTGGACAAATTAAATAAATGAAAATGTTCATTTCTAATACTTGGTTGAAAACCCTTTGCTGGGAATGACAGCCTGAAGTCTTGAACTCATGGACATCACCAGATGTTGGGTTTCTTCCTTTTTAATGCTCTGCCATGCCTTTACTGCAGCGGCTTTCAGTTGCTGTTTGTTTGTGGGCCTTTCTGTCTGAAGTTTAGTCTTCATCAAGTGAAATGCATGCTAAATTGGGTTAAGATCAGGTGACTGACTTGGCCATTCAAGAATTTTCCACTTCTTTGCTTTAATAAACTCCTGGGTTGCTTTGGCTGTATGTTTTGGGTCATTGTCCATCTGTATCATGAAATGCCACCCAATCAATTTGACTGCATTTAGCTGGATTTTAGCAGACAGTATGTCTCTGAATACCTCAGAATTCATTCGGCTGCTTCTGTCCTGTGTCACATCATCAATAAACACTAGTGTCCCAGTGCCACTGGCAGCCATGCACGCCCAAGCCATCACACTGCCCCCACCGTGTTTTACAAATGATGTGGTATGCTTTGGATAATGAGCTGTTCCACGCCTTCTCCATATTTTTTTCTTGCCATCATTCTGGTAGAGGTTGATCTTAGTTTCATCTGTCCAAAGAATGTTTTTCCAGAACTGTGCTGGCTTTTTTGGATGTTCTTTAGCAAAGTCCAATCTAGCCTTTCTATTCTTGAGGCTTATGAGTGGCTTGCACCTTGCAGTGAACACCTTTGTATTTACTTTCATGCAGTCTTCTCTTTATGGTAGACTTGGATATTTATACGCCTACCCCCTGGAGAGTGTTGCTTACTTGGTTGGCTGTTGTGAAGGGGTTTCTCTTCACCATGGAAATGATTCTGCGATCATCCACCACTGTTGTCTTCTGTGGATGTCCAGGTCTTTTTACGTTGCTGAGTTCACCAGTGCTTGCTTTCTTTCTCAGGATGTACCAAACTGTAGATTTTGCCACTTGTAATATTGTAGCAATTTCTCGGATGGGTTTTTTCTGTTTTCGCAGCTTAAGGATGGCTTCTTTCACCTGCATGGAGAGCTCCTTTGACCGCATGTTGACTGTTCACAGCAAAATCTTCCACATGCAAGCACCACACCTCAAATCAACTCCAGGCCTTTTATCTGCTTAATTGATAATAACATAACGACAGACTTGCCCACACCTGCCCATGAAATAGCCTTTGAGTCAATTGTCCATTTACTTTTGAGCCCCTGAAATGAAGGGATTGTGTTAAAAAAATGCTTTAGTTTCCTCACATTTTTATGCAATCATTTTGTTCAACCCACTGAATTAAAGCTGAAAGTCTGCACTTCAACTGCATCTGAGTTGTTTCATTTAAAATTCATTGTGGTAATGTACAGAACCAAAATTAGAAAAAAGTTGTCTCTGTCCAAATATTTATGGACCTAACTGTATATGAATAACTTTGGATGGCACAATAATATGTCAGGAAAATGTGAGTAAAAACTACATATGAAAAAGTCTGAACGGTGGTGATGATGCAGCACTGCATCAACAAATTGAAAAGAAAAACAGCAGAAGTCATGTCTGGCAATGCTGTGTGTTCAAGAATTTCAGTGTGTGATTGGGGAAAATGTACTTATTAATGGAAAAAAAAGCAAATGTCTGCACATCTATCCATTTTGTAACTGGTGGATGTAGTTTAGGGTTGCTAGTGAAACCACTTTGCATGCATCCAATTAGACATATGGGCACAGTGTCGGTGACGACAACAGTCGTAACAAATTAAAAATCGAGGCAAGTTTCAAATAAGTTGGCTATTCGGCTTGTCACCATCATTGATGAAATGTGCTACTCCATTTGTTAGTACTAACATTAAATGCATTTAGGATTTCAGCACTTGAAGTGCATCTCTCAATGAATACAACATGTACATGTACAGTATAGGAAAACATAATTGCTTCACTGCTGAATATGAATATGTAAACACTAAATTTGTGTTATTATTTTGGTTTTTGAGGGCAAATTAATGTTTATAAACATAAACCCTAAAATGCGAAGAACAAAGTAAAAGCACTTACATCATATATATTTTGTTTTGGTAAAATCTTATAGCAGCATAACTATGGCATGTTGAGGACCAGAAAACTATGATGAAAGACCAGAGCTGCAATTATTATCTGACCAGGATCTTTTGGAGTAAATACTTTCTACAACTACTCTTCATTTTATTTTCAATAATCATTACATGTGGTTTGGCTCATTAATGTTCACTGTTAGTCTAATAGTTTAGAGATACAGTATATTCTGTGCATATGCATATGTGAAATAAGATATCCATCTGATTTTGACTGACTAATTTTACTTTTAGTTAACTAAAACTAATTTAATTTTTCTTGACTAAAATTAACTTACTTCTTCTTGACTAAAAGTAGACTAAAACTAACAATAATTAAATTACTAAAATGTGACTAAAGCTAAAATGCAAATTAGTCAGAAGCACAAAACTAAATCAAATTGTATTGTCAAAATTAACACTGCATTGTTGTTAATTGAGAGCTCAATTGATTATAACTGCCCAAGTTTAATATACTGCTCTAATGATACTCTCAATCCAGACAATATATACTGAAATGTGTTCTACAAACAGCATATCTTTAACCTATGTAAAAGGTGCTATATAGCGCCCGACCCGGCACAGACTCACGCAGAGGCACGTGTAAACCAAATAGGGTTTTATTTTTCTCTTCAGCTGTGGGGTACGTCTTCCCCATGTCCCACAGGCCCAACACAGTCCCAAAAGCACAAAACACAAACTCTAAACAACCCTTTCTGCCACCACCACTCCTCCCAGGCAACCTCGTCATCTTCCTCCCGATTCTGGCCAATAATGAAGGGAGGTTGGCCCGCTTTATAGTCCACCCGGAAGTGCTCCAGGTGCCTGACCAGCTGGTCTTAATTGCACCTCTGGGTGGGGCTGGTAAATCGTCCCTTGTGGCGGCTGGCTTTCCGCAGCACCCCCTAGTGGCCACCTAGTGGTATTGCTCTGTCCATGGTGGCTCCCCCGGGACGTATGCAGCAGAGGCGTCCCGGCCGGGCATGGGACCCGGCTGTCCGTCACACCTAAAATATACATTAGACTAATCACATCAGACTTTGTTTTGTTCATTCCCATGACTTAAAACCCTGCCAGGCTTTAACTGATTTGTAATTTTGCAACACTCTTTTAGCTCAGCATTAAAATGTTTTCATATTGTGTGTAATGGTACCAGTGTATTAGGAAGGCATAAGAATAGGTTAGTTGAAGATTGTTTAAAAAAGAGAATGGGTGGCAGGAAGTTTAGGACAGGCCAGGTAGCATTGTTCATTATGGGACAAACATATATGTGCAGTATGGTAAATCCTAACACAAAGTTTAAGTCATTCAGTCATTTTCTTAACTGCATAGACCTGAACAGGGTCATGGGGGTCTGCTGGAGCCTGTCCCAGATAGCATACTTTAAGTGCAAAAGTAAAATAAGTAACACATTAAAAATAGCTTGCCTTAATGCAGAATATCAAAAATAAAACAACTGAGTTGGAATTGTATGTACTGTAGCTGAGAATAATTATAATACTATAGCAATAACAGAAACCTGGCTAAATAACAAAGATGGGGATGAGTATAACATAGATGGGTACACATTTATTAGTAAGTACAGATAAAAGATCTTAGTGAGGACATCTGGATTAATCCGGAAAGCTTTAGGGATTGTTCTATAGAACCCCCAATGCAGACAGTAATTCCAATTCACATCTTTTCAATAATATTACGAAGTCAGGTTTACAGGGGGATATTTTAGCCATAGAGTATTTTAACTCCCAGAATAATAATTGGGATAATTTTGCAAATTGCAGAGTACAAGAACAGGAGTTTTTAAGACACAATCAGTAAAAGTTTTTTAACATGGTATGTTAAAGCACCACCGCAGCGGAAGGACCCTGTCTAGATTTAGTATTTTGTAACAACCAGGATAACACTGAGGGTGTAGAAGTGATTAAAACTCTAGGGTTAACTGATCATAATATAATACAGTTCTCAGTGTTTTGGCAGAGTGCAGATGCATAAACTAAAACTTTAGTTTAACTTTAGTAAGGTACATTTTCAATAGTTGCAGCAAAGTCTAAAAAAGATAAACTTGGATAAGCTTTTAAGTATAGAAACAGTCGAGTAGCAGTGGAACAGGTTGAAAAATGTTTTACATATAATGTAGGACAGGTACATTCCAAAATTTGGGATTAGTATTATATAAAAAAAAACTGCTAAGTGTAAGTAAGAAGATAAAAAAAAAGGCTTATAAGGAATATAACGCTGATAACTCCAATCCAAATCATGTAACATTAAGAAGGATATTAGGGAAGCTAAAAGGCACTTAGAGAAGAGTATTGCAGGTAAGGTGAAAAATGATCCAAGAAGATTCTCTCAGTATTTTAGTAATTAAAGAATTAATTGAAGTGTTTAAAATTATAAAGGGAATCAGTATTAGTATGGTGAATCAAGACTGTTCATTTAAAATAAGTGAAATTAGAACACAGGAACACAGTTGGAAACTTGTTAAGGGTAAATTTCACACAAACATTTGTTTTTACTTCACACAGCAAGCAACAGACACATGGAATAAATTACTGAGTAGTGTGATAGACAGTAGGATTTTAGGGACTTTTAAAACTAGACTAGATTTCATTTTGGAGGAGTTAAGTCGATTGGACTGGACAAATTTGTTTGGCTGAATGGCCTGTTCTTGCCTAAATTTTTCTAATGTTTTAATGATTCTTAAATGACATTGAAGGGAGAGTTCCCTTTGGAGATCATAGCGCTTGCAATTGTATGTGAAACGGAGGACTGAGGAAGTGGGGACTCCCCCTTAGAAATTGTTATACCTTCTGCATGGGGGGTGGGGGGGTCACACTTAGAATGCTTAGAGAGTTAACTGATTGAGTTAACACATATATGATCCTTTCCAAAATAGAATGAGTGACATAATTAGACTAGATTTGTCCCTGTAACCTGAAATAAACCTCTTTTATTGTGAAATAAAATAAGATGTATATCTTACATTATCTTCACAAAATACTTTATGTGTGGTAATTTTTTTTACATTTTAATTATAAATACAATAACAGAACATTGCAATTAATTTTGCTAGTCTAAGAATATTGTTATATGACCTTATCGAAGTTATGAACTCCAAGTTAAAGTTCATCAAGTCTCCTGGATTTGCACAGTGATGTTTTTCTGTGGAACCTGCAATTCTTATGCCATGCATGACTACACTACACTAACTACTTTTTTACCTTTTCTTTTACACAAAGTGAGAGGAAAGACTTTTGCCTTAGAACTGAAACAATATACACTATAATGCACTGGTTACGTTTTATATTTCTTTGCTGTCTTTTAAACATGCCATTACTTGAGATCTCTTGCCCGCACCAATTCCCGGAGAGTTCAACATTTTGCATAATCTCCCTTAATATTGATCCAAGACACATGCAATTTCAGTTCATGGGTTACTCATATAACCAAATCAGCATGCCAAGTTCCATTAAAATCTGTGACAATGACATCGAAAAGTGTGATGATTTGACATGGAATTACCCATATTTACCTTCAAGACATACCTCTTGTTGTGACTGGCTCCTGAAAAGAGCATTCTGGCTAATCTCTTGACCTTAACACATTTTGAAACAGCAATCTTTATGTTTTTCTTAGTAATATTTTAGAATATGTTAAAGTTCATTGTGTGGCACATTGCTTAAATTATATTTCTTTAACTGCTGAAAAGGGGAAATGGATATACTGTATAATGTTTCCCATCTCCATATGGGTCTTCCCCGAGTATTTTTTCTTCACACATACGAAGAATAGGTGAATTGAGAAATCTAAATTGAACAAATATCACTGCATAAATGTAAATTTCTAATTGGCTATACTCTGCATTGTATCTTCAGCTAATCAAATATTACTTCTTACCTTATGTCTGATGCTGATAGAATAGACTTCACTTTCAGTTCAGCATGAATTAAATAAGTTCAGTATGGAGTAGAAATAAATGAATTAAGACATCAGGAAATGTTTTAAGTTAGAAAAAATCATTAACCTGTCTTAAATAATAGTAGTTAAATTCCACCAGGATTTTTGTTATTACACTACAGGTATATATAAAAAGACATTTCAATCTCTAAAAATTTATTTTAAAATTCTACGCTAATAAATACCTTGAGGCAACAATAATGCATTCTTCATATAATGTTATGGTAAAACTCCCTAAAGAAAATTCTTTTGACCTGCATGTGACTTTACTGTATTTCTAAAAAAAAATAACAGAAAACTATACTGTAATTGGTGGACAAGATTCAGCTTAAATCACTATTATAATATTCAAAGAGCTAATTTAGAAAAAAAAGTCGGGTGCATTAAATACTCCCATAATCGGCTATTTGTGCTGTAATTGTGACTGGAAAAGCAGCTCAGTTTCGTTGTACCACAAGAGCTTTTGGTTCAAAAACAGGGAGAGGGCGACATGCTGGCAAGAGTAAAAGTGAGGTGAAAAGGTTTAAAAACTGGTCTACCATCCATTGTAATGGCAATGTTCAATCACTGTCAAATAAAATAGATGAACTGTCTGCCCTTTTGGAACATCCAAGTAGAGTGGCATTTTGTATTTTATGAAGAGCGGGCTTAAACCAGATATATCTAACACTGTTTTAATCCTGGGAAGATTTCATCTTATTTGAGCAGACAAAGACCCAGTGTGGTGTTAAAAAGCTAAAATAGAAAACAAACTCACTTAGAATAACATGAATGATGTCTAGAATGCTACTGGGCATAATTTCTAGATCAAACAGTCCAGGCCTTGGTGCTAGAAGCGGATGTGGTCAAAGCTAACACCCTTAACCATTTTCTAATAGATTTTCTCTTCCATTGCCACCTTTTTCCAGTCTCTCTACATCCATACTACATCAACAGCTAATGCCATCTCAACTGGAATGGCCAATGATAAGTCCACCTCTGATCATCAGCTTGGGCTGTCCATAACTGAAGACCAAGTAAGGAAACAACTGAGGAAGCTACTTATGATATTCATAATTACTTGTGAACAAGGAGTGATGGGAAAAGAAATCAACATCTCACACTGTATCAAATGTCTTATCCATCCATTCTCCAACCCGCTGAATCCAAACACAGGGTCACGGGGGTCTGCTGGAGCCAATCTCAGCCAACACAGGGCACAAGGCAGAAACCAATCCCGGGCAGGGTGCCAACCCACTGCAGGACACACACAAACACACCCACACACCAAGCACACACTAGGGCCAATTTAGAATTGCCAATCCACCTAACCTGCATGTCTTTGGACTGTGGGAGGAAACCAGAGCGCCCAGAGGAAACCCATGCAGACACGGGGAGAACATGCAAACTCCACGCAGGCAGGACCCGGGAAGTGAACCCGGGTCTCCTAACTGCGAGGCAGCAGCGCTATTGCATACTGTGCTTTAAAGAAAATATTTTGATATATAAAATTTAGCTATGCTTAATATTTATTTTTTTTACCCATAACTTCCTTTTAAGGCTAGTTGTTTATGCATGCTTTTTCGTTGATGACATCCAGAGATGCTTCTTGCAGCTTCTCGAGAGCGATGATCTGCAGAAAAAGCACAGTCTACCCTTTTTGTTAGTTAACTCCTCTCTTTTGTACAGCATATCTTAATATAGAACACTACCTAGAAAGTCATCACCAGCTTTCTTGCTATCCTAGAGAATGTCTTCTTCTTTTTTACTTTAAATTTAATTTAAAATTACTAAAAGAACTTCCTTCCATTTGAGTATGGCCAGTACTCAATGGAAAAAGGCACACACATTTATACTAAAGCAGAAAATGTTTCATTGGACCTAAACATATTCATTTTCAAGCTTAAATTCAAAACATATTTATGCACACATTTATCAATTGCCTCATCATTTCAAACAAAACCACATATTTTCACATATTGTCTTTAATCAAACATATTCCCAGATTCACTTAAATTCCCTGAAATATACTTCAATCACAGAGATCTCTTTCACATTGCACAACATACTCAATCTTACTTAAACTGTCTTTAACACATTATACTTGCTCAAGTTTTATTATTATTTAGCATCTACTGTTTAAAACATTTAAACACTCTTTTCCTGTCTTTGCTTACATTTGTTTTGCACCACGCAGAGAATATGCAAGTTTGAACCTTCATTTCCTGTTAGTGGGCAACAGTGCCAACCACTGCGCCACCATATTACCCCTACTTCAATCACTTAACAGCTGATGGAAGGCATTTAGAACAATGTCCATAACAACTATGCATCTTCACACACACACACACACACCAACACACACATACCAGCAGCATTTTATCCTAGAAAGAAATTGCCTCCTTTATATTTTATAATTATCAAAGAACAGTTTTCCTTAAGACTTGATCAGTGTCTGAAGGAAATATGTTTTATACATAAACATTTTTATAAGCAAAGTGGAGACATTTTCACTTTATCAAATATTACACCTTTTCAAAACTCATATTTTAACCCAAATTAACTCAGAACTCTGGAACTTTATCAGATATTTCTAGATTTGTGTGCACATTTAACATTCATTTAAAAACGAGTACATTCAGGCAAATTCCCATTCACACATTTCTTTAAATTTTCTTCGCATCAAGACATCTTATTTACTTACACACTGTGCCTGGCACAAAAGAAAAGAAAGATATGGACTCATTTAATTTTGCAGAACATACAAACTCTACATATAACTTCCATATTCCTTGTTCTTACTACTTAATATTTTGCACATACTGCGTAGTGTAAATTGATTAATCTTCAATTATTATACGATTATCTTATCCTACCTTTAGCCCTTTTTTCCTGTGGGATTCTCCTACCCAGTAGTTGCAACTTTATTACCTCAGGAGGACTTTAACCTTCCTTGAGGTGGGGGATGCTAGCCCCCTATACCTTGGACTTGAACCCAGGACATCTCTATTCATAACTGAACTACACTAAAAGCTAACCCTATTCCTTACCTCAAATTGCACTTATCCCTCTGTTATATTCACTTTTTTTATGTCAAGACATTATATATATGCACATGAAGTGTTGTCCAGTTAAACTGCTTGAACCAATTCCAAGAGTCACTTGAACCGAAGACAATCAAGTTTCCAAAATTGAACCGAAGACAAGAAGTCTCCACTCGAACCAAAGACCAGAAGTCTCCAAGAGTTAATCCTAACCTTATTTTAATGATCTATTCCTTGTCTTAATAGGACTTATGCTCTATCTAGTGGGCAAAAGGCTCTTAACCTAACTACACTAAAAACTATCCTAACTCTAAGAAAAAAACACTCAAAACAGCATGACATCTAACCCAGCACATTATCCCCAAAAGAATGATTGAACATGCCTCCTCCTACCGTTTCAGGTCCGACGATCATGTGCTTCGGAGGGAAGTCCCATGCAGATGGGAACAAGTCGGTCCTAATTTCAGATGAACCATAATTACCTCGTCTGCCGGGAGTTCCCACCAGGGTAGGGATTGCCTTCACGTTGGGCGCCAAAAACTGTGGTTGAAATTTAGCATCTTATTAAAGAAAGAAACATCCTCTAACAGGACAATTCAGTAATCATGCAGGAGAAAAGATGCTCATTGTATCTTTTAATTACTCCTCTGTAAAATGCCTTGGAGGGAGCATTCTTCAAAAGCAGTCTGTTACAGCATGGTCAGAATGATCAGAATTGTCAGAGAAACAAAGAAAAGTGGTTAATTTTATAAACTGTTAAATTTTTACAGTGTCAATCAATGCATACATTTTACTCTAGTTGGTTCGTTGGTTTACACCCAAATGATTTAAAATAAAATAAAATAAAAGCCTGTTATATTATATTCTGGTTCTTCTTATACCTTTTGAGATGAGCCACCACCCTTGAAACGTCTATGCATATAACAACTGTCCGTTCTCGTTTATAAGACATCTGCTGATTTCTTAGTCATCTCTTCGTCATCCTTCAGGACATTTTGTATATTACATCAACGTTTCTTCTGGTACATTATTTACTTGACCATCTCAATATTTTTCCTAAACCAGTTCTTATATTTAAGTATACATTTTGTTGTTCATTTGAACATTATCTCGTTTCCGATATTTATTAATCCTTTATGCTATTTCTTAAAGATGAATGTTATGGTACCCTAAAATTATTCGTTCTATCTATCTCTCTGTCTATCAGTGGGTGTGAATGACAAGATTGATCAGAGGGAGAGTGCAGGAGTGGGGGGTGTGTGAGAGGAATTTACAGTTTGCACTCGAAAACAAAAGAAAAATCAAATACTAAAAATTCTGCAAAGAAGAGTCACGTGGCTGGCAAGACATCGCAGGATATAGCAGGACTTTTAGAAGTCAAAGTGATTGTCACAGCGACCTAAGTGATAGTGAACATGAAGGTGGTGAAACTAACGTCTCAGTGAGGAGTACGACCTCATCCCAATACAGACTCGGTGGTGGGTATAACACTGCGAGCATTAGGAAGTTTTTAGACTTCATTGAAGGGAAGAGGGGTATTAAAGTAGAGGATCACTTCCCTAGCCTTCCATTGTTTGTGGTGTCCGCTCAAAGGGTGATACGCAAAGCAGCGCATCTGGGAATGGACCAAAAGGAAACAACCAGGCTTAAAAATGTTATTAGCAGGGTGCGAAAGTCTGTTTTTCAGAAATAATGGATATGTTCTTGAATCTTCTTTATTTTTTGTTGTCATGTGCAGTACTGTTCACTCCCATTTGTGTCTCATCAATGCAGTCTTTACACATTGGGAGTTTAAATGTGAATGGCTGTAGGGCGAATGCAAAGAGAGCAGCTCTGTTTGACTTTTTAAACCAAAAGACTCTTCAGGTCACTTTCTTACAGGAAACTCAATCTGGTGTTAGAAATCAGCCGGACTGGTTGCATGAGTGGGGGGGGGGGGGGGGCCTGTCAGGCTGTCCTCAGTCATGGCTCACATGTCAGTGCTGGGGTGGCCATACTGATCTCGAAAACTGCAAATTTACAAATCACTGATATTAGTGAGGTGGTGTCTGGGCATCTCTTGGTAGTTTAGGTGAAAGATAAGAACCACTATCTGGTGTTTATTAAGACTTATGCTCCAACGAATGAAGGAGAGCGAATTTCTTTCTTTAAAGCTCTGAGGAAGGTGCTGGCGACCTTTGTTAATGGGGAGATCCTGTTAGTCGGAGGAGATTTCAATTGTACTGAAAATAACCTACTGGACCATAATGGTGCTGAGCCTCATCCAGCATCTGTCCAATCTTTATGCTCCTTATTAGACCACTCGGACCTGGTGGATGTCTGGAGAAGTAAATTTCCGTCAGATAGGCAGTACACTTGGGTAAAAGGGGGCAGTTGGTGCATTTCGATGGCGCGTTAAGACTGTTTCTACTGTTTGAGGCACCTGAACAAAGACACAAAGGCTTATATTTGCCCAGTCGGTTTTTCGGATCACTCTCTGGTGGGAATTAATGTCTCTGTTCCTGTAAAGCCTTTCTCTAAATCTCTTTGGCACTTTAATGTCTCCTTGTTAGAGGATTTTTATTTCCTCAAGTGTTTCGAGTTTTTCTGGCTGCAGTGGACACAAACCAAGTCCAGATTCCTATCTCTTAGGCAGTGGTGGGATGTGTCGAAGGTGCAGATAAAAGCCTTTTGCCAGCAGTACACTCAGCAAGTGACCAGGCAGTGTCTTTATGAAATGAAGAGCTTGGAGGAGGACATCTGCACAGCATTTTACAGGACTGCTTTAGTGAAGAAACGCTTGCTGTGTTCTATAAACATTTCTGGTACCTTCAGAGGTCTACGCAGTGTTCTTAGAAAGTATACAGGATGGAGAATTGCCGTTGAGCTGCAAAAGAGCAGTAGTCACTCTGCTGCTTAAGAAGGATGACCTTTGCCAAATAAAGAGCTGGCGCCCCATGAGCCTGCTGTGCACAGACTATAAGATCTTCTCGAGGGCCCTAGCCGGCTGCCTGAGGACTGTGATGGACCTGCTCGTCAATCCCTGTCAGACATACTGTGTGCCTGACAGGACTATTTATTACAACATTTTTGTATTGTGGGATATCATCTCGGCCTCAGATCTTTCTGGGATGGATTTAGGAATATTATCCATTGACCAGGAGAAAGCTTTTGACCGAGTAGATCACCGGTGTTTGTTTAAAACATTGAAATGTTTTGTGTTCAGGGATAATTTTGTTCAAATTATTGTACTGCTGTACACCAATGTTTTGGGAAAGTTAATGGTACTCTGAGCGCACCGTTTTCAGTCAGGAGGGGAATACGGCAGAGCTGCCTCTTGTCCGGCATGTTCTACACGTTGGCCATTGAGCCATTTCTCTTTCAGCTGAGGTGGAGACTACAAGGGGTGACATTTCTGTCCTGCCCATATGTTTCATATGTTTGGCCTATGCTGATGATATTGTGGTCTTCATCAAATTGAAAGGTAACATTGAAGTCTTTCTTGCCAACAAATATTTGAGAACATATCATCAGCAAAAATCAATTGGACTAAGAGTAACGCCTTGTTACTGGGCTCCTGGTCTGGATGTCCACTACCAGACTTAACTGGTGGCCTAAAGTGGAACAGGAAGTGCTTCATGGGCAGTGAGGGGGTGGACGAGAGTAATTAGGAGGGACTCCTAGAGAAAGTGACCACTCGTCTAAACAAGTGGAAGTGGATCATAATTAAACTGTCATACAGAGAGAGGGTGATTGTCATCAATAATTTAGTGGCCTCAATGCTGTGCACACAAACTGTGTGGTGACCCCCCTCTGGGGCTTTTAAAGAAGATCCAAAGAGTCTTGGTAGATTTCTTCTGGGACGGCTTGCATTGGCTAAAGCAGAGTGTGCTGTTTTTACCTTTGGAAGAAGGCGGTCAGGGACTCCTTGATATCCCCTCAAAAGATGCAGCCCTCAGGCTGGAGGGAGTTAGCCTCGAATTTCCTTCATCGTATGGGTGGGTTAGGGTTTGATGAGGCACTTTTGGTGATAAATTTACAAAAAATTGACCTTTCTGTATTGCCAAAATTTTACAGAGGTGTCCTAATAATTTAGCACTTGGTGTTTAAGAGAAATTTTAATACAATCGGGTGGCTACAAAATGAGCCTTTAATTTTTAACTCTGTCTTTTCATGCCCCCTCTTGCACAGTGACAGTTTTGTTTCAGTTCTTATTAAGCATCAGGTACTGAAACTGGCACAGATTTATGATGCCACTACAAAGTCATTCGTTGATGCTGAAGTCTTGGCTTCTCTTCTTGAAGTAAAGTCAGTTAGGACGATTCAGCCCTTTCTCTCCTCTGTAGCTAAAAACTACCACTTGCTCAATGACTCCATCAGCTTCAGTGGTAATAAGTTGGATGTTTGCCCAGCTGTGGACCTCAAATTACTTTCAGATCATTCAGTTGTTCAGTTCACTAAAGGTACAGTGGTGGGCTTTGATTCTCTGTCCAACAGAGAGCTTTATGAGTACTGCATCAAGGTGATTCACTTCCCTGCATTGGTGTCTGTGCTGGACACTCCATGAAGGGAGAAGCTGGGAGTGGAAGGGGACAGGGGTGGCCTGCGTGGAGCTGTACAAGCCTCCAAGCAACAAAAGAACTGCAGACTTGCAGTAGAGGATTGGGCATGGGATCATTGCCACCAACTTCTTTTTAAAAATTATTAAAGAAGCAGTGGACAAAAAGAAACGATTTTTCATTTGTTTTTGTGTTGTAATAAACCGAAGATATTTTTCAGATTCTTTGAAGTTTTGTGTACAAATTTGATTGGAAATTTTAATGAAGTTCTGTTTATTTTTGGAATTAAATATAATAAGAAAACATGATGCAGGATGCAACTATTCAACTTTCTATTAGGTGAAGCAAAGCTGGCCATTTTAAAAAGTCAAAATAATAAGCAATGGGGATCAGAACCTATAGATGTTTGTTTGATTTTTAAGTTGAATGTTTATTCAATAATAAGAATGGAATTTGCGTTTTATCAACAGATGAATAGAATGGAGGTGTTCGAAAATGTGTGGGGGGTCAAAGGGGTGCTGTGCTCTGTTGATGAAGGGGAGCTGAAAATGAATTTCTGATTTCACTGTGGTGGGCAAGAGAAAGAGAAAGCATTGGTGGGCTTCAACAACATGTGCTTATTAATGTGCAGAGTAGGAGGAGGAGTGAAATGGGGAGTAGTGGTGGTCTGTCCTTTGCCCCATCTGTTTATTCTGGAATTGGTTTCTTTTCATTGATTGTTTATATTTGATATGTTGATATTTTTTGTTATTGTTCACAATAAAGGTTATTTGAAAAAGTAATTATCTATCTATCTAGCTACAACTTAGAAGGTTAATGGCATAAAACACATGAAAAGCTGGTAATACCTTTTCATTACTTGTAAAAATCAATCCATGTCATTTTTTTAGCAGTACAGAGAAATTAATTTTTTCCCCTATGGTGACATTTTGGTCAATATCTCAGGTAACTGGGAATACTTCAGGATTGCAAGATAGGCTAAAGTTTCTTATTTCATGTAACATCAAATTTTGAAAGACTAAACATATAGTCGTCTTTTTTGTGTCATTTTGCCAATAAAGATGTGTTTCAAAGGGTACCAAGCTTCTGATTTTTTAAAGGTAGTGCAGATTTTACAGTACCTCTTTATAGTTTGATTAGATCTTCAGTATTATGTTGCAGCTGAAGTAAAATTATTGTAACTGAAAGAGGTATATTTTTGATATATCAATAATTTCTGAAGTCAAAATATTTCTAAGATAGGAACTATTCTAATCAGATAAAATGTATTTCAAATGCAAACCTAAATGCAAAAATTGTTTTTACTTAGCTTTATTACATAAAGATGGAAGAACTCAGTTAAAAAAAGAAATATGAACCAGGCACATAACAAATATGTGTTTCCAGTTTCAACGTAATAATGAGAAACCTTTTTTTCCCTTTGCTAAATTTACAGTATTTTATTACTGAGTTTTGCCTAGTACGACAAACTAATATGAGACTCGTATTATATTCATAAATGATATATTAATATAAATTATTCAATTCTAAGGCACCATCAGTTCTTAAACATCCCTCTACATTGAGACATGACTTTTTCCAGCTCAGCAGATACAATGTACAGATTGACTCAGCTGAGGATGCTTTTTGAAAAACTCCATAAATTTATTTTCTAACATGACTAACCAGTTTGGGATCATAATATGTCAATGCCTGTTAAACATTTCTGCAAAACTAAATAAAGCTCCCGGACTAGTTGACAGTTTGAATCATTAAACAGTCAGAGCACTAGTATTAAAGTAGTGCAGCACTACATTAATTGCTAAAGAAAAACTGTTGTAAAGAGCAAAATCTACACAATGAATATATTATTTTGTTAAATCTTTTGGGTAGGATGACAGGATTCATTCATAAAATATTAAAAAAGAAGATATTTAATCAATAATTTGTAAATCTATATTGTGACTTTTAGAAAAGTGGCATTAGACACAGCCATTCAGATTTAATAGACTATGATATTAGTACTGTGTAGACAATGTTCTATGTATATCAAAGAAACAATAACAACTAAAAAAGAAGCTCACTGTTTTATATCAAAATCAGTCAGCATTTTTTTCCCAAAGTGTCAATGAGCACAACACTGTAATTTACTACAATTTACAAAAAAAGACATTTTCAAATATTTCTTGTTTTAAGAAGGATTTTTCACTTGAAGCAATTTTTGGTATGATGCACACATGACTAAAACATGAACTTCACAATTAGAGGATCATCTGATTGGTCAGGTCTTGTTTGATTCTACATTCAGAATAAATTGACCAGGTGCTCATTAATAGATATTCAAACATAAGTGAGGTGAACATCATAGTAAAATTGTTGTGGTTGAGGCTCTTTTTATTTTCCTTTGAACCATCCTAATAAATATACATATTATATATTTTTTCCATCATTAAAATCACGATGTTGAACCCTATACTTGAGCCGATTCACTCTTTCCTGTACACACATTTCATTCTTCACTATATATATAGTTAACTTTTAGAGAAACAGAATGATAGAAATGAACGTTGGTACATCACAAGTTGACTGTATAACTTTAGTTAATAAATTTTCAGGAAGCACAAGACCTCTATACTTTTAAGAACACCCTGGCAGTTGTTGTTAATTAATAATTTTTTATTAGCAATTAATAATGTAGCCATTATTTTATTAAAATAAATATATGACAATATTTATTTATTATTAGTTTTTTTTTTGCAAAATATTACTATTTGATATAGGTACTAGTTACACAGCAGCATAAACATAGGTGTAGCACCGGAAGTGGCCTAGATATAAATAGTCTGAAAAAGTTTTTTTTTTTTTTTGTCAATTATGTTTCTAAAATGTTTCTAGACAACCTATAATATACTTCTCTGGTCTGGGGAAAAAAGTTAAATGGTTTATTTTTCATCACATTTATTAATTCATTTCAAACAGTTATAAGAATTTTCAGCATATGGCACTCTAAGGCAGTGCATTGTTTTGGTGGCTAAGGATCTGCACTGGCCGCAAGGGATCCTATTCAATGGCTGACCCTGTGTTCTGACCCCCAAAGGTTATGTGAAAAGACAATTTCCCCTTGGGGATTGATAAAGTATATCAAAAAAATTAAAACTTTATTAAATGTGTCTGTACTCAAAAGGAAATACTTTAAAAGATTATATATAGTCTGAAAACTGAAAATCCAGTGATGCAAAAATTGAAAGCTGATTCCCTCCTCTACCTGTCAGACATGATTTTTTGTTTTACTTTGAATACTTCAAATGCTTTAATTAGTTACCATTGTATGGGCTCAAGCTTTCTTTGCATGGCAAATTTACGTTCTGGTTATGATATTCACAGTGCTTAAAAAGAATATTTGTATTGTGACAGGAGACCTCGGCCACTACATGGCCAGGATGGCAGCTGGGTGGAAGGACTGGGGGAGAGAGCATCTGTGTGGCACTACTTCCCCTGGGATGCTAGAGGGCAGCCTTCCTGGGAAGCTGTGGCACCACGGATTCCCGCATAGCATGCTGGCAGCTGGAGTTTGGTGAAGCCCTGTAGTACTAATGAGCACTCCTGGAGCACTCCCAAGAGTAACATAAAAGGGGCTGCCTCACTCCATTCAGGGAGTCGGGAGGAAATGGACAAAGCTTGCTGGGAAAGGAGTGGAGACGAGAAAAGAGAGAAGAAAACGACTGTGGTTTGGTGCTTTGCCTATTTGTATTGTGCTGCTGTGGGGAGCGAGAAAAAGTATAAAGTGTCTTGTGTGCTGCACTTGTGTCTCTGCCTGCCTGTGTAGTGGTTGGGGCATCTGGAGCACCCTTGGTTTTCACAGTACGTAGATGCCTATACTTTCTGTTTGAGAATTTCTCCCTTGAAAGTTTGAGCTGTTTTATCATGGAATTAAAATCTGCTTGTGTGATTCCTAGCAGCATCATGTATAAGATGGTAACCAGTTCTTGTTAGGATTTCAGGTTATCACAAGGTCATCACTGCATACTTCTTACAAAAAATAGGTTATGCAGGCCACTCAAACTAATGTGCACATTTTTGTGATGTGTAGGGCAATAAATGTATACAATGAAAACATACGAACACAGAAAGAATGTAAGACCTTTACACTGAGAGGGGTATCTACAGCTGCAAGGTTTCAGTTATAACCATTGTACCACCAATCTGAAGGTATCATGTGAATAGGATGCTCTTATTTCTTAGAGAAAAGTCAAGTTAAATGGTTTAATTGTCATACCATCCACACACAGTATTGGAGCATACAGTGGCACAAAAAATATTCCCCAGGACTGCTGTACATCATACCAATAAATACAGGAAAGTGCAAAAAGATAAACAAATACAGGTAAAATTCCATTACAATGAACTCCCAGGGACCTAAAAAATCTTTCATTGTAACGAAAATTTCGTTGTAATGAGAGTCTGTATTTGTTACTATAATGCTTTCTTTAACTTGCGCCCAGGCGTTTGCAATCATTTTAATAGCTTCTTTTGCGTTAATTTTAATCTCCTCCTGCCTATAAGTTATGCTGATGAGAATTTTTCTCAGCATTTCCTTGCGATAATACACTTTCAGGGTGTGAATGATGGCCAAATCCAATGGCTGAAGCACTGCTGTGCAATTGGGTTGGAGGAATTGAACGTGAACATGATCTAAATGTGGAAGCATGTTGTGGGCAGCACAGTTATCAATCAGGAGCCGAATCATCCTTTTCTTCTTCATATTGTGAGGTTTCTGAACTCTTTTGAGACCCCCCCCCCACTCCCCACCCAATGGGAATGACATGCTGAAATGCGTCCCGAAGTGCGATTGCAGCTTCTGTGGAAGATTGTTTGTTCGTTGCTGGGGCAGGGCAAAAACAGGGTTATGGCACTGCAGTGAAGCGACACAGAAGCAAATCATAAAAGATCGGGGTCGTGCTATAAGTCCATGTCTTGCACCCCAAAACACGAGGCTAAGTCTCAGTACTTTAGCAAAACCAGCTTTATTCAGCTTGAAACAGGAACGGCACACTTATTTATTGTAGCGTGATCTGCCACTCTGCTATACACAGACACAGCAGTCAGGCAGGGTCGTGGCCAGAATAGTGATCAAGTAATCCTGTTATCTGCATTTACAATGTACCTTGCACCACCCATCGAGATCTTTTCTGTTTGCCTTGCTGGAGAGACACGGCATAGCTGAGAGACTTAGCATAGCTTTGAGCCTGCTGCTGCCCCGGCAACAGATAAACAGTCTTCCATAGACGTGGAGATCGGACTTCGGGACGCCCTTCAGCATGCTGTCTAGTTGGGTGAGGTCCCAAGAGAGTTTACAAACCTCACATTTTCTTGAATGAGTGCCACATTAATAGGAATGTTTGTTGAACAAGCATCACTGAACCACATAAAAACTGCTTTTTCAACGTCTTCAAATGCAGCAGTTCACATAAAGTTTTTTTTTCTAATATGAACTGTTATCGTTTTTTTTGTGTCCCTCGTTTCTATAGGAGGGTGACAATGAGTAAAATTCCAATAGATGTTTTTCAAATGTTGATGAGCAATAAGCAAAAAGTATCACTGAAAACCGCAGGAAACAAAAAAGGCAAAAAAAAAAAAAAAACAGTACGAGGAAAGTTCGAAGAAAGAAAAAAAAATTACAATGTTTCTGTTTGGGGACCGTTGTGCACAACTGAGTTGCAGCCACAGAACTAGCTGTTCTGTGGATAATTCATTCAGGCATTTCAAGGTCTTTTGGGCACTTCGTTGTAATGAAAGTATCTGCTGAATGTACTTCATAGTAACAATATGTCAATATAATCGCGTCATATGGGGAAACTGTCGGGACCATAAAAATACTTTGTTGTAATGAAAATTTCGTTGTAACGGAATTTTACCTGTATACTATAAAATACATAGATAAAAAAATAAAAAGCAATAGGTAAGTGAATAGATAGTAATAATTTGAAATAGCAATAAATAATACAACAACTAATAATAAAAGACAACAGAACTAACAAGTACAACAATGTACTGCATATAAATAAACTGGCAGCAGCAGATAGAAGGCAGGAGGGCAGCACAGATATCAAAGTCCGGGCAGCTAAGGTGTAGAAGCTGTTGTAGTACCTGGCAGAACTGGTTCAGTGGCTACAGTACTTCTGCCAGATGTAAGTGACACAAAGAGACTGTGTGAGTGATGGAATCAGTGCTTTACAATGTTGTGGGTTTTGCAGATGCATTTTATAAAGATGTCTTTAATGGAGAGCAGAATAAGTAGTGAAAAAGTGAGACTAAGTAATCCTTATTGGAATACCTAGGAAGAGGACACAGAAAAAAGTGTTATGATGCAGACAAAATTATTTCTTGTTTGCTTGAATACATTTCAAGAAATCCTGGTAGTTTTGAAGGTTTTGTACTAAGGGGGTTCCTTCTGTATAATCATTTTTGTAGCTTATTGTGAGCCTGCCCTGGTTAAGCAGGTTTCATGGACAAATTGTTTATCTTTAGATTTATCTTAATAATTTCTATTGTTGATTTCATTTTGTCATGCCACCACTATTGTTTCTCTGTTGCCATTTTGTGGTTCTGTTATAACAACACTCTGCATAGTTGCTAAGGATGTGATTTGTGGATTGCATCATGTAACATCACCAGTGAAACATTCCAAAGGTCAGCAATGCATGCTTGATAAGACTGTGAATTAAAATAAATACCTTTAATTAAGATTGTAATGTTGTGTAAGGCTTAGAAACCTAGTGATTTATTCTTAATACTTTAAATATTCAATTGCCATTTTGGCTTGCACAGATTATTAGTTTTTCTATCTTTCACTCTTGCAATTTGTTTTGACTAACGATTTATCTCCTGGTCCACCTTTTCTTTTGGGTTACTCAGTTATTTTTCACTACAGAAATAATTATATAATTAAATGGAGGTTTTTGTAGAGGCATATTTTAAATCTGAGATTTGTCAATGAATACTAGAACCAAGCAAGGAGCTGTAGGACAGAACAGTTTTAAAGAAGATCCTACTAGAAATGGGAAACAATTGGAGAGATCAAGAGTACAACAGTAACCGGTGTAGAACTATCAGATAGGCAGCAAATTTCTGGATGAATCAGACAGGTCAGACAGTTGTTCCTGTTAGTGTTTTCAGCAGGAATCTTCAGTAATTCAATCCAAGAAGCCTAAAAACATGAGAAGCATCACTAGTAAAGAATAAATGGCTATTGTGGATGTGGAGAAAAAGATGTTTTCAGTTAATCTCAAGTATTCTGTCATGGTGACTACTAGATATTTATTTTAGAAGACTTCTAGCAAATATTAGCCAATAATAATTGGCTGAATAAAGCAATAATTGTTGGATCAGCTTTTCTATAATAAATGTAAATGGATGTGTAGAATGCTGTTTTCACATTTAATTTAAAATATTAAGATTCACAATCATAACACAATAAAGTATAAAAATGTCTAGCAGGGTAAATCTTTGGGTTAGGAGAAACGCTTTCAAAAGCCAATTTTAATTATCATTATGAAGCACCCTTACCCGGGTGACTCAGCCAAGGTTTATTAGACCCCGACTTATATCTGATCAGCATTCTGCCATAGTTCAGTCCACTTTATCCACAGCCATTGAGAAGCCTTCACACCACCATCCCCCCCATCGCTTGTTTATGACGCATTGCTTCTTAAAAGCACCTGTTGTGCACACTCCACTAACAGCCTTGCAGAAGAACTTCCGATCAAGCCCTATGCATTCTACCTCTATGGTAATACACTGCATCCGCCACCCTTTGTTGCAGCACTCCTTGACCAAACTGTGATACTTGGCTCTCTTCATTTTGTGTGCATCCTCCATCCGGTCTTCCCAGAGAATTGCCAGCTGAAGCATACCCACATGTCTGCAGGACAGAGCTATGACTGGGCTAAACATGATCACAGAGATAATCACAGGAAATCTGAGCCTTTTCCCCAGGTTAACCATCAGCTGCCAGTCCCTTGTTGTCCCAGAATGCCTGACTCCTTCCTTTCCTGATTATATGGCTTCTCACCTGCTTTAACAAAGGACATGGTTGTTCTACTCAGAGGGGATTGTTTGCTCTGGGTTATAGCTCTACAAATGCTGCCAGCTACAGTTCTGAGCACCCTGTTGTGGCACTAGTGATAGTTCTCTCTTCCCAGGGCCTTTGAACAACAGCTGAGAATGTGCTACTGTAACCCTCTTCCTTGACACAGTTGACGAGCTAGTGATTCAATCTTACCCCAGAAAAAGAATTTTGCTGGGCATGGAAGGTCATTGTACACTGACTGTATCAGGAACTTTAGGTGCTGAGGCTCAGCATGCACAGCTCGCTCCAAGAGATTTTACTGTCTACTAACCTGTCCCAGTTGATCCAGGCACTCTGCTGATGCATACACACATCCTTACTGACACATAGATCCTAAACTCCAACCCTTGACTACCCTCTGGACCAGCTGGTTCTTCTCCTTGGTTCTTGCTTTGTTGTAGTAAGTTGTCTCAAAACATTTAAGGCCTGCTTGCTCTTTGGCCAATGTGCACATCATTGCATTGTGCCATTGTAGGCACTCTGCATTTCCAACAGCAAACTGTGTACTTCACTTTGTTTTTGTCCTCACGTCAGTTCCCACCTGAAAGACCTTGGAATCAGTGAACTCCCTATACTGGAGCTCTTCCTTAGATCACAGTGCCATAAACTCCTATTCAGGCTACTGAATGAGAGTGTCAGCCTGTTGCTCTTTCTGAACAGGGCTATGCTGCTCAGACTCCTGGAAAGATCCAACAGTCTAAACAGGTGCATGCTAATCTTCCTCTCAAAGTCTTCTGTTGTTAACAATGGGACATCATATCATACTGTGCTGATATATTCAAGCCTTAAACTTCCCTGGGAGCCCCAGCTTTTCCACTACTGGTAGCCCTTTTTGAAATTCCTCTCCATCTTCCATGATGGCTTTTGAGTCCATGAAGGTGGTACTAAAGACCTTGCTGAGACCCTGTATAAGGTTTTTCAGAGAGACTAGGGATTAGTTCTACCTAACAGTTAAACAGTACTTGTCCATCAGTTTTCCGTCTTAAAAACAAATGACCAGAACTTGGGTTTGGGTTTGAAAGTCATCTAGGCCCAACTGGTGAACCTTTCTAGGCCCTGGATGATCCATTTACATCCTGGGACTGACCTTGTTGTTACAGCCAAATCATTCATAAACACTCTAATGAATGGCTGGCACAAATCAGATCTGGTCAGTGGTGTCCCCTGAACTCTTCCTCTGCCAATTTGGTTAGCATATTCATTGCTGGGGCAAAAAGAACCACTGACACTGTACATTCAGTGATAATTCATTTTTGCAGTGGTGCAAAACAGATGTTATTGCTCCAGAAGTGATTCTTATACTGGACTTTCAATAATAATTCAGAATGATGTCTCTAACGCTAAGTGGAGCATGATGAATCCTCAAGGCTGTCTCTACCAACTTATGTGGAATAGATCCATAAGCATAGGATCGGTTCAACCACCCTTCCCTTTATGTGCCTCCCTATTCAGTTGAGTTCCTAAACCTGTATGCCACAGACACCATGGCATCTGCATGGTCCCACTCTTCTGCACAGAGGTATTAATGAAACAGTTCTTCACAATTTATTAGGTGTGTCGAAACAATACTAAAGAAACTTTTCCCTCCACACTCATCAGAGAGATAATGTAGATGTTCTTGGACTCTTCCTCCTTGGGAATACAGACACCATTCATAAATCTCCACTGTTGTGCCACTCTTCTACACCTCCAAATCACTATAAATATGTTCTAAAGCCTTCTCAATACTTTTGGGCACCACTTGCACACATAGTATTATTCCTTTACCTGGTCCAGGGTTTGAGCTTGCTCTAGCCAACAGTACAACATCCTACACTTCCTTCGTGCTGGGGTTTCTTGTGTCAAATCTAAAGGTGAGTTCTGGTGGAAGAATCAAATGTTTACAGTATCCTAGCTCATGCTACCAAGCACCATCTGAGATAGTGTCATGGAGGTATTGATCTATCTCCTCCTCCTCTTCCTATTTCTGACCTAGTAGGTTCTTGGTAAATTCAAATGGATTAGAAATTAAAACTGCCATCCTCACTCTTTCTTCACCCATACACTTTTGCCCTTCTGCTTGCCTCAGGGTAATGATCTTGCCCCTTACAATATTATTCAGGTCTGCAAGGGTAGTTATCTTCCCTCATGCCACCTTCATCTGATGCTTGAGTGATTTCAGCTGCTGTCTCAGCTGACTGATCTTAGTCATTCTTTGATTTATTAAATAGGGTACATCAGCCCTACATTTCTTAATATTGCTGAACCTCTCAGCAGCAAAGCTAACTATGATTTTTGTCATAGACTGGAGATTCTTGCGTGCATCCCCTCTGGTTACATAACCCATGTATAATAATATACAAACACAAAAGAAAGGAAAACAATTCTATCAAAAGTTTGTGAAAAAAGAATCATGAGAAATACTTCAATCATAGCTTATACAGTACTTCTCATAGAGACTGTCATTAGATAATTCTACATAGGCATAGGCAAGAAAAAAAAATGAATATTTGCACAACTTTTACTGGAAGCATTTGTACAAAGAATCAAGAATCAAACTACAGTTAAATCATTATTTTATATTCCATCTTTCCTGGTGAGCACTACTGTCAAGTATTTTACAAATCGGTGACATTTTCATTATTAATGCTTCTAAACAGAATAAATGAAATGTATAAAAGGCCAATAAAAAAAAAAACTAAAATACTTTTGTCATTTTTTACAAAAAATGCACAATATCTTGCCATTTAGCATTATACCATAAGTCTTTATTTGAACAGATATTTAGAACTTTGGAGCTCGTGCTAAATGTTTGACCAGACTGCGCATTCTTCATGGGAGTGGCTGTGAGATCAAGCCAGCGTGTTGGCCAAAGGTGGCTATAGGTTCTCTTTCAGGTTTATTGTAAAGAAAAAATATAGCATTACCACAATATGATTAATAAACATTAGGTAAAAGAGAAAGATTGTCATCAATATTCCTAACTGAATAGCTGAAATGGCTTAAAGCATGCTTCGAGACTGATGCACAGAAAAGTGAAGTTACAAACAAGCAGACCCCAAAGGCAATGAAGAACAGTGTTGCTGACTGAAACTAAAATTGATATTCAGCATGGAGTAAGGAGAAATGGACTGAAACAAGTCTGCTCAGATGAATAATAAGAGTTAATTCATTACCCTGTTGTGGTCTGTATCTGATCAAAGTTAATTCAAATAAAGCCCTTTTAGGTACATTATATGTTAAATACGATAAGTACTTTTTCAACAGTGTATTTTCTGAATCTACTTTTTCTAGAACAGTCTTTCAACAAGCAGAAGACAGAAACCAAACCTGTACAGGACAGTAGTGCATTGTGAGAAGAAACTTGAGTCCCAGGTGGAAATTGGCATAAACATATAAAGAAAATGAAAAATTCATACACTACATACACTAGGTACTGTACACCACCCACAAATCAAACTGTTGTCCATAGGTCTGCAAACCTGTCTACTCAAGCACTATTTTGCAAAGCACATATTTTACTTTTTAAATGACTATACAGTAGTTACTGAGGAATATACATGAATGGGCATTTCAAACAGCTTTCAACAGCATCTTGTAATTTGCTGAAGAATGTTTTCACCTTTTCACCATCCTAATTGAGACATCATGAAACCAATCATTTAATTAAAAATCCCCATCTAATGTCAATGGTCTATCATTTACTCATAACTGTTAATATTTAAATTCACTAATCAAAGCATGATAGCAATGCTTTTTATCCACTCCTTAAGTGCAGCTGTGATTTTATTATATTGCACTAAAGGAATGTCCTTATCATTACTGAGCTTGCTGATTTTTTTATTTTTTATTTCCCCAAACTAATCCTAACTACTTCTGTTTCCTATTTATTGTATATCTACGTTAAACTGTTTTTGTTTAATTGTAGTTAATTACGGATGTTCTGTCAGAGTTTTATCAGGGTCTTACTTTTCAAAAATTTAGCACAAGCTGTTATGCAAAGTAATATATGAATCAAATTTGGAACAGCTTATGATGGTCTAAAAAGCTAAACAAATATTATGTATGCAGATTTTAATTACAGTTAATTAGAACTGGAAGGAAATGCATGTTTATCATTTGAGTGCTAAATGTTTGTATATGTTTAAAGATCATTGGCTTATTTGGTAAGCAAAAGAGATCGTTATATACAATAAATACACTAATTTCTGGGTAGTTCTTTTTTCCACTTGTCCATATTTGATACATAAGTTAAACAAATTGTTATTTTATAATGCCTGTGCTTGTTCAGCTTAACGCAGTTAACTATAATTATGGTGACAGTGATGACATATTAGCAAGGCTATTTCCTAATGGTTTAAAAAATGTTACATTAACATGTAAACATTACATGTGTCTGCTAATTTTTAATTTATTGATGCACAGTCTAATGTGGACCAAACAAACTTCTTTTTAAAAACAAGCATTTTGTTGCATTTTCGTAAAAGAAAAAAATAAACCTGTTATTGATACCTTCTTGAAATCTCCTTTGTTATCTTCTTATGAGCCTCAAATACATTCTAATGACGGTTTAAAACATTTTCTTTATTTCATTTTAATGAGTAAAATATGTCACTATTTCATGTAATTTAAATTTTCTGTGCTAATAGTACTGAGTACATGCTTACTGTACTATCAAGTCATATGCAAACAATTCAAGTTTGTGCTTGTTTGTATTTCTTTATATTTTACATTATATGAAAAAATTATACTTTACCTTTGATTTTTTTTTGTAATCTCTGTAAAGTGTCTTGTTATGGTGTACATTTGAAGAGTATTTTACTGTAGCTAACGATCTGCTCTGATATCTGGAAGGTTGACAGTATAAATCCTCTTATTGCTTGAAGGAATGATACTCTGTCCCCAAACATTCATGCAAAAACACAATTTCCCATCAGGATTATTAAAGTATATCCAAAAAAAGTGTTGAACATGTTTATATTTATTCATAATTTTAGTCCAGAGTAATTAATTAATGTATTAATTGAAATAATTCCTATTATCCTAACACCGGTGTTCTAAATGCATCGATTTATTCATCCTGCTTAATTAACCTGCTTATTCTAGTTAATTGTTACTGGGGCTAAAGACTAACCCAGTATGCTATCGCTTAGTCTAATTTAAATGTAGCATACAGGATCTTGAGCATGGGAAAGGCGCTATATAAATAAAATGTATTATTATTATTATTATTATTATTATTATTATTATTATTATTATCTAAGCATATACTATGCGAAGCAGGAACCAATCCTCACCATCACCGGGCAATTTCACAGATGAACCTAGGGCTGTATCTTTGGGAAATGTGAGTAAAATCAGGAAACCCACAGGAAACACCAGAATGAGGACATTCCACGGAAAATGTGCAAATTTCACTTAGAGCTTGACCAACCCCCGGGCCGCATGCAGCCTGCAACAGAAATCTGACAAATCCTAGTTAGCACTGAACTTGTACAAAATGATTACTATCGTGATTGAATCATTCTGCATCTTCGGCGTTACTTACTGAATTTTCTTACTTCTGCCTTCTGACAAAAGCGCGTTTTCCCATGGCAATACGGTACTGGAAACGTCATCTGGTAGTATAGCCACGAGCCTTGACCAAAGTTAATGAGCCGCAA
Source organism: Polypterus bichir lapradei (assembly GCA_026402145.1). Lineage (NCBI taxonomy): Eukaryota > Metazoa > Chordata > Cladistia > Polypteriformes > Polypteridae > Polypterus > Polypterus bichir. The sequence goes on along the minus strand of JANRMT010062818.1, from coordinate 48,053,117 downwards.
TGTCACAACTGAAGTGCTAGGCTGCAGCAGCGGGCAGCAGGGTCAGCCTTAGGCATGTGCAAACTGTGCACTTGCGCAGGGCCGCCAAATACCAGGGGCCACCACGCCAATATATTTTGAATATAAAACATAAAGAGAAAATAACGACACAGCTGACGGCAATGTGGCGGAAAAACATTGTGTTTCTTGTTAATTAATACGCTGTATTTACTAATGTCGCTAGAGTCGGAGCAGTAAGCTATATATAGTACTAGCAAAATACCCGCGCTTCGCAGCGGTGAAATACTGCCTTAAAATTTTTATTAAGAAGAAAATTAAACCTTTTTAAACTGAGGGAAAATATACCAATAATTATTTGTTAAGGATCTCTTTGTATGCCACGTTGTCAGTTCGGCCCTCCAGTTGTAATATGACCAAGCTGTAGCTGTGCGCTGAGCTTACTCTTGAGCATGC
>JANRMT010062818.1:48017966-48037002 GCA_026402145.1 Polypterus bichir lapradei | reverse complement strand
TACTGTATTATTGTTATTAATGGCCCGGGTATATGAAGCGCTGGTAAGACAATAAACTACAGATCCCATAATGCAGCGCTTCAGCTGCCTTGCCGAACACTTACCGCGTTGCTGCAAGTTATTGCGAAGCTAGCCCACACGATGCCGAAGAGAAAAGTTGATTCTGAAAATAGAGCCTTTAAAAACCGATGGGAGGCTGAGTATATGTTTACTGACATTGCCGGTAAACCCGTGTGTCTCATTTGTGGAGCTAATGTGGCTGTACAGAATTTAATCTTTACAACGACTGACAAACATAGAATGTAACTTGAACACAACACATCGTACAAATACGACCCTGATTGAAACAAATAATGATAATCGAATCCTTGATCACAGCAACACTCACAAAGCAATTACTGTATATTGACAATCATGTTATGTTATTTTTAAAATGTTCCCTTTTCTTTTTCATAGCTTCTTTATAACACACTACGTCTCCGCTGCGAATATATATATATACCCCGATCTACATACTCTCAAATAAATAAGCCACACACCGTGGCGTAATTGTAGAGGCTTCGCCTCTATCGCCTACATCTGAGGTTTGATTCCTGAGAGGGGATGTACTGAGTATGTACGCGTGCTTCTCGGTTCATTTTAACCTCGCATTTCCTTGGTTTGAGACATATGAAAAAATATGCGGTTAACGCAGAATCATGTTACGTTATTTTTAAAATCTTTCCTATTCTTAGCACAAGCACAGCTGAGAAGCTTCGATGCATGTACTCCATAACAAAAAATAACGCATTTAATCACATTTTCAATTCCAAGCAAAGGGGAGCTTTTGTCAATGCATGATTTCCTGGTACATCGATTACACTGATGCACACATCACAGCTACAAAAATGTTACACTCGGAATGAAGCGCGTTCCTGATCGGAGGAAAATTTAATTTCAAAAAACTACCCGAGCGAAGCCTTGATAAAAGCATGGTTTTGTGCACAGTGAAAACCAAGCAAAATTAGATGCATTACAAAAAGCGGACTTTGTGGCTCTTACTGGGGATCATTGGACTTCCGTGACCGTTAGTAATTCTAATTACATCTAATTACAAAATGTTCAATGATCACACTGTTTTAGCCTAATGTACAAAATAATTTTGGCTAAGGTTATTTAGAGTTTAAAGATTAAGTTGGTCAAATTACCTTTTATGTTTCTGACTTATTTTTTTAAGAAGAAAAACTGCACTTTCTGTTGAAATTTTGGTTATTATTATTTAAAGACAATACCATTCTGAAAATGTACTTAAAGTACTTAAACTACCACTTTATTTTTAAGTCTGCCCAATTTTAACCAGGGATGATATTTTTGTTTCTGTTTTGAATTCAAATGCAGTTTAAAAGCATTTTTTTTTCAGAAATTAAAAGAGCTTGAGTTTACAATATTCATGTCCATGTCTATTATTTGATTCTGTCGCCCACTAAAACCCTTTTAAATTAAAAAAACACATTTGCGATTTGGGGCAAATTTACATGTGCGATTACATACGATTAATCAAGATTAATTATTACACAGCCTCTAATTAATTGGATTAATTTTTTTAATCGAGTCCCACCCCTAATATATATATGTAGATTTGTATATATATATATGTGTGTATATACAGTATATATGTAGATATGTATATGTGTATATATGTATATATGTGTTTGTGTGTATATATATGTGTGTGTGTGTGTGTATATATATGTGTATATATGTATATATATGTGTGTGTGTATATATATATATATGTGTATATATGTATATATATTTATATGTATATATATATGATGTGTATATATATGTTTATATATGTGTGTGTGTGTGAGTGTATATATATATATATGCCAGCAACACTCATGACAATGACAAAACAATTATATTGTCAATCATGTTACGTTATTATTAAAATGTTTCCTTTTCTTTTTAGTTCTCTGCTGCCAAATGTGGGTATTTTGCTATGTATATATATATATATATATATATATATATAGAGAGAGAGAGAGAGAGAGAGAGAGATGACAACAACACTCATATCAATGACAAAACAATTATATTAACAATCATGTTACGTTATTTTTAAAATATTTCCTTTTCTTTTTCATAACTTCTTTAACACACTACTTCTCCGCTGCAAAGCGCGGGTATTCTGCTATTTATATATACCTGTGTGTATGTTTGTATGTATGTGTATACACACACACACACACACATACACACACACACATACATACATACACACACACAAATTATATATATGTGTGTGTCTGTGTATGTATGTATGTATATGTGTGTGTATATATGATGTAGATAGGTATGCATATATATATATATGTAGATATGTATATAGATATGTATTTTGCTATATATATATATATATACACACAACAATTACATTAACAATCATGTTACGTTATTTTTAAAATTTTTCCTTTTCTTTTTCATACCTTCTTTAACACACTACTTCTCCGCTGCGAAGCGCGGGTATTCTGCTAGTAAATTAATATACAGTAGTATGGAGTTCAGGATGTTAGCTACAGAGGAGTTTTTAGATGATGTGGCATTAATTTCTGTGTTTAAATAAGGAATAAGCTCTGAAATAAAGGATGAGTTAGTCAGGCTCAATATTTGTAACACACTTGATGTGGAGATAGAGGTAGCCCAAAAGGTGGGTATACGCCTATCAGAAAGAAAATTAAAATGGAGATGGGAAAGAGGCTGAATGAGTCCAGGGCTGCTCCAGACCCTATGGATTTTGACAAAACGGCAATTGGCATTACGGAACTGAGGTGGCGATTTCTTTGTTTTTTTAAGAAAAAAACTGTTGGGGTTGCAGGGGTGGAATGTGTAGTCAAACCCTGTACTGAGAACTTTTTGTAATTCCTTGTGTGGTTAATAATACTGTCACAGATGCTGTCATGTTTGTTGGGATGGGTAAAGTGCTTAATTATTGACCATTTCCGTTTTGTAGGCTGTTGTTGTGTTCAGATATGCATGCTTTGTGATGCTTGTCCTTCCTGAGCTGCCTTACAGTGGGGCGTTCCTGATGTAGGTAATGTATCACAAACACGTACAGCGAAGTTCATCCTGCTTGTTTCATCCAACGGTAGCATAGCCGGTAAGTTTATATTTGTAAAATGTTACCGTTCTGTACTACTACTTATAGTTAAAATCTGTTATCAAACTGTTTGTTATTTGCATGCTGAATATTATATTTCTTTACTTGTAGTTTCACACTTTATTAATAAATTGGAAATTTGTACACCTCGTGTCAAGTCAGTCTCCAAGTCGTCATATTGATAAAGGGAGGAGTTTAGCTGCCTTAATATCTATTACAATGTAATAGTGAGATCAAATCAGATGCTCTGATGGATTCAGGCACAACTGGGAATTTTATTAGCTCCTCCATGATTGAGCGTTTACATATCACTTTAGTAAATCTTTAAAACCTCAAGTCTTTTCCGTGGATGGTCAGCCAAATGGCTGATGGTCAGATTATGCCACACCTCTGGTCTCAGTCAAAATAGGAATTTTTCACGAAGAAACATTATCCCTTTTTGTTAATCAGTCTACTTTGCCACAAATTCTCCTCGGATACCCCTGGTTACACAAGCACAATCCTGTTCTTAACTGGGAGTCCAAAGATATACAGTGGAGCACGTACTGCATTCAGCATTGTTTGAGGACTATACCTAAGCAAGTCCTTTGTAATACAATATCAATCCTGCCTTCTGAAAATGATGATGTGCTTAATAAACAACAAGCCCTAGTGTTAAGTCCCAAAACAGGGACAATGATTTACACCAAAATTACAGCCAAAATTTACACCGGACTCAAACCAAATGTATGTTTTTATTATATTGTAGAAATAATAATAGCACCTCACTACTCAAAACACCCGGTCTCAAACCCAGAACCTTCGGGTTATAAGGCAGCAGTTTGTACCTCTGCACCATTCAAGAATATTTGTAAACTCCCTGTTGATTGACATTTGAGCTTGAGTTTTTAACTCATTGACAGCCACATGTAAATTAAATGCTTTTTTTTTTTTCTTCGGTTTTATTTTTGAATAAAAGCACACAAGTTTATTTGATATTTGGACTAAAGTCTTCACACATTATACACAGCTCGGCATTCTTAGTATAACACGGAGAAGGTTTCTGCTTTAGGTATGTGTTCAGCATTTCTTGCATTTCCTTTCATGCTACACTTACCCAGATCTTTGTAGACACAGAACACACATGAAATACATGTACAGTAATCCCTCCTCCATCGCGGGGGTTGTGTTCCAGACCCCCCCGCGATAGGTGAAAATCCGCGAAGTAGAAACCATATGTTTGTATGGTTATTTTTATATATTTTAAGCCCTTATAAACTCTCCCACACTGTTAACATTATTAGAGCCCTCTAGACATGAAATAACACCCTTTAGTCAAAAGTTTAAACTGTGCTCCATGACAAGACAGAGATGACAGTTCTTTCTCACAATTAAAAGAATGCAAATATATCTTTTCTTCAAATGAGTCTCTGCATCAGGAGCAGAGAATTTAAGAGAGAGAGCGCGCGCTCGCAAAGAAAAGCAAACAATCACAAAATCAATACGTGTGCTTTTAAGTAAAGCGGCATTTTTCAGAGGAGCGTCAGTATCTTCTAAGCAAACAGCCTCTGTTGAAACAGCCCCTCTGCTCAAATCTCCTCCATCAGGCGCAGAGAACGTCAGAGAGAGAGCGCGAGATTAAAGCAAACAATCAAAAAATCAATACGTGTGCTTTTGTGCTTTTAAATATGCCGAGCACCGCAATAAAGCGGCATTTTTTAGAGGAGCGTCAGTATCTTTTAAGCAAACAGCTTCTGTGCAAACAGCACCTCTGCTCACACTCCCTCTGTCAGGCGCAGAGAATGTCAGAGAGGGTGAGATAGAGGCAGAGACAAGCAAACAAACACCACGCGGGATGCATATCTTATAGCATTGAGGAGTTTTAGTTAATATGTAATACATGCTCTGATTGGGTAGCTTCTAAGCCATCTGCCAATAGCGTCCCTTGTATGAAATCAACTGGGCAAACAAACTGAGGAAGCATGTACCATAAATTAAAAGACCCATTGTCCGCAGAAATCCGCGAACCAGCGAAAAATCCGTGATATATATTTAGATATGCTTACATTTAAAATCCGCGATAGAGTGAAGCCGCGAAAGTCGAAGCGCGATATAGCGAGGGATTACTGTATTCCAAATATACTGTATTAAATCTATACAACTCCAGGAAACTCGCATGCAGATGAGGAGCCTTGGCTTGAGCTGGAAGAGTTGAGGTCTGTCAAGGTGGGGGATGGGACAGCAGGCTGCTTGCTGCTTGTACTGATCAATGCATTTACAAAACAAAATACACTGATGGAGAGGTGCAAAGGGATATAAGGTAAGCTGGGATTACGAGTTTTTTCGTAGGCTTCAGGAATTCTAGTGTTAAGGAAGTCCTTCACTGCCTTCATGAAAATAACCTATTTGTAAAAATAGAGAAATCTGAGTTTCTACAGGAAAAAAATTTGTTCTTGGTGTATGAAATTTCATGGACTGGTTTAGTCATGGCTAATACTAAGATCACCGCTATCCTGGACTGGAAATCAAATGAGAGTGTTAAACAAGTCTAGAGATTTGTTGTTTTTGCAAAATGTTATCTGAGATTTATAAAATAAAAAATTGAGTTCAGTTATAAATCCTGTAACCTCTAAGATATAACATGGAAACGTTGGTGTAAAATGCAATGGCTGGAGCAGGTGAATAAAGTCTTTGAATATATAAAACAGTTGTTTACCACAGCCCCCATCTTACGTCACCATAATATTGAATTGCCATTTATTGAAGAAGTAGATGCATTCAGTATTGGAACTGGAGAAATACTTTACCAAAAATGTCCCAAAACAGGAGTTATTCATCTGTATGCCTTTTATTCAAATAAATCAACTCCTGCTGAGAGGAACTATGACATAGGAAACCAGGAGCTGCTGGCAATTAAGTTGGCTTTGGAGGAATGGTGTCATTATTTAGATTTATTTCTTTAATTTCCTCTACACTGAGCGTAAAAACTTAAATTAAATGTATTTAAAGTAAGCAAAAAGAACTAATCCTCGCCAGGCTCGATGGGCCTAATTCTTCAGCTGATTCCATTTCACAATAATATATCGCCCAGGGAAAAAAAAATGGAAGGCAGACTCCCTTTCTCGCATCCGCGAGCCTGCTAATTTCTGTGAGGACCCTCACCTATTATTAATTAAAAAAAATATTAGCATGCTTAGTGTACAAAAGGTGGAAGATATTTTGAATCAAGTTCGTAGCACTCAAGGGCATGCAAATATCACTATAAATATACCAGATGGGAAACTTTTTTTCCGTATAAGTTTGAGAAATCAGGTACTGGATCTGTGCCATCAGTTGCCTATGTTTGGACATCTGTGGGAGGACAGATGATGAATTTACTAAAAATACCGTCTTGGTGGAAGAGCTGGACGACAAACATAAAAGAATATGTAGCTGCTTGTGAAATTGTTTTTCACTCTAAAAAAAACACTAGATTTCCTCTGGGTTTGTTCCAGCCTCTTTCTATGCCATTACGTTCCCAGGAGCACATTTCACTAGACTTTGTCAAAGATCTGCCCCCCCGCCTCCAAGGGTACCACTACCACTAATACCACTATTCTGGTTATACTAGGTAGATTTTCTGTTTTATTTTTTTAAAACATTTTATTGAATTTATTAAAAGCCAATAACATTCCATATAAGCAAGTCAAATTTTACAAAGCTAAGTTCAAATCAAATCAACCCCAACCCATGAAAAAGAGAGCTAAATCTTTAATAGTAGGAAAAATAAGTAAATAAATGTGAATAATTAAAATAAAAAGGGAAGAGAATCCATTTCCTCAATTTAAATGATTATTCTAAAATGTTATTGAATTAATTCCTGATATGTTTTATAAAAGTTTTGCACAGATCCTCTAAGTGAGAATTAGATTTTTTCTAATTTCAAATAATATATAACATCAGTTACCCAGACATAAAAGAAGTGGGTTAGGATTCTTCCAGTTGAGTAAGATAAGTCTACTTGCCAATAGTGAAGTAAAGGCAGTTACAGTTTGTCCTTTTCAACCTTAAGCCCTTCTGGAACTACAACCAAACACAGCTGTTAGTGGATTAGAAGAGAATGTATTGTGCCTCAAAGATTTATTAGCACCTTACAGTATATTCGAAGTCAAACTAGGCAAAGTCGGGCTTTCACAACCATACAGACAGTATGCATTGCTTTGATGTTTTTTGCAAGCGGCACTTTTTTAATATAATGTAGGTCAGGGGTGCCCAATATGTCAATCGCGATCGACCAGTAGATTGGAAAGGTAGTGCAGGTAGATCACGTTGCTTTCAAAATTTTTTTTTTTTTTTTAAATGTTAGTCTATCATATATCCTCCCTATGGCATTTGCCACTTGATTGACATACAGGGCGGCCAGTATGAGATCTCTTTTCTTCTAATACACTGGTCATCCCGCACGCACGATCAAATGCACAAGCTACTGCAAAACTCCGGCTGTGATCTAGTTAGCCTTCCAATTTATATCGACTAAAGAAGGGATTTAAAAAAAATTGTTTGGGGAGGGTATGGGCTTTATGTGGAATTAGAAGAGGATTTTCTTCTCTCACAATGTCACAATTAAAGTGCGTTTGTCTGATCTGTCAATCTATCATTGCTATTCCAAAAAAGGAAAATGTGGAAAGGCACTTTTGAACTGTTCATAAAAACTACAAAACTGACTTCCATTCGAAAAGTGATCTGAGAAAGAGAAAGGAGAGGGAACTAAAATCGCAGTTAATCGGATAGCTGTCATTTTTCAATCGGCTGAATTCAAAAGCAAAGGCAGACACACCCAAGCATCGTTCTGGGTGAGTCACTCGATCATTAAGCATAAGAAGTCTTTCCAAGATGGAGAGATGATTAAAGATGCCTTTGTTGAGGCAGATGGCTAGGGAGAAATTCCTGCTGAAATTTCAAGACCCCTGGCCAGAGAAAAAAGAGTTTCTCCGTGTCATTGAACATGAAGAATACATGCAACTTAATAACGATCAATGGCCGCTAGACTTGACATTTTTTTCTGATCTGACCACCATGTTGAATGAGCTTAATTTACAGCCTCAAAGAAAAGAGAAAACCATGGACAATATGATTAGCTCAGTTAATGCTTTCAAACGAAAAATGCAACATCTGTCCTCAAAGCTGCAGCGCTTTGATTTGGGGAACATCCAAAACTTTGCATCAGAACCTGGAGACGCAATGGAAGGCGTGTGCGCAACTTGACAGCATACGGTACACAGGGCAGATTGAAAATTGTCTGTCAGACTTTATCTAATGGAAAAAAGTAAACGATTCGAGTGTTGCCCAATGTAGCGGAGTAAGAGTAGCGTTTCTTCTTCACAAATGTACTCAAGTAAAAGTAAAAAGTATGGTGCAGTAAAACTACTCTTAGAAGTACAATTTTTATTAAAAGTTACTTAAGTAAATGTAACGGAGTAAATGCAACTCGTTACTACCCACCTCTGATACTCAGTATATATATAGGATTTTTAATGTAGGTAGATCATTTTGACCTGGTCATTTTAAAAGTAGCTGGCAAGCCGAAAAAGTTTGGGCACCCCTGCTGTAGGTGATGCGGAAAATCTATCTAAAGTGCAGTTTGCCAGGCAATTCATAAAGTTTGCTTGGCTCCGAAATATTTCCTTCGGGTTTTCATAATGTTTCCTGGACACCTGCATGTGCAGACAATAATTAATGCCATTGCAGGTAGGTAATACACACAGGGAAAAACACCCACAGTTCAGCCTAACATTCTCATTACTCAGGATTTCCAAATGTGATTGGGGCACATGGGACTGATCAGAATGGAGCAGGATCAAACATTATTTGGAAAATTTACCTCTTTTCCTGATGAATAATCAGACACAGTGTCTTCATCAAATATTTGACCTTTGTCAATATCTCGTTGGTCAGACACAGGTTCTAGGGATATGACATTCCCTGCAACTGATCCAACAAAAAAAGAGGGCTATATGGAACATACTTATGGCACACATTGAGGACAAATATATGCAATGACCATCCTTTACCTGAAATGAAGTGACCACTGCATCCTGCCACTGGTTCTGTGTAGGAGCTTCCCCCTGGAACGCCCTCAGAAACATTCACATAAAAATTAATTTTAAAGCTAATAAGAAGGCAGACAAGCAAAAAACAGGTGGAGGTCCACGCGGTCCAGACCTAACTCCTGCAGAAGAGTTGGCTCTCCAGCAAAATGCCCACTGTTGTCTTTTTAATTGAAAATATTGGGCCACAATTCTTTCTCTGGCAGCTCTGCCACTGGTTTGCTCAAGGTGCACTGGGTCAAGTTCATCATCAGGCTGCACCAAAACCTCAGGGACTCTCTTTTTTCTGATGGTCACTATGTTGTGGAGACAGAGCATGCAACAATTATGTCACATGCTCTGTCAGGCTGCAATACTCAGCCTTTTTAGACATTGAAATATCTCCTTCAGGTGGCCAAAGGTCATTTCAATTCGTGCCCTTGTCCTAGACAGAGCTGCATTATATCGGGTTTGTGGCCCAGGGTTGGGGTAAGGAAATGGGGTCATTAGAAAATGCCTACAGGCATATCCCCTGTCCCCAAGCAGAATTCCATCATGATGACCTGTGGAATATGTAAAAATTGTGAATACAATTCACACATCACCATGATTTATAATTAGATTATTACCTTGTTCAAATGTCCGATACAGGTGTGACTCCTTAAAAATTCTTGAGTCATGAACAGACCCTGGCCATTTAGCCTCTACATTTGATACATCACATTTAATGCATCACAGATCATCTGGGAATTTATGGCATGTAGGCAAAACAATTTTACTTTATGTCAACATGCCTATTGGTTATTTTCAACACTTACAAAAAGTTACATTACCTGCACGTTAATACTGTGGAAGCCTTTTCTGTTATTGTAATCTGGCTCATTTGGACCTGATATGGCCTTAATTCGGATCTGCGTACAATCCAGTGCCCCAATCACATTTGGAAATCCTGGGTAATGAGAATGTTAGGCTGATTGTGAAATTCTTTATGGAACTGTGGGTGTTTTTGCCTGTGTATTACCTACCTGCAATGGCATGAAATGCCTCTTTTATTGTCTGTACACGCAGGTGTCCAGGAAACATTATGAAAACCCGAAGGAAATATTTCAGAGCCAAACAAACTTTACAAATTGCATGGCCAACTGCACTTTTAGATAGATTTTCCGCATCGCCTACAGTATATAAAAAAGTGGCGCTTGCAAAAAAACCTCAAAGCAATGCATACTGTCTCTGTGGTTGTGAGAGCCCGACTTCGCCTAGTTTGACTTCAAACATAAGGTGCTAATAAATCTTTGAGGTACAATATTCCCCCTCAGCTAAAGCGGTATCTTTCTAAAAGAATTTCTCCCGGGACCAATAAAGGATCTTGCCGATCGCGCAAAACCCTCTCTATATGAAATTCTCTTCTTATAATTTGCTCACCAATATCAATTGGTCGCTCATTCATGAACGGCGAAGCCATGACTGAATGAATTCCATGCATGGACACTGATTAAGTGTGTGAGCTAATCCTTGTTTACACAGAACAAACCTGCTCTGAGCAGGTTTGAGGATTTGGATATACTGCTATGACAATACATCCAGCAAGAGTTTCGAAAAACTAAAAGATCCAGGATCATGCCAAATCATCAACAATTACATCCAGCTTAACGAGTAATCCACGTATGAAAAATACCCCCCTACTCTCTACCACACTCCTTGGTAATTTAAACCATTCTTGAAATATAAACCATTCTGTGTTTGGCTCTTGCATTGTACCTTATATGGCAAATTGGCTTCTTACACTTTGGAACCCCAGGTTAAACAGCATCAAATAAATGGACAAATGACTGAGAATATTTTGTTAATATATACTTTGAATCATGGCTTGTGTTTAACACTAGTCTTGGAACTGTACTATAGAAGAATACAAATAATTTAATTTATTTTTAAATTCTCCATTTTAATAAATAAAATATTTTTTGTTTAATATGATCTAAGAGATACCATGGATATTTATGCTTTTGTCTGTACTGACCACAAAGAATTCAAAAAACCAAAAAACCATCAAGTAGGAATGATATCAAGTGCTTTTGAATTAGGAAAACAGTACAAACACTTGAATATGTGAACCTTTACTCAAGTGTATATACAAAATTTTTTAAGTGATTTAATACTGTCAGCTTTAAAATCTCAATTGTATTATTTCCATATCTACTTCCATTATTAGATAAGATCTTACACTTTTGGTATGCATTTTAAGACTGCCATGTTAATTTTGCAAGTGGGAATGCAAATCTACTTCAAATGTGAAATAACTGAGGTGTGTGTGTGTGTGTGTGTGTGTGTGTGTGTGTGATATAATATGTAGCAAATCACCTTATAAATAAGACTGAATAGTAGTAAACTGAGGCACTAGTATTTTCACTTTTCCCTTTAAATTCATATCTACTGTATCTGTCTGTCTGTCTATCTATCTATCCACCCTTTTGTTTATTATTTTCACATAAAACTCATTAAATGAATATAGCTTGGAGTAATGAAATAATAAGCCCATCTGGGATTCAAGTCCTTAATGTAGAAAGGATCAAAATATTTTAAAAATAAAATCATTGATGATGTAGGGTCACATTTACTGAGCTGTCCAGATTCAATAAAGCTAACGGGAAACATGTTATAAAAAGATCTATAAATCAAATCATTCACATAAACAGACCTAAAAAATATTAAGACGCATTATAAAAATATCCTGTACATGCAAAAAAACGGAAGAAAACACACACATTCCAAGATATCCTGAAGCAATGCACCTGCTAGGGGATCATTTAGAAAAGCATATTAAAAATTTAATCAGGTTTCTTGGACATAAATACAAGACTGCCACAAATTTGCAGATGATATTTTCTTATGTCTGGTTTTATAATTCTATGGGAAAGTTCAGTTTTATTTATTATGACAACTTTAAAGAATGAAATGCAGATGTTTACTTCACAACTGACATAGAGGGGTCCATTTGGAGCCATCTTTACAATAACAAGAAACATCCACATATTTTAACAGAGTCCAATGTGTGAGCCTGATAAGCGGAAAGCAGCAGCTTTCACAGATTCACTTATAAAGAGATAGTATGCTGAACAACTGGTCAAACATAACTTTGGACTCCTCTAGATTAATGCTTCTACTGGCTTGCAGGTTCTGCAAGGAAGAGTTACCATTTCACCATAATGTAACACACATAACTTAAACTTAAACTAAAATAGTGACAGTGTTGATGTCTGATAGCTTTTAATGCATTTAGTAATTACACATACATTCTGTGGACTTGTTTACTTTTTATTTTATTTACCTAACAATTTCTTCAAAATTGTATATTGCACAGAATAGACAGATATGAGTGTAGACTCAGGAAACTGCTTACAGAATGAAAAACCTACTGTACAATAAGGTATGCATAAACCATCTTATTAGAAAAATATATCAATTAAGCATGAGGACTGCCAGACGATAACTGCTAGACAGACAGTTAGACAGCATTTTGAGTTAGAGTGGCGTTTTCTGGTGTATTTAGTCTCAGAGCAAATCAAGGCCCTGAATGTTTACATTGGAGCAAATGATATCTCATTCTATTTATTTGCTTAGCAACCAGTTACTAGTGCATATGTTGCACATGCCTGAAATCATCACTGACAAAGTGTACAGCTGCAGATTTCTGAAAAATGTTTGAATGAATTCAATATTTTATTCCTGTTTATACAGCAGTATCAGTAGACATGTTAAACAGTGTGGAATCTAAGAAGGACTGAATAATATGGAAAAAGTAGAAATAAAATAGACTGCCTACTCCACTAATAATTTTTTCACAAACGTTTACACATCACAATTCTTTAATTTTTCCAGACATATTACAGAATACATTATATAAAAATAAAAGCAGAAGAAAAAAAACATATAAAAGCACTGTTCCAATGCATTAAAGTATATGAAATCTAAAACTTTCAAAATATAAAATGTATTATTGCAAGTTACCTTACAACAGATATAAATGCATTGAACACTTTTAGTCATTTATTTGGCAGATCATTCACATATGTGGATGGTCACCTCTTCCACATATCTTAGATGATAGAGAAGTTGTATTGAATTCTGAAACAATTCTAACAAATAGTAAAAAGAAAGAAAGTTCACTCTGGTTCATACTTGAAAAAGGTACTAGCATACTATGTAATCACATGAGAAGAAAAAATGAAAATAAGGATTTTATCTGCAGACCTGATAAGGTACAGAGCAAACACTTGACCTGTAATGGTAGGGTATACGGTATACTGTAATCTATTGTGGAATAAAAGATATTATCAGCAGGCCTGGAGGCAGAAGACTATATCATTATGCTATTTTACAAGATTTTCCCAGGCCCAACTATATAAAGTAGCATATGAGAGCTATAACTCTTTCTCTTTCTCAGAAACAATGTGTAGATCTTAATAAAGAGGAAGATATTAAATACACTAAGGGCCTCTGGATCATCTTTTTCCATATCTTCCTGTCCTCTGCATCTTGCTCTGTCACACCCATCACCTGCATGTCCTCTCTCACCACATTCACAAAACTCCTCTTAGGCCATCCTCTTTTCTTTTTGCCTGGCAGCTTTATCAATAGCATCCTTTTCCCAATATAGCCAGCATCTCTCCTCTGCACATGTCCAAACCAATGCAGTCTCACCTCTCTGACTTTGTCTCTAAACCATCCAACCTGAGTTGACCCTGTAATGTACCCGTTCCTAATAATACCCATCCTCATCATACCCAATGCAAATCTTACTATCTTTAACTCTGCCACCTCCAGCTCTGACTGCTCTTTTTTGGTCAGGGCCACTATCTCCAACCCATATAACATAGCTGGTCTCACTAGCGTCCTTTAAACCCTCCCTTTCACTCTTGCTGATACCCGTCTGTCACAAATTATTCCTGACACTCTTCTCCAACCATTTTACCCTGCCTGCACTCTTTTTCACCACTCTTCCACAGTCCCTGTTACTCTGTACTTTTGATCCCAAGAATTTAAACTCATCCACTTTCGTCAACTCTACTCCCTGCATCCTTGCCATTCCACTGACCTCCCTCTCATTTACACACATGTATTCTGTCTTGTTCCTACTGACCATTATTCCTCTCCTCTCTAGAGCATATTTCCACCTCTCCAGGGCAGGACTACTGAGGGGATTTTATGTTTTATCCCTTCTCATATTGTGTGATATGTAACACATCATGTACTTCATGAGATTTCTATATCTGCAGCCCCTAAAGGATATTGGGTGCCTTTAGAAGCAGGGTACAAAATCCTTCTGGTGAAAGAAAAGGAAGAAGAGGAGAAGCAGAGTGATGAACTCAGTTAAATATGATTATGAGTGTGAGTCATTTTTTTGTTATATTTTTTAACAGGTGGATACAAGCTCTCTATTTACATAAAGGGATTGCAAAACATGTAAATGTTATCTTTCAGGCATTGCTCAACTTTTATTGGGGAAAAATCTTAAGATCTTAACAGTTCTTCATGTTTTGGTGTTTTCTCTTTAGACCAATGCAATCCATACAACAATTATCTTTATTACAGTCAATAAATAAAATACACAAATAGTGTCATTAATTATAAGTAACAAAACACGTGATGACATATCCAGTATAAAATAAAATAAACAAGACAGGTTGCATCTCTACTGTTGGCAAAGTTAGGCTGGCCTCTTGGTCTCATCAGACTATAATGTCCAGCACACACTAGAATGATTCACTAGTAAGTGTGATATAGCTGGGTTGAGAATAAATACCTTCAAACCTAAGAAGACTGTCTTTTCCTGGAAAAGAAAAAGCTGCTCTGTGCAGATACTAGGTAGCCCTTACCTTAAAAGTGGATGAATTTAGGTAGCTCAGCATTTGTTAATAAATGTAGGTAGAGGTGATTGTGAAATTTCTAAGTTAACTGTTGCAGTGTCAGCAATATTTTTAGACAGGTGTGGCACCTACCTTGTGGCCAAAGATTGTTTGTATAAGCCCCAGCTGTCTCACAACCCTTACCCTGGATAAGCCGGTTAAGATAATGGATGGACAGATATAATAGACCAAGGGGATGAAGCAAATTAAATTTATATATCAAGCTTCAGTTTACCAGTCAGTCAACACACTCACCTAGATCTTAAGCACTAGGTAGTGACAGAAAAAATGATATAATGAGTAGAAGTGGCTGAAACTAGGTTCTTGCAATGGGAGGCTGAAGTTCCTTTATATGATAGAGTTTAGTTTTTCAGAGGATCTCAGAGTAGTACTGCTTCTTTGCTAAACCAAGAGAAGCCAATTCAGGTATATCGGGTATGGACCTTAGAAAGCTCCCTGGGTGCTTCAAATTGAGGCGTGCCAGGTATGACAAAAACTATTCATGACACAAGATGCACTAAAGAGATTATATCCATTGGCTGGCCTGGAAGTATGTGGGATTTTCCTTAGAATTCCATGAAAAATACTAAGCACAGAATTGCCTGTTTTGTTCAAGTTGGCATGATGTTATTATGACCTGCACCAGATTAAATAGAACTAAAGGGAACTGAATGATGAAAAAATGAAAAATGGTTTGAAAATAAATAAAACATTTCAAAACTTTTCCGTGTATTATTTCCAGTGAAATAAAATGGACATAGATCATCAAGGTAAACAAACTGATCCCAGGTAATATGGTGAAACACCTTCACTTTCTGCACACTTTATTGTGTTGTGGATTTAGTTTAAATGTATACATTTGACATTTTGCCCATCAATGTATACTCAATAACCAATAATGACCAAGTGAAAACATGTTTATGGAAAGGTTTGCAAATGTATTAAAAATCAAAAAACAAAATCTCTCATTCATATAAGTATTTAGACCTTTAATTCAGTACTTTGTAGAAGCACCTTTAGCAGCAGTTACAGTTTCAAGTTTTCTTTGGTAAGTCTGTGCTAGATTTGAGCTCTTGCTTTTGGGCTTTTTATCCCATTCTTCCATGGAGATCCTCTCAAGCTCCATTAGGGTGGATGAGAAGTGCTACTAAACTGCCATCTTCAGGTCTCTCCACAGATATTGTATGGTGTTTAAGACTGGTGTTTTCTACTATTTCAAATAAATTTAAAGAGAAGGGACTTAATATTGTGCTAAATTTGTGACGGGGCTGGTTAAGACAAGAATCATAGCACTAAAAAAATCATTCAGGGAACAATATTCATTTTGAGTGCAGCAATTCAAGCAGGAAGGGACAGAACAAATAAGGAGTAGAAGGAGATGTTTTGATTTCATTCAAAATAAAGAGATGTGTGAATTAGCAATTGTATTAACTGATGGATGTACATCAATCCTCAAATATCAACATTGAGTGAATAGTGAATGTTGGCAGGAATACTATTAATGGGGCATTTAAACTTATGTGGGAACAATGTCAATTTATTCCAGTTGATCTTATCCATCCATCCATTATCCAACCCGCTATATACTAAGTACAGGGTCACGGGGGTCTGCTGGAGCCAATCCCAGCCAACACAGGGCACAAGGCAGGAAACAAACCCCAGGCAGGGGCACCAGCACGGCATGTACACACACACACACTAGGGACAATTCAGAATCGCCAATGCACCTAACCTGCATGTCTTTGGACTGTGGGAGGAAACCAGAGTACCCGGAGGAAACCCATGCAGAGAACATGCAAACTCCACACGGAGGACCCAGGAAGCAAACCCGGGTCTCCTAACTGCGGGGCAACTGCGCTATCCACTGCGCCACCGTGCTGCCCCTATTGATCTTACATCCAGAGATTTTCCCTAATTTATTATAACAAATTTAAGACACCTGTAATATTTGCTGGAGTATCATTGAAGATTAAAATGATATCATCTGCTGTGAAGCCCAGATCGTGTACAGCCAAACTAACCTGACACAGACAGGCAGGACACAAGTTTCTCCACACAGGACACCTTGATTTACAGGTGGGGAAGTGCTTTCTTCACTCCCCACAACAGCACAATGTTCACAACACCAAAGCACCAGTACACAGTCCTTCTTCTCTCTTTGTCATCCACCTCCACTTCTCTTCCTGGCAAGCTTCATCCACCTCCTCCTGACTCTGGCTCTCAGACCGGTTTGAGGTGGCTGCTTTTATTCAGCACTTAGGACTGATCCATGTAGTTCAACAGGATTACCTGGAATCACTCCTAGGTGTGTTGGAAATCCATCATATGGCTCTGCAGCTCCTTATGGTGGCCCCCACAGAACCAAACAGAGCTGTGCCAAATTCCAAGTCCCGATGTGCCCTGCAGAAATCCTTGGTGCCAGAGCCGCCCAGGAGAGCTGCCCTCTAGCATCCCAGGGGAGGTAGTGCCTTGCAGATGCTCTCTACCCTGGTTCTTCCATCCAGTTGACGTCCTGGCCAGGTAATGGCCAAGGCTGCCGGTCACACTCCATATGAAGAGGTAGCATGTGTGGAGGCTCTGATGCGAATAGGAGAAGTCTAAACATAACCATGGACAGCTATCGCCAGAAGCTTGAGAGAATGCAAACAGTGGCGAAAGTGGACAACCATGACAAGATCCCATCGCTTTAGGGAGAGTATAAGACATTGAAGAATTTGTAAGTACAACAGCAGAAGGAGAATAATAGATTGTTTTAAGTATGTAAATTAAGCCATCTCATAAACCTACTGTATGTGATGCACAACTGACCACAGATAGATTCAGTTTAGCAGGTCAAAAGCTTTCTCAGCATCAAAAGACAAAAGTGCAGCAGGAGATTCTATAAAGTAATAGAAAAAAGCCGTTTTGGTCTCAGTGAATTAATTTGATTAACCTTTTGAAGACGAGTAGCTAAAATTTTAGCTAATAATTTTAATGTCTGTAATGATAGGGGAGAGGGGTCTATAATTCTGGCATAACTTTGGGCCTTTATTCTGCTTACGCAGTACGGTAATTACTGCCATGTTCAAACTAGAATGAAACTGACAGCAATTAATGGAAGATTGAAGCTTTTGAAGTAAAGGCTATAAGGTTCAGATAACTGATTCCCGGGTCCTCCCTGCTTGGAGTTTCTCCCTGTGTCTGCATGGGTTTCCTCCAGGTACTCCGATTTCCTCCCACAGTCCAAAGACATGCAGGTTAGGTGCATTGGCAATTCTAAATTGGCTCTAGTGTGTGCTTGGTGCGTGTGTGTGTGTGTACCCTGCGGTGGGCTGGCGCCCTGCCTGGGGTTTGTTTCCTGCCTTGTGCCCTGTGTTGGCTGGGATTGGCTCCAGCAGACCCCCGTGACCCTGTAGTTAGGATATAGCAGGTTGGATAATGGATGGATGGATGGATAATTGAGGGGTCTGAAGCAGAATTCCTTTTTATTAAAATAAATTATTCTAGATTTATTTTAAACTGAGAACAAAAGTGGTCGTTTGTGTTGAATCTCCATTTGGGGGCTCATAGGTGAATCTATGAAAGATGTAAATTAGTTGCATTACTCTTGTGATCTAACAGTGACATTGGAACTAGTTTAGAGCTATAAGCAATGGAAAATGGGATTGAGAGATACAAAGTTTGTCTACTTTACATTGTGATTTATGTAGACATGAGAAGAAAGAGAATTATTTTGAGAAAATATCAATAGCACAATAATTGTTGATTAGGTTCATGTCGCTATGAAACTGTCTAAATACTTTAATGGACGAGGGAACATGTTTTAAATTGTATAACTGCATTCACATTCATGCCATGCATAGCAAGTAATCTGAGAATTGTAGTAAATCTAGATTGGTAGATAGATAGATAGATAGATAGATAGATAGATAGATAGATAGATAGATAGATAGATAGATAGATAGATA
>JANRMT010062818.1:47983907-48017956 GCA_026402145.1 Polypterus bichir lapradei | reverse complement strand
ATAGATAGATAGATAGATAGATAGATAGATAGATAGATAGATAGATACTTTATTAATCCCAAGGGGAAATTCACATAATCCAGCAGCAGTATACTGATACAAAGAAACAATATTAAATTAAATAGTAATAAAAATAAAAATGAAAATGGTAGGACATAGCATGAAAATAAAAGCAATTCTCCTTCCATTGAGCATTCACTGGTAGAAACAATGTATGTTACCACACACATACTACCAGGAACTGCATCATTTTTAGGTATTCTGCATGCCCTGGAGGCAAAGGTGGCAGAATCACCTAGTAGGAGGAAAGAAAAGGGAAACCTGGGAGGAAATGATCAATACCTTACAACAACAACATTTATTTATATAGCATGTTTTCATACAAATGATGTATATAAAAATAAAATTAGGCAACACTAATTAAAAAGAATAAAGAAAGGTCCGATATTCCAGGGAGGACAGAAAAAAAAAAAAAAAAAAACTCCAAAGGGCTGGAGAAAAAAAACAAAATCTGCAGGGGTTCCGAGGCCATGAGACTGCCCAGCCCCCACTAGATATTCTGCTTAACAAAAATTATTTAAATCAGTCCTCATGGTTTTCAGGCTTCACATGGAAGAATTAGACGATGATGGTCATGTAGACCTCTGGCCTTCAATCCACAAGTGTAGGGACTGCACGGTGCTTTGATCAGGTGGTGGTGGCGCAGATCGCCACCACAGAAAACTGGAAAAAGAACAGCAGAGAAAGTAGGGGTTAGTACAGAATTGGGAACTATGAAAAAAATGATAAATATTGCATGTAAAGAATATCAGGGTTACACTAAAATGAAGCTATGAGTAAGCCATGTTAAAATAATGGGTTTTTAGCATCTTTTTAATGTGCTCTACCGTATTAGCTATTAAGTTTAGCTCTTGAAATTATAAGTAGACACTCATTTGAAGATCTAAGGTTACAATTTGGAGTATAAGGTGAAAGGCATTCCAAAATATAGGATGGAGCGAGATTATTTAAGGCTTTGTAAACCATAAGCAGGATTTTAAAGTCAGTTCTAAATGGCACACGTAACCAATGTAATGACATCAAAACTGGAGAGATGTGCTTGGATTTTCTATTCCTAGTTAAGATTCTGGCAGCTGCATTCTGCACAAGTTGCAATCGATTGATGTCTTTTTTGGGTAGTCCTGAAAGAAGTGTGTTATAGTAATCTAGTCAACTAAAAACAAAAGTGTGAACTAAGTTTTCAGCATCTTGCAAAGTTATAAGGGATCTAACTTTTGCTATATTCCTTAAGTGAAAAAATGCTGTCCTAGTAATTTGATTAATATGTGATTTAAAATTTAGGTCAGAGTCAATAATTACCCCTAAATTCTTTAGCTCTGTCTTGATTTTTAAGCCTAACGGATCAAGTTTATTTCTAATATCCTCATTATATCCATTTTTGCCAATCACAAAGATTTCCGATTTGTCCTTATTTAGTTTGAGACAATTACTACTCATCCAGTCCGAAACACAAGTAAGACGTGTCAGTGAAACAAGAGAGTCAAGGTCATCAGGCGCTATTGATAAATACAGTTCTGTGTCATCAGCATAGCTGTGGTATCTCACGTTATGCCTTGAGATAATCTGACCTAAAGGAATACATATAGATCAAAAAAAGAGCAGTGAGTAACAATAGGCTGCATGGCAATAACTCTTGGGGAAATAGGAAATTAAAGCTAAAGCTGTCTCACTTCCAGTTAAGACTATAAAATGACATCAGTTAACTTTGTGAGCTGGAATGTTAAAGGCCTGAATCACGAATTAAAGAGAAAGAAAGTACTCTCTCACCTAACAGGTTTAAACGGTAAAATAGTATTTTTACAGGAGACCCACTTACTAAGCAAGGATCAGTTCCGGCTGCAAAAGGACTGGACTGGCCAAATGTTCCATTCTAGCTTTACAAAGAAAACTAGAAGTGTGGGAATTCTCATACATAGAACAGTCTCATTTGTAGCATCAGATGTAGTATTGGATCCTGAAGGGAGATATGTGATGGTCATGGGTAACTTATCTAACTGTAAAATGATTTTGATAAATGCTTATGCACCTAATGTCGATGATAAGGAATTCATACAAAATTTATTTGCATCCATTCCCACTCATAAAATTATAATGGCTGGGGATTTAAATTGTGTTTTAAATCCACTCTTAGATAGGACTTCTATCATAGGGGGGACGACATCTAACACTGCAAAGATAATTACAAAGTTTATAACTGATCACAACTTATCAGACCCCTGGAGGTTTTTAAACCCAAACTCAAGAACATATTCTTTCTACTCACCAGTACATCATTGCTACTCAAGAATTGATTATTTCTTTATAGATAATACTTTCTTGCCTATGATTAAATCTTGCAAATACAATGCTATTGTTATTTCTGACCATGCCCCTCTGATCTTGGAGCTAAAGTCATAATGCCCCACACACTCACTTCGCAGATGGCATCTCAACCCGCTTAGCAGACGAGAATTGTGCAGAATTTATATCCAAACAAATCAGTTTCTTCCTATAGACAAGTACATCCTCAGAGATTTCTGCAGGAATACTCTGGGAAACTCTTAATGCCTTCTTAAGAGGACAGATTATTTCATATCTTTCCCACAGAAATAAATTAGAAACCAAGAAAGTATCAGAGCTAAGAAGCAAAATTGCTAGAATAGATGAAGAACATGCCAGGCTTCCAAGCGAGGCTCTACATAGGAAAAGGCAGGCTCTGCATTCAGAACTTAACCTCTTGACAACTAAAGAAATTGAACAACTAATTTATAAATCCAGACATCATTACTATGAACAAGGAGAGAAAGCTAATAAGCTTTTAGCTTAACAAATTCACAAGCAAGAAGTCCGCAATGCAATCCCAGTAATCACCAACACGAACGGAGATAAAATCATCGACCACAAAAATATAATGCACACATTTAGAGACTACTATAAATCCTTATATTCTACTGAGTTTAAAGAAGACAACACACAATCTAATGCATTTCTGGATACATTACAGATACCACAAATAGACACTTTTAGTGCAGAGGAACTCGATAAACTTCTGGCATTATCAGAATTACTAGATGCTATAAAGTCACTTCACTGCGGGAATGCAGCAGGCCCTGATGGCTACCCTGCAGAATTTTGTAAGAAATTCTCCGCTCAGCTAGCTCCCCTCCTATTAGCAATATTTACAGAAGCCAGAGACAATCAAACTTTTCGCCAAGCATTAATCACTGTTTTTCCTAAACAAAATAAGGACTTATTACAATGTGCATCATACAGACCAATTTCAGTTTTGAATAATGACGTTAAAATACACTCAAAAATCATAGCTAGAAGGATGGAGAAAGTGCTCCCTTCAGTAATATCACAAGATCAAACTGGATTTATCAAGGGTCGACACTTATCTTCAAATCTTCGATGCCTATTTAATGTAATATACTCACCAACTAAGTCAAATACCCCAGAAATATTATTATCATTGGATGCAGAAAAAGCATTTGACATGATTGAATGGAAATACCTTTTTACTATATTAGAGAAATTTGGGTTTGGCCTGAACATTTGTGCATGAATCAAACTACTGTATACCAATCCAGAAGCTTCAATTTGTATCAACAACATTTGTTCAGACTACTTTAAACTAGAACCTGGTACCAGACAAGGATGCCCCTTGTCACCGCTGCTGTTTGCAATCGCCATTGAAGCACTGGCAATACACTGTCGAAATGCTGATCAGATAAAGGGAATTATCAGAGAGGGACTGGAACAGAAAATTTCTCTCTATGCAGATGATATGGTACTGTATATATCAGACTCACAAAATTCTGTGCCTGCAGTCTTAACAGCACTTACAGAATTTCAAAAGATCTCTGGTCTCAGAATTAATCTGAATAAAAGTGTACTCTTTCCAGTGAATTCTCAAGCATATAATATTAGATTATACACCCTACCTTTTGTCATTGCAGATCAGTTTAAATACCTCGGGGTAAACATCACAAGTAAACATAAAGCTCTTTATCAACAAAATTTCACCATGTGCATAGAAAAAATTAAGCAAGACTTGCATAGACGGTCAACCCTTCATCTCACTCTAGCTGGAAGAATTAAAACTGTTAAGATGAATATTCTTCCTAAGCTCCTTTTTTTATTTCAAAACATTCCAATATACATCAATAAATAATTTTTTAAGCAATTAGATTCAACAGTAACCTCATTTATTTGGAACTCAAAACATCCACGTATCCAAAGAGAGACCCTACAAAGACAAAAGGCAGAAGGTGGCATGGCTCTACCCAACTTCCAGTTTTATTACTGGGCAGCAAACATACAAGCTATAAAAACCTGGGCACAAATAGATGAACATACACAATAGAACTAAAATCCTGCAGTACTTCTTTATATTCCTTGCTCTGTGCCCCAATAAATGCAAGTTATCGGCAGTATACTAATAACCCAATTGTGCTTCACTCACTCAGAATATGGAACCAATGTAGAAAGCATTTTAAGATGGAGAATCTTTTATCAGTGGCACCTCTGCAAGAGAACCACCTCTTTCAACCTTTGCAAACATATGCAGTTTTTAATATCTGGAAAAAATGTGGGATTAACTTGCTTAGAGATCTTTATATAGACAACGTCTTTGCATCCTATGAACAATTACAATCTAAATTTAACTTTCCAGCTACACATTTCTTTCACTACCTTCAAATTAGGAACTTTGTTAACCAGAACCTGCCTGATTTTCCTTATCTTGTACCCTCGTCCATGCTGGATAAAATATTGCTCAATTTCAAGAACTCAGACACCATCTCTGCAATATATAAAATTATTTTACAGTCCCTCCCTTTCAAAGATCCACTGGGAAAATGATCTCTCAATTAATATATCAGAAAAGGAGTGGAAAATAGCAATGCAGAGAATTCACTCGAGCTCCATATGCACAAAGCATACAATTATTCAACTGAAAATTATATATCGAGCACATCTGTCTCACCTAAAACTCTCCAAAATGTTTCCAGGGTAAGATCCAACCTGCGAACGCTGCAATCAAGTCCCAGCCTCACTGGGTCACATGTTTTGGGCCTGCACCAAATTAACATCATTTTTAATTACCTTTCAGACAGCCTTGGTCTCACAATCCCTCCTTACCCATTAACAGCTGTGTTTAGGGTTCTTCCAGATGGGTTTAAAGTGGAGAAAGACAAACAAACTGTGATTGCATTCATTTGTGGCACTCAGACTTATTTTGCTAAACTGGAAGAATCCTAACTTTCCTCTTTTAAGTCAGTGGGAAACCGATGTTTTATACTATTTGAAATTGGAAAAAATCAAATACTCAGAGGATCTGTACAGATTTTTTTCAAAATATGGCAGGATCTAATCAGTAATATTTTAGAATAAGCTCTTAAAGCACAGAGGAAGCAATTATTTCTGTATTTCTTTTTCTTCTCCATTCATCTCTATTGGCTTATCAAACTCATCAATTTAGGTATGTTTACAAGCCTTAAGTTTTACTCCGTTGGACTTGCTCTCTCTCTCAGGGGTGGGGGTCGATTTGTTCTCAATCCTACTTTTTGTAAAAATTGATTGATTTGTATGGAATGATTGCAATAAAATTAATAAAATTTCAAAAAAAAAAAAAAAAAAAAAGAGCAGTGGACCCAGGATAGATCCCAGCATACCTTAGCATAATGCTAGAGTGCAGGCAACCCAGAAGGTGTCAAGAATACCTGACCCTGCTTACAATGAGATAGTAAGGCCAGGGAGGACATACCAAAGGGGACAATACTGTATCTCCTTGATGACATAAGGAACCATGTTGTCCCTGTCATAGGAGAAGCAGGGAAAATGCTGCCTTGGAAAACTGGCTTTTTAAGGGCAAGCAAAGGTTGGGGTGTGCATACACAACAAGGTATCACAAGGATTAACATTATTGCTTTATGGTTGTAGTGATCTGAGTCTCATTCCGTGTCATTTCATGTTACCTCCAGGTTTCCCTGGCATTTCCTCTGTTTACACCGGTTATTCTCCAAAATCACAAAGATGCAAAGGTTAGGTTATTTGGGGAATTCCAGATTGGCCTCTTAAAAAAATGGTGTGTGATAATGGGTGATGCTGGGATAGGGTGTGGTTAGCCATGACCTAGATAAAGTAGGCTTTATATTTCAACGCTATTAAGTAGTTAATTTCTTGATATGTAGTAGCACTAGGGTGTTGTACCGTGTTAGCCATTATGAATGTAGAGAAAAGCCAAGCAAAATGACACCTTTTATTGGCTAACTAATTTTAGCCAATTTAAAATTTAAATTTAAAATTAGTTAGCCAATAAAAGGTGTCATTTTGCTTGGCTTTTCTCTACATTGATATGTAGTGTAATGGATGGTACACAATGGCTGGCATTCTGGCTAAGATTGAAGAGGGTCCCTTACCCAGCTGAGATGCTAGTGCAATAGAAGGACCAGGGAAGATCAGCACTACTGAATATTATCTTCACCTATATGCTAGGTGGCAGCCACCCTGGGTAAGGATTTCCACACAGATACCCGAAGGGCATTCTGGGACCTGTAGTTCCATTGGGCAGCCCTGTTGGGTTCCATGGGGACCACCAGGGGGAGCTGTATGCCCTAACACCAGAAGTACTCCTGGGTCATATTTAAAAGGAGGCACTTGGTCTCAGCCAGGCTAGTCAGAGTTGGGAGAGGAGCTGGACAACACTTGTCTAGGAGGAGGCAAGGAGAAGAAAATGTTTATTTTGTTGTTCTGTATTAAAAGGAAGAACACCTGTTAAAGGTATTTTTGTAAATAAGAAAAACGTTTATTTGCACCTGGGATTGTTTTGGTGTAGTTGTGTCTGAGGTTTGGGGGCACAGTGGCACCGCCTGGTGGTAACAGTAGTTGATAAATAAAGCTGTGAAATATTGTGGCGTATCTTTGAATAAGATATCCTAATCTTACCTTTATAGTAGTAAACAATCAGAATACAAACTGATAAACATTTTCTGATGCAATTGACAGCATTACTCCTTTCCCAAGGAAATCACAATTCCAAAAAATCTCTTAATAGTTTACAGAAATTTTATTTTCCTTGTGACCACTTTGACTAATGTTTTCAGTAGAATCCTGTATGCCACTTTTGGGTGTCGAAAGGTTCCTTAAAAGAACATTATAAACTGAAGCACTTTAAATGTGATGACAGGCAGTATGATAGAGTTAAAAAAATAAATGACTAAATTAGTTTCTGCCTCTGCTTCGGTTTGTGATCCATTTGTTTATTATTGTTAACCTGCCTGTTTTTCAAATGAAAAAAAAATCTGCAAACAGTTCAAACATACCCTGATTTAGTATATTACCTTGGATTCTGTTTTCAGCTAAATTTATAGTAAAACTAATGTTTTTGGTGGAATATTTTGTAGCATAACCTTGATCTGGCATCATGATGGCTCAGTGGTTAGTGTTATTGTTTCAAAGTTTCAGAGTCTCAGATCTGAATCATAATCTGTTCCCTGATTTGGTTAAGTTTGAATGTTTGCCCCCTATCAAAATGAGGTTTTTCTCTATGTACACCTTTTTATTGATATGCGAGATGTACATGTTAAGTTAAATAGTAACTTTAAATGTGCAGTGACCTTGCCTTGGATCCAGTGCTGCCAGGATAGTCTACAGCCTCCATGTCCCAGAACAGAATTAAGTTGAGTTAATATTAAGTAATTGATAGAGGGGTGGATACCGCTGACCTGGGTCTATAAAATGACAATGCTTGCAGAGATGAACAGTAAATTTGAAATCAGTCTATTATTACTAAGAATATTCAACTAAGGTTCCAACAATGGTCATATGAAAGAGTATTCAGTTGTTTTACATTTTTCCTCACAGGTCTTTGCACATTGATTTAAAAACATAAGATTCTAAATACTTTGTTATTTAATGGGCTTATAGTTTGTGGCAGGAGTTTGTGGCTTATGTGGCATTGGTGCTTTGTGTTGCTGAGGAACATGAGCACTTTGGGAGACACGTGTGGACGACTCAGCATGCTGACCTACAAACTGTCATTTGCGCCACATGCCTTATCTCTTCCTGCCAGCATTAGTCAGGAAGCAGCAGTCTGGTTAACACAAAAACATTTCATTGTGTCAACTGAATGTATGTGGCAGTGTTAATGCAAGTTTATGTACAAGAACTGGTATGGCTGACTGAGGTGCTGGTAAGGTCGGATACATGGAGGTGCACTCCGGTTCCTCTAGATTTAGATTGAGGCTTGACAGAGATTGATGGAGTACAGTGCACCATCAGGGGGAACAAATAAACTATCAGAGCAAGACAAACTGTGTCCTTTTTGAAACAATCTTCTTAAGCATGTCAGTTTAGGTTGAGCTTCCTGAGAGGTTTCAGACTTTTATGATAGGGGTTGATCTCCAGAGGAGGATGGTGACTGACAGTCTTTCTTCAAAAAGAGTAATAAGAGAGATCGGGAAGAGTAATATTCTGAGTTTTTTTATGTTGTTTTAGCCCTATTTGGATTATTGTTATTGCCTGGGAATGTTGTTGTTCTGTGCAAGCATAAACCTTGAAAGAGGGATTTTATTGTCTTTTGTTTTTCTTTCTTCTTATTTTAAAGGACACTTTTTAAACAGTATTTATAGTCCATATGTTTTGACATAGTGCAATGGTACTTCTTTATTGCATTTATTTATTTTGGCTATTGCAGCACAAAAAAACAAAATCAAAATTCTTTCACACATGCACTTCTGAACTCAGCGTCTTATTACTGCACCATTCGTCATATGTCCAAGTGTTTGACATCTGTGCTCTAACTCTAATATCTTTAGGGGATATGGTTCATCACAAGCGTCATTATAAAAGAAACACATCAAATGTTTTGTAATAAAGATAAATTATTTCAACTACTACAAATGAGGTATTCAAAAATATAGCCATAACCAAGGAATACCAATCTATTCAAGTGAAAAGCAGTGAACAGCCTATCTCAGTGATTTATTATATAAACTTAACAGTCAATTTTACACTGCTGTTTGACAAAGAGCAGCAAAAACTTATAGTTCATTTTGCACATATTACTGATTACTAATTTTTGTTAAACCTCCATCACAACTAATTTTAATTTTAAGTCTTTCTAAGATCACTTTTTCTTTTTGTTTCTGAAAACAATCTATGTAAAGACTATTTAAGCAACACATACTTTCCCTACAGTTTAAGAATTTTGTAGTTTTTTTTTATACCTTCTACTATGAAGTACACAACAAGTGCTTGTATGGAGTTAAAAGCTAAGCCAATTTTTCAAGATTTTTTTGTCAAACAGGTTGCAAAATACTGATTATGTAATTTAACATGTTTCAATGATAGTTCCACTTTCTTAAAGGTTTAAAAAATGTTAAACGTGTGCTCTAATTCATGTCTTGCTTTCATTAAAACACAATGCATAAATTCATGCACACAGTAAAAAAGCAAATCAAATAATATACAGTAGATATTTGCTGCTTCAATAACAACCAGCATTTTTTGTTGGGATTTTCCATTTCACCCAAAGGAAGTAGCAATCCAGGTCCATGAAGCTTAATTCCACTGGAATTCAAATGTATACAATTGTCCATAATATGTTTAGAAGCCACAGGTTTTAAGTATCTTTTCAGTGATAGTACCATTGTGTGGTCTCTCAATTTAGTTTTGTTGTGGACAGTGTTATCATGTTTTGTAAAATAAAACCCAATTTCATAGTCGGCTTCAGTTCCTTTCTACAAATGCATACATGGACTCAGTTGTCCTCATAAAGTTTCAAAACATTGTGCTGGCTGATTAGTGAATTTAATCTTTGTCTCTTCCTCTTAATTTCTGTTTTGGATTTTAAATTTATCCAGTTTCCCTCATCAGCCTACAGAGACAAAACAAATTTCATTATGAGTAAATTATGTCAATTTTGACCTGTGACTATTAATTGTCTTCATTTTCAGAACAGGGAAGTAGTTTAACAAATCATCTATGAATATGGTGTTCTAAGCACTTGCATATGCCATCTTTTATAGGGTATAGACATCCAAAACATCCATCCATTATCCAACCCGCTATATCCTAACTACAGGGTCACAGGGGTCTGCTGGAGCCAATCCCAGCCAACACAGGGCGCAAGGCAGGAAGCAAACCCCGGGCACACACACTAGGGACAATTTCTGATCGCCAGTGCACCTAACCTGCATGTCTTTGGACTGTGGGAGGAAACCCATGCAGACACGAAAAGAACATGCAAACTCCATGCAGGGAGGATCTGGGAAGTGAACTCAGATCTCCTAACTGCGAGGCAGCAGCGCTACAACTGCGCCACCCATCCAAAACATACAAGGATTATTTAAGAATGGTTGATAAGTTTCTTTTCCCTTTAAAGTATACCTGACATTCAGCACTCTAAAGGATAATAAAAGGAAATGTTTACTTTTTATGTTATAAAGAATACGGTACTAGTCCGAGTTTTGATCAGTGAGATGTGTTAAGCGATTTTCGCAGTGAATTTGCTGTGTTTGCCTGACACCTTTTCTAATTAACGCTTCCCTGAAAACCTGATGTGTGTCTGGTTTAGCTAAATTTCTTTTCCACATTGCCTAATAATGATTTGCAAGGCCAGTGTAACATCAGTGTTACAGAGCTGCAGGGACGTGTGGTCAGAGGAGGCAGGTGAGTTTTCATGAAAAGTGAAAAAAACTAATAATAATAACATAAAATAAATTTGTCCACTGGTCTGTGCTATATTTTTTTTTCTGTATGATTCCAATAATTGTAATTTTTATAGTCAAAATCGCTGAATTGGCACATTTCTAAATACAGGGGAGAAACGTGAGGTGTGGGAGCGACAAGCTGAGCCCCACCTTGGACTGTGCTGTCCCTCACATACTGCATTCAATTGGCGCGTGCCTGTTGTTGTCTCTCTGTATATCGCCAATATAATGTTTGCAGACACGTTTATTGTACATTCTGACTTTCCACATTCTGGCTAATATCTTTAATGAATGTGTGTGACATATTTAATCTTGTTGATCGCACATAAAACCGCAGTGAAAAGGCGCAAGGTGAGGCAGACAGTACCATGCCATACCGAAGGGGGCGCATGTGAGCCCAACAGGTGCTTGTTGCTGCTGTTCTTCCACACAGATGCACTATAAGTTAGCAATATCAGAAAGTCAAGTGCACTGCAGCAGTCTGTTTATTTTTATTTTTTGTTCTGACTGACTGCCAAAATAGAAGGTTAAGATTTCAAAACTAAAAGAAAATAAGTAGGGACTTTTACAAGAAGGTGACAGAGATTTTCGTGGAGAAGGATAGGTGCATGGACTTCATTCACAAATAAAGGTAAGACCATAAATGGTTTTCAGTTTTATAAATAAATGGGATCAGACTAAGAAAAAAACAATCCAATATTTAAAAACTAAATTTTGACCGTAAAAATAATATTCTTTTGTTTTTCTTGTTATCCTTTTGTTGAACAGTCTCTGTTAAAATTGATTAAAGCATCAGAATAAAAAGCTTAAAAATAAAACCTAAATATTTTGCAATTAAGGTCAAAATTGAAATCTATATTTTTTGTATGTCACTCAGTATTGTCATATGTAGTTAATGAGTATGAATTGTGAAATTCATACTTTAGAACACATAGAAGGTGCAGAGAAAATGTGCTTTCTCCCGCTGTTATAAATGTACTGTACTTTCTTAGCAAAATATGTGCCTTACTTATGTGTGTGTAAAGAATTCTGATGAGTTGCGAAACATAACCAATGTGCATGCTGCCAACTGAATAGTCAATAAGCTATTCTTCATATATTTGTAAATCTGACTCTGAAGGACTCTGTGCCTCACCAGCCATGAATCTCACTGCCCGTCACTGCAGAGTTGTAACATCCAGGTATAGAGTATAATATTGATCCCTTGCTCATCATTGGGTATGTCCTTTTAGAATTTCCCCCTTACAATTAATAACGTGCATCTAAATCCAATTTAAGGTTGGCAAGATGCAGTTCTACACAAAGTATGCCAAGCTTCTGTTATAGTAGCAAAGTTGTTAATATATGAAGTGCACTACCAGCATCAGTTTTACATGGTGAGAGGAGAACATGCAAGATGGAACACTGTGGACAGATCAATCTGTGAGTGAGTGCAAAGTTTTCACAGACATGACAATGTGTGCAAAAGCAAGAATAAACAGTTGTTTTTCTTTGTGTTTGTACACATTTGCCATCAGATGAAGTCTGTTAAGTCAAATTAAAACAACTCAGAATTGATTTGTATGTGATTCAATACATGCAATTGTGTGTGTTTGTAATTCAATACATATGCCGACATTTTAATATAGCTGTACTGAAATTATATTTTTTTCCTTCTAAAAGTTGCCTTGTTTTAGGGCCAAATACCATGCTGCATCAGTCCTTCCCTTTCCACTAAGAAAGTCCAACATTTATTCTCTCATTTGAATTCTTTGTTAGGGCTGCTGTGTCTGTGAAAAATTTGCTAGAAACAACCCACAACTGCTGTGTCTACTAAGTACGACTTTGGATTTTTTCCTTTCTATTGTGATGCCATTTTAAGTGAGTTTATAGCCGTTTTTTACCTAACTGAAACAACAGGTGCACCAACTGTTTTCAGATTTGGTTTGCTCTTCATCATGAATAGTGAAAGAATGTGAATGATTATAAGTGTGACATTTTTCAATGATTATTTCTTAAGTCTGCTCAACTGCAAAAGCAATTCATATTTGGGAAACAGTTCTCAATGTTTAATGTCAGTAAGAGTAGCAGGAGAGGATTTGTCAGGTTAACAAGGATAGGCAAATTCAGTCAACTGTGAGATGGAGGAGGGAGTCAGCGATCAACTCCTGGGAACTTACATTCAACAAGGTATTTTGTTGTTTTAAAAAAAGGAAAATATCAATTATGTTTTCTGAATAGAATTTCAGAGTTGTAACAGTATGGGCATTTGAAGTGCAGCAATTTAGGAAAAGTCAAGGAAGGACAGGAGCTAAACATGCACAGTAGTGAAATAGATTTAAAAACACAATGCAAATTGAGTTGGCCATGGCATTTCTACAGTAGTGTTCATTTTTATTATTTATTATTTTATCTCTCTAGTTCTCGCTGTGCCCCTTCAAGTTTGAGAACCTCTGCTGTAGAGAGCTGTCACCCTTGGTGAGGATTGGGGGTGCATGATGCACAAGACAGTCATCTCAGATGGGTTAAGCTGATTGCATCACACAATTAGAAAAGGACTAATCTCAATAACTTGAGATATAAGACTTGTGCATGAGAACAGCTGATCTAGCATTTCTCTGATTTTTGTCCCTGTTTTCTCTGTAACTGAGCCAATCCAGTATGATATGTAACATAATTTTATCTCGGGGAGGCACAGTGGTGTGGTGATTAGAATGCTGCCCCACAGCTCAGTTCACATTATTTTTAAAGAGTTAGTGGAAAGGTTAATAGTGTAATAAGTGTCAACATTTGTAAAGAAAAAAAAAAAAAAAAAAAACTTCAACATATACTAGTGACCTGATGATGTTTATTTAAAAGTAATAAACTATAAAGGAATTCTTTAGTCATAAGTTTTAAAAGAATACAACAAACAACCCAACACATCACTGAACAAAATTAAAAATTGTAAGCACTCACAAACATCCAATATTTGTATTCCACAGAATACCCATAAGCGTTAGAAGCATTTCTTTATGAAATGTGAATTGAAAATCATGTTTAGGCACCTGGATAAAGATTTTGCCCTTAGTTTAACTTAGAAAGCAACATTTAGCCCACAAAGAAAACAAACAGCATTTAGGCCACTGCAATCTGAATATAAGAGATGTGGCTATATAGCAATTAATTAAAAGAGAAGCAATTACTGTGGCAACAGGAATGTTTACTGTATCTGAGAATACAGGCAGATGGAATGTGGGAAGTGAAACTTAAAAGTATTGTGCTCTTTCTGAGTAAAAAGCAAGATTTCACAAATTGTACAAACAGTGAGAATTGTACACTTGCTAACTATTAACACCGAAATGCATATGCATTAATGTCTGTTTTTTTTTGGGGGGGGGGGATGTGATGAGAAGGGATGTATTAGAGAAGGGATATTAAAAACAATTATGGGTTTTCATAGAAAGATGTGTGTCTATCTTCTCACTGCCTTGTTAAAAATGTACACTTAGAGTGGATTATTGAATATTACATTTGCTTCCATAATTCTCAAGAATAGTTCATTAGAGGCAATGTACCAAACTCGCACGTAGGATACTTTTAATAGGCACTTTTGCTAAATGATTTTTCAAGAAAAAAAACTAAGAACCCAATGGCAAGAAATAATGCACATAGGTTACATTTATATGGAAAATGTAAAGGAATAGTTCCATTTAGATTCATCCACTGAGGTATAGACATTGGTTTAGCTGCAGTGCATCTCCTTGTGTATATATGAGGAGCATAAAATAATTTATCTACCTCAGTAGGAAAGAAAAGAGTTTAAAAAAAAAGTTTTATTTTTAAATACAGTCCCCTGGTAGCTTCATACACTTTATCCACTTTTCCTGCAATGACTTTAACCCCTTTGAAAAAAAATCTTGTGTTTGACCTTGCCTGCAGCAAAGATTTCTTCAAAACTCAGAACAGGAAATAATCTGAGGGAGCCAGGTCAGGACTGTAGGGTGGATGGTTCAGCTGCTGGAACCAACATTCTTGCATTGTCGTGAAGAAGCTTACTTGATTTGCATGAGGACTTTACTGACATTCTGTCTTAATTTAATATCAGACTTGTACTGAGGCACAACTGTGCATGAGTAACCTTGAGACATGTCACAACATGCCCAGACTTGTTTCACCATGCTTGCCACTTTCTTTAGTACTCAGGTATATACATTATAGAACACCCCTCACATTTTCAGGGGCCACTTTCTTAGGTTCAACAATTTAGTACCAGGAAGAACCACCTCTTTTCTCTAGAACAGCAACAGTTCTTCAGGTCTAAATTCAACAGGGTTTTGAAGATGTTTTAGGAATTTTTTTTCCCCACATTGAATCAATACCATCATACACTTCATGGTTAAGACAATGCATGTTTTGTGACATGACTCACTATTCTTGTTTTAGATCTGAGTTGACAACTTAAAGATATTTAATAAAGATTTTCAATAATATGGGAAATCCAGTGAAGAGTGGCTAGGCTGCTTCCCAGGTTTAGAGGGGATGAGTTATGAGAAAAGATTAAAAGGAAAAACCTTTAAAGTTTAGCAAAAGGAGATTAATAGGAGACATAATTGAACAGTTTCAAAATTATGAAGGGAATTAGTACAATGGAGCAAGATTGTTACTTTAAAATGAGTTCAGCAAGAACACAGGGACACATTTGGAAACTTGTTATGGGTAAATTTCTCACAAACATTAGGACGTTTTTCTTCACACAGAGCACCATAGACACATGCGATAAGTTACCAAGTAGTATGGTAGACAGTCAAATTTTAGGGAGCTTCAAAACTAGAATCAGTATTACAGTGGTGCCTTGTACTTCAAACTAAATTCGCTTCAGGAAGCCATGCGAACTCTAAATTATTCTAAGTCTGAATCGATTTTTCCTTTTAGAAATAATGGAAAGTGAATTAATCTGTTCCCAGCCCTTAAACAATACCCATTTCGATAAACTTAAACAGCAAATACACATAATTTAAAGTAAAAATAATACAAATGCCCTAAATAATAAATTAAAACAAGAAAACAATAAGTAAAATATGTAAATATAGTATAAAAAAATAAAAATTACATTTACTGTACCTTAGTGAGGAGTGGTGATGTCCCTTGTGGATAACATGGTTAATAGGTAGGGGTTATATATATATAAACAAATACACCTAAAATAAAGGGAAAAAAGCACTGAAAACACACAAGCCTAACAAATTAGATGCTTTCACAGTGAGAGTGAGAGACGACATCTATTGCTGCTTTTTGTCACTGTGTGTGCAGTTTGAACGTAGAAGCATCGTTCAATCTCCGGATCAAGTTACTCTCAAATTTAGTGCTTGAACTCTGGAATGTTTGAAGTTAGAATCATTTAAATTACAAGGCACCACTCTATTTTGGAAGAATGTGGATAGGACTAGTAAGCTTCTTTGGACTGAACTCAACTAGATTGTTCTAATGTTCTAAAATCAGGATGGGTGACGTGCATGTTTTCATGGTCCTGTATAGTACGTATAATTAAATAAATATGTATAGTAACTTTGTCGGAGACTCTGTCAGCCAACACACTGATTAAGTTTTTCATGGTAGACAAGTAGGGAATGTCTTTAATGGTCAGTAATAAGCAACAGCACAAAAACAAAAAGGATAGGAGGTTTTCAATCTACATTTTTCTGAGTCTAAGACTCTCTTCTCAGCTAATAGAGTAGGGATTACATAAATATAAAAGTCCGAGTTCATGAATATAGTACAGCAAGTCACCAGCCTTTTACTTCATCCAAGGCCTAGTTAGCATGGTTAGGGACACTATCCAATTAAAGATGCCTCAGGAGGAGTTTTTTTCTTTTTGTACAGTAAATACAGCAACAAAAATGTATTTTTTATACAGCCCCAAATCATGCAAGGCCCTGTTTTTTAATCTAAGAAGAAAAGGAAAAAAACTCTCAAAAAAACTTGCAGGAAAGAAAATGGAAGAAATCTTGATAAGAGCAATTCAGAAATAAACCCCATTCCAGGTAGGTTGAGCATGCAATGGGTTTTAAAAATGTGGTAAATACAACACACAAAACAGAATGCAAGGAATCATCTTCACAGAGCTAGATGGCCAATCTATCATTGCCACTTCAAAAATACAAAACAATAGTGCAAAATACCATTCAAAGCGCTGAGACTGCTGTCAAGGAAAAATTAAAGAATAGATTATGCCATTCACTAAATACAGATCACATATAAGGCTACAGATTTGTTAAAATACATCAAAAACAAAGTAGATATTAATTAACATAAATGAAAAACAATATCTGTCCATCCGTTAATTGTAGAACCATGGCCAGAGTGTAGAAAATGAGTCAGGCAAGCAAGACACAGTCAGAGTCCTGCATGAAACAATGACAATTTGTCTCAGATACAGGTTCAGTTGACTGAAAGAGGTGGCTGCCCTCTTCTCATGTGACGATCGTATAAGGTGATTCAACTTCCCTCGTATTTCGCATGACCTTCCACTTACCTTCTGGGGCACATCTTCATTGCAATATTTCCACCTTTCCTCATTGGAAAGAAAATGGCATGGGAAAGGTGCTAAATAAATAAAATGTTCATAAATGCAGTATACATAAATTCTCTAATATATAAGGCAACTTTGAAAAAGTTCTGGAGTATTTCTGGTGTGGAGTTACACTAATCAGATGTCATATTATGCAACCTCTAATTGTGGTATATGTCAGATTTGCCAACTACAATTGCCGATCTTGTCACTAAATCACATCAATGTAGCCATCTGTGCATATTTGAAAGTTGTTTGTGTATATTGCAATAAACCCACAACTCAATCAAAAGCAGTAAGAGTATTTTACATACCCATGGGTATCTTCTTTTAAATAAATTACAAGTTTCCATTTCTGCTGTCTTTCATTTGTAAAATATGTCATTTGAATGCATATATATGCTAAGGTGAGAAGCACCTCACTGCTAAGTTAATCTACTTTTAACAAAGAGCCCATCTATGTTCTGTCACATACAGTGAAAGACTTAACCATTGAATAGCTGAGCTTCAAAAACTCAGTAATAAGTAGTTGTGTATGATTGGTCACTTGTTGTACATGTCACACCATTTCATAAAAGATGGCTCATCTTTTTATGTATTGTTATGCACAAACTTTTTTGAGACTGCATGTGGATTGTGAGGTTAATATAAAATAAGATGAAGTTTGTACTAGGGAAATGTCATCATCTTCTTCTTCTTTAAAAAAAGGAAATATATGGTTGAAGAAGTCCTAAAAAAGCTATCGAATGGTAGTAGTTTGGAATATGAAGACCTTGAGTCACAGTTTTGACTAGATCTCAGAATTAAAGACAGTATCAAGTTTTACAAGTATAGTGTGACAGGTGTCTGGTCACACTTACAGGTAGTCTAATCTAGTCACCATTAAAATATCTGACTATGCCACCCAGTTTTATTAAGAGACTGGGAACTCTTGAAATTTACCGATAATAGTGTACAGGTTTCTTCAAATTGGGTGGTGAGTAAACACACAATGAAAGACACAGCAGAAATTTCAGGAAAAGCATCAGTAACTTCTGTTACCCAAGACAGTATGATGTACATTAAAAAGATAAACAAACATAAAAAAATCTAACAATGTCAGGAACAAAATTCCTTTTTTTAACACTCTAAATGTCTGTTAAAAACATGAAGTGGATGATACAACCTTTAGTGTTGCAGTCGTCCAACTGTCCACGGATGTACTCCACAGATGTATTCTATTCACTAGACACTTGTTTCCCAACAGAAATTTTGTCAAATTGTTGAAAGCCTATCAGCGTCTCTTCGTCATTGTTTTTTTTTTTTCCCACTCTGAGGCTCCTTGTGTTGCGGAGACCTAGGCTAGTCTTGCTTCTCATCCGCCAGCTTTGCTTGGTTCTTTCATGTGGCTTCACTCTCTCTCTGGACCCACAACTGGTGTCTTCTTGTGGAACTGTCTTTTCCACCCTGGAGGTAAGTGTTGCTGTCCTTGTGCCTCACGTTGTACCAGCCATGTACCCTAGTCTGCCTGCAAGCCCCTGTGCTCTGTGTGAGTGACTTGGCAGAGTTCTCAGTGGACGGTACCTCACCCCTGTCTTCTAATGCCCAGAAGTTTAAATCTGCTTCAGTCTCTGTCTAGATTAACAGAACCATGGATTCAACAATAGCACATACCAAATTTCCTGGGCTTAACAAATAATGTAGACACAGGTTAACAAAAAGTATTGTTGCCAACCATCAATGAGTGCACATATGCTGATTACAAACCAATATCCCCTGACATGTTAATTTCCAAGTCAGGTAAATACAAACATTTTCCAAGGAAGAAGCAGTTCTGTTATCACAATTTTGTAGTACAGTAATCCCTCCTCAATCGCGGGGGTTACGTTCCAGAACCCCCCGCGATAGATGAAAATCCGCGAAGTAGAAACCATATGTTTGTATAGTTATTTTTATATATTTTAAGCCATTATAAACTCTCCCACACTGTTAACATTATTAGAGCCATCTAGACATGAAATAACACCCTTTAGTCAAAAGTTTAAACTGTGCTCCATGACAAGACAGAGATGACAGTTCTTTCTCACAATTAAAAGAATGCAAACATATCTTCTCTTCAAAGGAGTGTCTGCATCAGGAGCAGAGAATTTCAGAGAGAGAGAGCGAGCGCTCGCAAAGAAAAGCAAACAATCAAAAAATCAATACGTGTGCTTTTAAGTTTGCCGAAGCACCGCAATAAAGCGGCATTTTTCAGAGGAGCGTCAGTATCTTCTAAGCAAACAGCCTCTGTGCAAACAACCCCTCTGCTCACACCCCCTCCGTCAGGCGCAGAGAACGTCGGAGAGAGAGAGGGAGATTAAAGCAAACAATGAAAAAATCAATACGTGTGCTTTTGTGCTTTTAAATATGCCGAAGCACCGCAATAAAGCGGCATTTTTTAGAGGAGCGTCAGTATCTTGTAAGCAAACAGCTTCTGTGCAAACAGCACCTCTGCTTACACCCCTTCCGTCAAGCGCAGAGAATGTCAGAGAGGGTGAGAGAGAGGCAGAGACAAGCAAACAATCAAGCACCGCGCGGGAAGCATATCTTATAGCATTGAGGAGTTTTAGTTAATATGTAATACATGCTCTGATTGGGTAGCTTCTAAGCCATCCGCCAATAGCGTCCCTTGTATGAAATCAACTGGGCAAACAAGCTGAGGAAGCATGTACCATAAATTAAAAGACCCATTGTCCGCAGAAAGCCGCGAACCAGCGAAAAATCCGTGATATATATTTAGATATGCTTACATTTAAAATCCGCGATAGAGTGAAGCCGCGAAAGTCGAAGCGCGATATAGCAAGGGATTACTGTATTTGTACGTTTAAGTAGTTCAAACTTTTGCAAGACAGCAAATACCTACCGTATATACTCACATATAAGTTGGGTCTTGAAACTCAAAAAATCGATCATAAAAATTTGATCTCGACTTATACGCTTGTTCAAAACTGTGACACTTTTTTTTTTTTTTTACATCTTCTTGTCTTCTCCAATCTCGCACCAGTTTCTAAAATGCATCGAAGTTTGTTGCAGCAGCGCAGTTACCAGTTTCTTTCGCTACTTCAACGACGTTTAATTTAAAAGTAGCTTCATATTTTCTTCTGATTGAATGCTCCATCGCAGATAAGGGATGATATTATGATAAAGGTGTATGAGGGTGTAAGATACAAAAAAACACATTAGTGCAAATGTTGCTTCGGAATAGTTTGGGTATTACCATGTGGTCACATAGGCACAATAGAGAGAGAGACAGGTTAGGAGCACACGCTGATACAGTGCCGTACCCACATAGAAAAAAAGGCAGTGTGCTCCATGGTTACCCTCTCAGGTGGGCATTAGCATATCATAATCTCTTGGACCAATAGCGTGAGTTTTCCGCATTCGACTTATACGACTGACATTATAAAATACCAGAAATTGTACAGTAAAATCAAGTCCTGACTTATCTCCGCGGGAGAACTTATCCGTAGGTACTGTATATAAGGTATATTCTGTAGACAGCCATCACAATTATCAGTAACATGATTATTCAGGAAATTTGCCTTTCAACTCATCATCCCAGTCCCAACAATGGCTGTCTATTGCCTCTTCATCTACTGTCTTTTAGATGTAATATTTACATCATCCTTTGACTAAGAGAGAAAAGAAACCACCCAGTGTACACAAAATGTCCCCCTCTGACAATAGGGATACTGGAAGTAACTATAGTGAGGTCTAATCTGCTGCCTTTGTAGCCAAAGAAGGTTTTCCAATGACCCCAGATTCTGTCCAGAGGTACATTCAAAAGTGAGTTGGAGTCAGGGTGCACTAACAGGAGAAACAAGCCATGAAAGACAGTGAGACGGAGAGTGGCAGACTGACTGATGGACAGGGAGACAAGAGGTAGACTGACTGATGGACAGGGAGAGGAGAGGTAGAAAGCTGTATGGTACTTGTAGCTGCATTTACCACAAATTACCAAAGTTCAGCAGCTCTAATGTGCAAAATGGGATTCAGCAATAGCCTGACACATTGAAATGATTCCACAGACAAAAAATCTTCATTTAAAAATTATAGTAAAAATTCAAAGTAAAACAGTTCACACAAAAAAAGAGGAAAAATTGATATAGCAAAGAAAAGTTCTTGTTTAAGAAAAGTTCTGTTTGAAGCTTAAAAATCTTGTTTCATGTCTTTAAGTTCTCTCATACATCTGAACCATTTCTAAACGTTCTGAAAATTGTATATCCCATTTTCATGCTGTAAATGGGTCTTTCAGTCACTGCAAGCACTGGGACCTATTCTAAACAACAGCTGACTCAATTAACAAACTGTATCTTAGTTATAACAAGAAAGTACTATCTCGTATTAAAATGATACAAACTTGTATAAAGTACATCATTTTATCAATTTGCTCTTTTGTGAAACACAGGAAGGCCATTTGTTCTAAGATACTTTTTGGCCAGTTTAGTGTTTGCTTAAAAGTGTTAATTCAGATGTATTTTTAGAGATTTAAATATTATTATAGACATTAGTGGACTATTTTTAGCACTGCTTCTTTTGCCCCTATAATTTATAAATTATATTAAAATATTTTTCCTTCTCACTGGATGGATGCTTCTGTGTGGAAAGTACAGACATAAATTAAATCTATGGATGAAATATTAATCAGAGCAATCAAAGTCTATTACTTTACAACATCTGCTACATGTGGTTAAATTATTTATTCTGCTTGAAAATAAAACAAATGCACTATATTGGAATTATGTCTAAACATAGTACATGTATGCATATGCTGTACATTTTCAATTAAGTTTGTTTGTTTTCATATTTAAGATAAATAAAGCTCAAGACTTCATTCAAGCAATTAGAATTTTCATTATTCTGTTTTCTTCCCGACATTCAGTTATCATATTTGACTTTAAAATAAGCATTAATAAAATTCACAACTTATCATCACCATAATTTTAATTTAAAATTTCTAGTAGTTTCCTTAATAACACTAGGTGGTTGTTGTAGGAGTTCTTACCAGTTGCCAGAATAAGACAAGATTTTCTGTAGTGTGCTTTTTAATACATCTGGAAAATATGTTCACTTAAGCAAATTTAAAAAAATGTCTTATGTCATTCCATGGTTCATTCATGTCACTATACATTTATAAATATTTTAAACCCTCTAATAAGACATGGCCATAGAAAGCTGGAAATACCAGCAGCATCAGTTCAAAAGCAGGAAATCACCAGTAAAAACATGTATATGTATTGTGGATTATACATATGCATGTGTACTGTGACAAAATAACATACAGTAGTTTGCTTCAGTGACTTGACTGATCTTTATAGAATCACAGTGCCTACTCACCCACATTAGGTGTTTTTGCATTTTATTGTATTACTATTATATCTTCATATAATAACACAAAAATCTTTAAATGAATATATTTTATACCTATATTGTATAGACATGTACCAGCTGTTTTAGTGATGCTGCTGATTTCACTGGTATTTGCATTGAGCATAATTTCACTCGCCTCTGGCTGGCACTGGTGTTAGATAATATTTTAAAAATAAAACAAATCAAATATATACAAACATATGTCCCTAGGTTATCAGGAATTGGTGTGTATTTGTTTATTCCCACTTTATTATAACTACAATCTTTTTTTGTAGAGCTGCATTTTTTTAATTATCTTTTAGCAATTTTAATTTGAAACATACCATTTAAGTAATTTTTCCTGATTCTTTCATTTTAATTTATTGGCCTGCACATTCCACATTACTATCTATGAAGGCAACAAAAACTGATAGTATACATAATACATTAGACATATCTGTCGCATTTTGAGTGTCTTGCTTTTGAAATCTAAAGCAAC
Organism: Polypterus bichir lapradei; assembly: GCA_026402145.1. Lineage (NCBI taxonomy): Eukaryota > Metazoa > Chordata > Cladistia > Polypteriformes > Polypteridae > Polypterus > Polypterus bichir. Next base: position 47,994,807 of record JANRMT010062818.1, on the reverse strand, counting down.
AAAATGTGAAGGGAAACAAAAAAATGGTGGAATAAAGGTGTCACATTACATGATTTGTCTTGTGATTTTCAGTCATTGCCTACATTTGCCTCATTTTCAATCTTTCTTAAGAAAATAGGTATTTAACAAGTCTAAGAAAATAATAATGTAGCTACAGCAGAAGTCACATCTTTTTCTGATAGTGATCTGTAGTGAAATAAATAGACTGTATATTGAGATGCTTTCATATGTATACTGTAAGACACACTCTGTACACTGAACTTTACACTATATATTGCCTTATAAGTATGTATGGGGTATTCCATGTCAAATCAACCGATTTTCCATAAATTCCATACATTTTATTCTCAAAAAATTCTGAAAAAAAGACCAGGTATATCCATGTTATCCAAGAGACACCCTGTAAAATGATTTGATGTAAGATCAATACTTTCCAAGATAAAGCAAATTTTGTAAGGAGAGAGGGGTGTCAAATTTGACACAGCTTTATTTTTTCATCAATTTCACAACATCTCAAGAACTAAACCTAGCAGGCTCAAATTTTGCCTACTGGTACATAGCAAAATGAAAATATTTGGCCCAGATGACATCATTTGGTAAAAGCAGACCTTCAAAAATGGAAAAAAATATTTTTGCGTCTTTGGCTTTGCCATGTTAGGCATTCAGAAAGCATACTTCTAACTGATACAGCCTGTTGAAATTTTTTCCATGTTTAGATACCTACACGGGACTTTTCAAATGGTTACAGACAAAGAAGAAACTGTATCAGGGTTTGACCAGCAGACCTCTCAAATGTGAAAAAAATCATTTGGGTCTAATTTTCAGACTTGCTTAATGCACTGTAGGAATGTCCAGACATTTTTAAAATTTTCCTGTATCCTACCTGGTCCCTTCTTTCTCAAAAAACAAGTCTTATGTGAATCTTTCATTTTTATTTTCCATTCTGATCATGGGTTAGATTCACCATTTGTCAGTAATGATAATCATCATGTTCTTTATTACTAACTTCAGTATAGGATTAATGGAAAAAAATAAATCACAAAAGGCACATTAAGCACAACACATGAACAACAACTGCTTAATTCATCATTAAATACAATGTGACCCATTTCATTTCTGTTTCAATTGAAGTGCAAATTGTAGTGTATTTTTGTCTTTGAAATCAAGATGGTACTGCCTCTCACTGACTGTTGTAGGACATACTGTAATGGTACCCAACAAATATCATCTCTAGGTGACCAATGGAAAGACAGTACATGATAGTTTGGAACCATGAAACTTATCAGAATGTGTGATTCTGCTTCACTCTTGCCACAAATCACAACAATCCAACATTTTTCATCATACATGCCCCAAACATAGCCTGTAATGGGACACTGGTCAAATGTGAGGGATGCATCTGTTCCATCAAGAGTGTGATCATAAAAGGGCAGCATCTTGGCTGCCTTCTCAATGGTGGATATTCGAACAGTCAATCAACTGTCTTCACCAGACACCTGGCTGACTCACACCTGGAGTTTGTCATCTTCTGTAGGGATGTAACAGTGGTATTCTCAAGTACCAGGTCCTCCTTAGGCAATGGAGAATCACATTTTATGTTTAGCAACATGAGATAGGACATCGTCATTTGATATGAAAAAAAGCTTGACATTTTTGATAACATACTGATAGAAAGCGTAATGATTACTGTATTATCGTGGTATTTCCCTCTACTTGCCCTTTACCTGTTTCCTCAAGGGTAAGTGTTCTCGTCAAGTTCGTTATCGGGTTGGTCTACTGTTGCACTTTAAGATGAACACACACACACATAGATAAACACACACACAGACCCTAACCACAACAGTGCTCCATGAATGACACACACACGCTGATTAACCCATAACACTTTAAATCACACAAGTACTATAGGAATAACAGCCTGTCATTCAGCACTTCAAGAGACTTACTTATTTTCGGCACGAACAACAATACGATGTTTTAGTGATATCTCAGACCTAAATATTACTTTTGGTCTACAAGAATACATTTAAACATACAAAGACTCAGCACTCTTGACTATAGGCCATTCATCAGCTAAGAATACCTTCTTTCTCGTATTTGTTCCTCCTATTGAGTATAGCGCTCTCACTCTCAGCCTTATAAACCTCGCAGCACAGAAATAATGGCAAAAATTCGGCTATCACCAGGTGCTCAAAGAAATCTAACTTATTACTTCAATCACTCTAGACATTAAGACAAAGAATTGAAAGTTAAAAGCAGCATGGTATTTATTACAAGAATAATAATAATACCACAAAAACAAAGAATACTAGAAAATAGGTACTGATAGGAAAGTCTGAATATATAGTCTTTAGAAAAAGCTTACGAAAAAGTTACAGATGACAAGGATGAATGTCCCAGGGAAGCGTTTGATTTAGCAATCGATGTTCATGATGCCTTTCTGACGACCAGGGCCGTCTTCGTCCGTTCCTCTTCTTCTTCTCCTTCTTCTTCTTCTCTTCTCCGCTGCTTCTCTTCTCCTATCTTGCTTTTCAAACCAAGGCATATTTATTATGAAATGTCATGCCTTGGTTTCACAACACATGCACCTGATTGGCTGGCTGTCAAAATGATTAATGAATTAATTCACTATCCGTTTTCCCACACAACAAAACCTTTGATGTACTCTGAGGTATCAGTAGTTCTTCCTGGCCCAGGCTGTAAACCAAACTATTGTTCCAGATGTCCATCCATAAAGTAATCAATAGCCTGAGGTATCAGCTCAGCATCCTTTCCCAGGCTATAAACCAAATTAGCACTAAGCTATGAACAAAAGTAAGGTGTAAGGGAAGAAAACCTGCTTTAATTTGTCTTAGTTCATCTGTTGTCTTGTCTTGAACAAAATATAATGGAAACCAAAATGTACAGATTTTATACACCATAACAATTACCATCATTGACACATGGCACATTTAGCCTATGTTTAGGATGGAAAAGAAACATGAAAGAGTTGCATAAGAAAAGTAAGTTTTGTGTTTTGAGAAAGAAGGTGCAATGTAGAATACATGAAAAATATTTTTTAAATTATCTGCACATTTCCACATGCCATTATGTTACTCTGAAAATGAAATCCAAAATGATTTTTTGGATTTGTGAGATCTGCTACTCAAACCCTGATACAGTTATTTTTCTGTTTATTGCTTTTTCAGAAAGTCTATATAGTGTGATGGGCGGCTGGGTCCCATGTCCGGCCAGGACGCCCCTGTTGCATATGTTCCGGGGGAGCAACCGTGGACAGCTCAATACCTCCCCCGGGACGCTTGGTGGCAGCCTCCCTGGCCGACGGTGATTCCCCAACCTCCCGCATGGCTCCATGGGAGATGGAGTCCTCCACAGCCTGGTTGGGAGCTGGGATGGCCCCTAGGGGGTGCTGCCTGGAATCAACAGCCCGGCTGGATGAGTCTTCAGCCCCACCTGGAAGTGCAATTGGGACCAGGTGGTCAAGCACCTGGAACGTTTCCAGGTGGGTTATAAAAGGGGCCAGCCACCACCACTCGAGAGCCCGAGTGGGGAGGAGGAGGACCAAGCTTGAGGAGGAGTGGTGGTAAAGGAGAAAGAGAGTGTTTTGGTGGTGTTGCTGTGCTTTGTGACTGTGTATTACCTGTGGGTCACGGGGCAGACGTGTGCCCACAGCGGAAGAAAAATAAAAGCCTGTGTTTATTTTGTACAAGCCTCTGCATCAGTCTGTGCCGGGTCGGGTGCTATATAGTGCCTTATTACAATAGTTATCTGTATAAGGAAAAAAAATCAAAAGTCTGTGTTGGTTACAAATCTGTGTTTCTGAAGATGAACTTAGCTAAGCCAAAAACTCTAATTAGATTTTGGTCAATTTCAAGGGACTGATTTGACCATGCAGGGTAATCTGGACCAAATGTTTTCACAAATTATACCAATTAATGTACCAGCATGCAAATTCTGAGCCTGCTCGGTGGTTTAGTTCTTGAGATATGGACTTGTGAAATTTGATGAAAAAATAAGGCCAGAAAAAATTGACACCCCCCTCCTCTTGGTAAACTGGGTGTATATTGGATAGTATTGATCTTATATAAAAAAAAATTACAGGGTACCTCTTGACTAGCATGGGTGCACCTGGTAATTTTTCCAGAATTTACCTATATGTATACTGAAGTGTATTTCATGTGTACTGAAAGCATGGCTGTGATGGAGGAGTGCAATGTGAAGAGTTGTTACACTTGGCAGCATGGCTCATTTTCAGTCAGTTTTTATGAGTGATCAACAGAGCAGTAAACATGCTGTCATTGTTAACATTTTAAAAATGAAGCTGTGATGGCATTGATCATTTTTGTATTGAACAGGAGCAACCCACAAGCACTGCAGTATTTACATTTATTTATTGGGAGATGCTTTTATCAAAAGTGACTTACAATGTTTAAGATACAATTGGTTACATTTCTTTTTGTTTTCTCCAATTGGAGCACGGGTAGGTGAAGTAACTTGCTCAGGGTCACACAGTGTCAGTGGTGGGATTTGAATCCACAACCTCAGGATACAGTGTCAGTGGTGGGATATGAACCAACAACCTCAGGGTTTGAAGTCCAAAGCCTTAAACACTGCACCATGGATTTTGACCAGGCTCAAGATACCTTTTACAGACTCAGAGACAGTTAAACACTGCATGCTAGCTATTGTAGATAAGGTAAATGATGACAAAAAAGTTAGAGAAATTGTGGCTTCATCTATTAGAAAGGTGTCTCTCTCTACACAACAAGTCTTTATAGAGTGGAACATCTTGGCAATAATGTTTGGGAAAATCTTTTGAAGGCTCTTTAAAAACCTGAGGTAACGTCAACTGCTGTTTGAGTCAACGGATTATAACAAAGTTGCATGGCTTCTTGAATTAGAAGGATATAGTACAAGTGAATTGCTTTCTCAAAAGATTGCCTCTTTTATTGACAAACATGAACTTGATCTGCAAAAGTTTAACTACTTGTTTACCATTGGTACCTCAACTATGTTTGGTACAGCACAAGGTCTGGTAGCTACACTATCTTCAAAAGTCCCTGTTATGTACTTTATAACATTACATTGTTCACCAGCCTGTGTTTTGTGCAAAGCTTAATGGTGAGCTGAAGCATACCGTGAATCCATATATGAGTATTGTAAATTTCTTTCGCTCAACTCCCAGCCTGCAGCATCACCTCTTTAACCAGCTGCTGGCTGACATGTCAGTAAAACGTGCTGACTTACTTATACGTAGTGGTGTCAGATGACTAAGCAAAGAAAAGGTCATGGATTATTTCTGTGAACTCTGCAACGAAATTGTCTTTCTTGTGTGAGGGTAAACACAAACGGACACTGCAACTCTTGAAGTAAACACTAACATTTTACTGCAGTTGTCTTCTTTCTGTGTGACATTTTTAAACACTTGAACTTACTTAATTGAAGTTACATCACTTCCTACAACAAATGTTCTTTAGTATATCAACAAGCGCGCATAAATTGCACCAGTCTTGACAGACTTAGTTTGCCCGTGATCCTTTCTTCATCAACCTGAGTCAGAGTTCTGTGCCAAAGCCAAGGGAGTACTAACATAATTTGTACTGATGAAAGCTATTTACAAATGGAATTAGTTTATGTACACTTGTCCTTTTCATTAAAACAGCAGTTACAATCTTTTGGTACAGTTGAGTTTTGAATTACTCAGGTTACTCACTATCAGGACCAAACTATGAGTCAACTGGCCTTACTAGTTTTGATGGTAGGATCCACTTGCATATGTGACTCAAGTTTTTCTCATTTGAATGCTATAGAAGCCAAACTACACTAACATTTCAGAAGCAAGACAATGAAATTTTTCTCACTGATTTAATTGAGGATTGTTTCAACAGTTGTTTGACAAAGATCGAGATAAAACACATGAAAAACGTATTCCTGTATAAAGCTCGAGTAGTAAATATGTGATATTTGTATATTATACACTGCAAGAAAGAAGAATACATATTTGTATTTATGCTCCTGGTTATACCTTTTAGTGTTTATCTTGATTCTTGCCATATGCTCATGATTAGTTCTACTATTCCCAGCTTAATCTGCAGGATACTGTTTTTTAATGATGAACACCATATTCTGTTATGTTCAGATACTCTTGATGACAGTGTTGTATTTGTATTTTTTTCTCTGTAAAAAATTTGTGACTATGGACTGTTTTTTACAGTACTGTATCTATTTTGGTAAATGCATTTAATGCTGTATAAAATTATTGTACCAGTGGAATACTAAAATTTGGATTGATAAAATAAAAGGAGAGGAATAAGCATTGCTATGTAACTTAACTAATAAAAAGTTTATTATACTCTAACACAGAACTTCAGTAGTAGCATTTTACCAATCGTGTGTTAAGGCCAGGCTCCTATGACCCCACTTGATTTTAGTATTTTGCCCTCTTGTTCATAAAACTGAACTGGCCTATTATAGAGTGTATGTACTTCAGTACAGTGTGTTTCTGTGCACACTGATATGCATTTCAGCAATGAATGTATTGTGAGGAATAAATGTCCTAAAGGTGCCTTAATACATAATAATGTGTGCTTCGAAACATGCAGATACAGACCTTGAGAGAGAGAGGAACTGTGCCAACAAATGCAGGACAGGGCACCAGTCCATCACAGGGCAAACACCTAGATCAATATAGCAATGTCAATTCATATAACCTGCATATCTATGCGGAGTGGAAAGACACCCATGCAAGGAGGACCTAGGATGTAAGCCTTGGTCTCTTCACTGTGAGGCAACAGCACAACCACTGTACTGTCCTATAACTAAAGCAGCACAATAAATCTTTTGTAAACTATTTGCTCCCCTATGAAGTCTTTAATTGCTAAGTTCTTCTTAAACTAGCTTCCTTTTGCAATGTGGCGGGCAGCCGGGTCCCATGCCCGGCCGGGATGCCTCTTCTACTTATTTTCCAGGGGAGCAGCCATGGGCTCCTCAGTACCTCCCATGGGACACTTGGTGGCAGTCTCCCTGGTTGACAATGGTGCCTCAGTTTCCCGCAGGGTTTCATGGGAGATGGAATTCTCCCCAACCCTGTGGGGATCTGGGGTGGCCGCCAGGGGGTGCTGCATGGATCCCGGAACCAACCTGGACACCTCTACATTCCCGCCCGGAAGTGCAATTAGCAACAGCTGATCAAGCACCTGGAGCACTTCCGGGTGGATTATAAAAAGGGCCAGCATCCACCACTCAGGAGCCAGAATTGGGAGGATGAGGATGAGGTTGCGTGGGAGGAGTGGTGGTGCCAGAGGAGAAGTGTTTTGTGTTGCCTTTAGTGCTTTTGGGACTGTGTTGTGGCTGCAGGGAGAATGGGGAAGACGTGCCCTCCAGCTGAAGAAAAATAAAGTCTGTGTGCTTTTACACATGCCTCTGGGTCAGTCCGTGCTGGGTCGGGCGCAATATAGCATCTTTTATCACAGCACCGACTACACATCCCTATCTCTCTGAACACTTGGAATTTTAAGATTAATACTGATAGTATAATATTTTATAAATTGTTACATTCATTTAAATGATTTAGACTATTAATCGTTACAAATTCATATTCAGTTAATATTTCTATGTTCTTTAAAAGAAATGAAGAAACAGTGTTCTAAGGTTGCTTTACTTTAACAGAGATATTTTCTATGTTGCAAATGGTTATGTGAAGAAGTGGGGAAAACATAAGGGAAGGGCAGAATTGTGGTTTGGTTTGAGAAAGTATGTCTACAATAAAGAAAGCCATCCCAGAAAAATATCCGTTGCATTCTATTTCTCCAACCACCAGCTCACACCCCCAATACTTACACATTATTTAAAATAAAAGAGTGGACTATAGCAGATACCCATTCACACTCCCAGCCACTTGGAGTCTTTTTACACCTGCCATAAAAGTTTTCTGCATTAAACATATAGGTGATTTTGCAAACACTAAAGAATTGTAAAGAATCACTTGTGCATACCTGTTGACATCTGTAACTAACCATCAGACAACAGCTGAAGAGCAATACAGTACTGCACATCAGCAAACCTGCAATTTGATAAAGAGCAAGGTATAGACACAGTTATATGGATAATGGGCTTGTGAAGTCTTCATGTAGGTTCCCTATATATAATATTCTTTTTGAAAAGTAATCACACCCTGCGCCATCTGAAAAAGTGCTAGAATTTTTAATATGTAATTAAATTAGATATATTTATTAATCCTCAAGGGAAAATTCAAATGCATACTGCAGCAAGAACATAGAATACACAGATACCAACTCAAAGTACAATATAGGTCAATAGAACAAAAAGATATGATACAATAAATTTTATGCTAAAATAACTGTAGTAAATTGAGTCTGTAATGCCTTCCTATAGCTTCTGGCTGAAGTAAAGGACTGGACATTCAAATGAAAAGATCCCCAGAGGCACCACTTATTGCACCCTGTGTGTAGTTAAAAGTACTCCTAGTAAGGACCTCATGGAGCGGATGGGCAGAATTGCTCATGATGGCATCCAGTTTTTCCACCATCCATTTTTCACAAAAGCCTTCAGACCTGGAGCTGTTCTTTCTGTCAAGTTTGTTTAGGGGTTTTGCATCACATGAACTCAAATTGTTTTCCCAGGAAACCATAACATAGAACAATACAGTGACTACTGCAGAGTGCTCACATCAAATGACCAGAGTCTACACAGAAAGCAGTCTGCTCTGGTCCCTTTTACACACTGCCATCGTGCTTTCAGACCAGTCCAGTTTGCTGTTTATGTGGACCACCAAGTACTTATAGCTCTGAACCCCCTCCACTTCCTCACCCTGAACAATGGACTGGTCTCAGAGGTTCCTTGACATGCCAGAACTCCACTAGCAACTGTTGTCATGGTGATGTTAAGCTGCAGGTGGGTTTCTCTGCACTACAGACAAAGTCCTCCACCAGCCTTTTGTACTCTGATTCATCTCAATTATTGACGCCACCTATGATGGAGGAGCCATGTGTGAACTTCTGAAATTATACTAGAAATCTGTTGTGTACATGTTAATCAAGAAGAGAGACAGGACAGGTCCATGAGGTGTCCCATCATTATACATCACCTTATTTGACACACAGTCCTTGTTTCTCACAAACTAACATCTATTGGTCAAGTAATCAATGATCCAGGAAAGTGTAGGGGCATCAAGATGATTAGCTCTTAGGTAGTTTCCTAGTCTGTGAAGCAGGATGGTGTTAAAGGTGCTGGAGAAATCAAACAACATAATCCTGACTGTGGTGCTGGCTTTGACCAGGTGGGGGTAGGCTTTGTTGTGCATATAAATCAGAGCAACCTTCACACCTGTATGTGCCAGGTAGGCAAACTGCAGAAGATCAAGGTGGTCTGTAATTAGGCGTGTGAACTATTTCAAGACTAGACACTTAAAGGTCTTCATAATGTGTAATGGAAGAATAACTGGTCAGAAATCCTTGGGGGTGCTTTTTCACTTTGACTGCATAAGAGGTTTTGCACAGCAAGTGAACCTTCTACAAACTTAGGGAAAGAGAACAGGTACTGAAAGATCCCATAGAACTAACTGGCACATGTTTTGGGCATCCTGGAGCTAATTGCATCAGGCCACACATCCTTCTCCATGTCAAGTTTGACCATTTCTCTCCTCACCTGGTTAACAGAGACAGACAGTCTGGTACATGGGAAGGGGTGGAGACCCAAGGTGTAATTTCATAGGGGAGGCCCTGGGGATGTACAAGGGTTGTAAATTGAGTTGATGGCAATAGGGAGCCTGAGATTTCACCTGGCACAGAGGCTGGTAGTTTTGGTGTAGGGCTGGAATGGCAAATATGAGTCAAGCCTGTTCCCTTCCTTGACAAATTTTATAATCTGCTTGTAGCCAGTGATAGAATGTCTTTGTGAAAAATGAGTTCTGTACACAAAACTTAATGTGACATGTGATACAGTGGCTGTATCCCTAAACGTTCTCACCATATGCTTCACAAAACATATCTCAATCAGTGTTTTCAAAGTTATCCTGCAGGGCCACCTTAAAGTCATTTTTCAACTCCTGTATAGTCCTGGGATCTTGTATAAAAAACTTTGTGTAATTGAGAATGAAAATGTGCCAGCACTAAAACAACAGAAAAATGAGTATGCCAAAATAAATAAGAATTATAAAAATCCTCTCACCTGACATATGTAGACACAGCTACCTGTATTCAGGAGTATCTGGGTGAACTTTACAATTGAGAGCACATATACAGCATTACAGCGCTTCTTCTCTACATTCTGGGGGTTGGGGAAAGGCCTAAGGGGTCAGTGTCTAAGCGCACAGCTGCTATTAGCTGGCACATGTAATGACACAATTGCTAAAAACTGAGGGTTTATCCAGTTACCTTACCAAAATGTCAGCAACCATGTACAGTGTCATCACATATGTAAAAGCTGCTTTGCCTTAAAATAAATGAATCATGGTTCAACCCAGGCCACTGAGTCGCTGTGTTTGTTAGTCTGATCTTGGCATTACAAATGACTTTTGCATGTCACTGCTTACAGTTAAAAAAAACGGCTTCATTCTTGAAAGATACCCTTACTGCAATATGAGTGTAGTAAATTGCTCCAGTTTTGTTAGGAAAACTGGGCACTGCTGAAAAATGCCCTTTTTATGTATGCAAAAGCATGTTATGTTTTATGTTTTCACCCATAACATACAAAAACTGGATTTAGTACCTTACTGGTTAAATAATGGCTTCATGCACAGTGGGTATGATGGAGTGAAGCCTGGCTGAGATGTTCTGGACCTTTTGGCTCATTGTCAGAGATATGACAACTGGTAGCCAATATAAATTGATGAATTGCCAAAAAAGTTCTTCAGTGCAAATACACAGCATTGGCCCTCCTA
>JANRMT010062818.1:47969575-47983507 GCA_026402145.1 Polypterus bichir lapradei | reverse complement strand
TAAACCTTCGTTTATCGCGGTTAATCCGTTCCAGACTCTACTGCGATCAATGAATTTCCGCGAAGTAGGATTCTTTATTTATAAATCTAATATTTTCGCAGTTAGAGCATAGAAAACCTGTTTACGACCTTCTAAATACATTTTTTAACATTATAAGAGCCCTCTAGACATGAAATAACACCCTTTAGTCAAAAGTTTAAACTGTGCTCCATGACAAGACAGAGATGACAGTTCTTTCTCACAATTAAAAGAATGCAAACATATCTTCCTCTTCAAAGGAGTGCGCGTCAGGAGCAGAGAATGTCAGAGAGATCAAGAGAGACAGAGAAAGAGAAATAATCAAAAATACGTGCTGTTGGGCTTTTAAGTATGCAAAGCACCGCGATAAAGCGGCCGCAAAGAAGGGAGCAATGTGAAGGTAGTCTTTCAGCATTTTTTAGAGGAGCGTCCGTATCCTCTAGGCAAACAGCTTCTGTGCAAACAGCTCCTCTGCTCACACCCCCTCCGTCAGGAGCAGAGAATGTCAGAGAGAGAGTGAGAAAAACAGAAAAAAGCAAACAATCAAAAAAAGCATCAAAGGTGCTGTTAGAGCTTTTAAGTATGCGAAGCACCGCACGGGAAGCATATCGTACATCATTGAGGAGTTTTATTTAATACGTAATACGTGTTCTGATTGGGTAGCTTCTCAGCCATCCGCTAATAGCGTCCCTTGTATAAAATCAACTGGGCAAACCAACTGAGGAGGCATGTACCATAAATTAAAAGACCCATTGTCCGCAGAAATCCGCAAACCAGCGAAAAATCCATGATATATACCTGTATTTAGATATGCTTACATTTAAAATCCGCGATGGAGTGAAGCCGTGAAAGTCGAAGAGCAATATAGCGAGGGATCACTGTATATGTATATGTATATGTATATATATATATATATATATATATATATATAGGGTGGGCCATTTATATGGATACACCTTAATAAAATGGGAATGGTTGGTGATATTAACTTCCTGTTTGTGGCACATTAGTATATGTGAGGGGGGGAAACTTTTCAAGATGGGTGGTGACCATGGTGGCTATTTTGAAGTTGGCCATTTTGGATCCAACTTTTGTTTTTTCAATAGGAAGAGGGTCATGTGACACATCAAACTTATTGGGAATTTCACAAGAAAAACAATGGTGTGCTTGGTTTTAACGTAACTGTATTCTTTCATGAGTTATTTACAAGTTTCTGACCACTTATAAAATGTGTTCAATGTGCTGCCCATTGTGTTGGATTGTCAATGCAACCCTCTTCTCCCACTCTTCACACACTGATAGCAACACCGCAGGAGAAATGCTAGCACAGGCTTCCAGTATCCGTAGTTTCAGGTGCTGCACATCTCGTATCTTCACAGCATAGACAATTGCCTTCAGATGACCCCAAAGATAAAAGTCTAAGGGGGTCAGATCGGGAGACCTTGGGGGCCATTCAACTGGCCCACGACGACCAATCCACTTTCCAGGAAACTGTTCATCTAGGAATGCTCGGACCTGACACCCATAATGTGGTGGTGCACCATCTTGCTGGAAAAACTCAGGGAACGTGCCAGCTTCAGTGCATAAAGAGGGAAACACATCATCATGTAGCAATTTCGCATATCCAGTGGCCTTGAGGTTTCCATTGATGAAGAATGGCCCCACTATCTTTGTACCCCATATACCACACCATACCATCAATTTTTTCGTTCCAACAGTCTTGGAGGGATCTATCCAATGTGGGTTAGTGTCAGACCAATAGCGGTGGTTTTGTTTGTTAACACAAACACAATAGGCAGCACATTGAACACATTTTATAAGTGGTCAGAAACTTGTAAATAACTCATGAAAGAATAAAGTTACGTTAAAACCAAGCACACCATTGTTTTTCTTGTGAAATTCCCAATAAGTTTGATGTGTCACATGACCCTCTTCCTATTGAAAAAACAAAAGTTGGATCCAAAATGGCCGACTTCAAAATGGCCACCATGGTCACCACCCATCTTGAAAAGTTTTCCCCCTCACATATACTAATGTGCCACAAACAGGAAGTTAATATCACCAACCATTCCCATTTTATTAAGGTGTATCCATATAAATGGCCCACACTGTATATATATATATATATATATGTATATATATATAAAGTATCTCACAAAAGTGAGCACACCCCTCATATTTTTGTAAATACTTCATTATATATTTTCATGGGACAACACTGAAGATATGACACTTTGATGCAATGTAAAGTAGTCAGTGTACAGCTTGTATAACAATGTAAATTTGCTGTCCCCTCAAAATAACTCAACACACAGCCATTAATGTCTAAACTGCTGGTAACAAAAGAGAATACACCACCACCATCTGAGAAATGTCCAGATTGTGCCCAAAGTGTCAATATTTTGTGTGGCCACTATTACTTTCCAGCACTGCCTTAACTCTCTTGGGCATGGAGTTCACTAGAGCTTCACAGGTTGCCACTGGAATCCTCTTCCACTCCTCCATGATGACATCACGGAGCTGGTGGATGTTAGAGACCTTGCACTCCTCCACCTTCCATTTGAGGATTCCTCACAGATGCTCAATAGGGTTTAGGTCTGGAGACATGCTTGGCCAGTCCAGCACCTTTACCCTCAGCTTCTTTAGCAAGGCGATGGTCATCTTAGAGGTGTGTTTGGGGTCGTTATCACATTGGAATACTGCCCTGCGGCCCAGTTTCCGAAGGGAGGGGATCATGCTCTGCTTCAGTATGTCACAGTACATGTTGGCATTCATGGTTTCCTCAATGAACTGTAGCTCCCCAGTGCCGGCAGCACTCATGCAGCCCCAAACCATGACGCTCCCACCACCATGCTTGACTGTAGGCAATACACACTTGTCTTCGTACTCCTCGCCTGGTTGCCGCCACAAAACCTTGACACCATCTGAACCAAATAAGATTATCTTGGTCTCATCAGACCACAGGACATGGTTTCAGTAATCCATGTCCTTAGTCTGCTTGTCTTCAGCAAACTGTTTCTGGGCTTTCTTGTGCATCATTTTTAGAAGAGTCTTCCTTCTAGGATGACAGCCATGCAGACCAATTTGATGCATTGTGCAACATATGGTCTGAGCACTGACAGGCTGACCCCCCCCCCACTTCACCCCTTCAACCTCTGCAGCAATGCTGGCAGCACTCATACGTCTATTTTCAAAAGACAACCTCTGGATATGACGCTGAGCACATGCACTCAACATCTTTGGTCGACTACGGAGACACCTGTTCTGAGTGGAACCTGTCCTGTTAAACCGCTGTATGGTCTTGGCCACCGTGCTGCAGCTCAGTTTCAGGATGTTGGCAATCTTCTTATAGCCTAGGCCATTTTTATGTAGAGCAACACTCCTTTTTTTCAGATCCTCAGAGAGTTATTGCCATGAGGTGCCATGTTGAACTTCCAGTGACCAGTATGAGAGAGTGTGAGAGCGATAATGCCAAATTTAACACACCTGCTCCCCATTCACACCTGAGACCTTGTAACACTAACAAGTCTCATGACACCGGGGAGGGAAAATGGCTAACTGGGCACAATTTGAATATTTTTCACTTAGGGGTTGTTGTGATGTGAGATTTTACATATAAGTTAATAAATATTTTGTATGTCTTTATTTGTAACTTAGGCAAACCTAAGTCAGGAAAGTGAATTTTAAGATCGGAGGTGCCTAAAACCAGTTTGGCAAGTGTTTCTCTGCTAAAGTCTCTCAACCCCCATAGGAAAGCAAGGCTGCCTAACTGCCAAGCTTTAACTTAATATATGGTTTTGGGAGCATGTGCAAAGATATTCTGTTCCCCCATTGGTCTGAAGTATGGCTGTTTGGAACTGGCTTGTATCAGAAGCCTTTAAGTACCATGACGTCCTATTGGCACTATGGGTTGGGCAGAACATCTATAAATTTGCACAATTCCTCACTCTCTCTCTCTCACCGAACTGATGCATGAACTGAAAAAAACAACACAATGACGAGCACAGCTCGGCAGCCATATTGAGACAGGCATGCGGCCTGTTCTGAAGAAAGCTGACCACAAAATGATGCCTTAACTAGAGACATTTAAGTAACTAACAAGTCTGTGTGCCGCCTGAAACTACACATCACCATTTATCAGGTTGTATGGTTGTCAATATTCAAATGTACTTTGCATATTGTTATTATTTATAAATATTATCACTAATACATTATCTTATGTGTAACTTAACTCCTGCTTGTCTTTTACTACACCTAATTGCCTGAGGTTATAGATGTAGAAGGGAAGGTGGGGATAAGTTATATACTATAATACCTTTTAAGTCTGTGAGATTTGTCTGACAAAGTGTACATATTAATAATACAATAGGGGAAAGTACTGTAAAATAGTATACAGTATATATATGCAGTTCCCTCATCAAGTTTTCTTTTATAAACCCCGACATTTGCATGGGAAGTTGCATACACACATTTCAGTCCTTATTTTATGCATATCAAAGCTTTATAAACATTACTCCTGGTGATAATTGGCAGGCACTGGACAATGAATTTATCTGTGGGTATAAGCTGAATCAGGTGTCACAAAAGCCACGATGAGAAAAAGCAAGGTTTGGGGCAGCCACCCGTATAATTTGTTTTCCTGGCTGCAAATTGTCGTTTCAAATGATAGCACTGCTGTGCACAAAACCGAGTACAATACAGAACTGAGGGCATAGGGAAAAGGAGGAGGTTTTTAAAGGGGAAGACAGGAAGTGAGATCGTAGGGGCCGGGCTCATTGAGGTCTTCAGCCATTGGTTCGAGCCCGGACGTGACATCACAGGGGCCGGAGCCGGCAAGGTCTCCTTTGATAGGCTCGGTCCCGGAAGTGACATCAGGAGAGCCAGGCGGAATCTCCTGGGAATGGTCTGCAGGCAAGGAAGAAAAAGAGTCAGTGCACTCTGCCACATCCTGGTATGTCTCAGAACTGTCCTTACCCGAGCCCTTTAGCTTCCTCCCATGCGCACGTGTGTGACACAGGCTAAGCTCTAATCTGCCTGGGGTGCCAAAGAAACAGAGTAATGTGATTCTTTAACATTGGCATATGACAAATACAGGGTCTGATTATTCCTTGCTGGACAAACACAAACTGGTAAAAACTGGTGAGGGTGGAAGAAAGTGACATATGATTCAGTTTCTCAGAAACTGTAATAAAAGCATTGGTGTGATTGAGGGAAAGTTTGCTGGCCATAAATATATTGTCTGTTTTGATTGCCATGAAGATGTAAACAGCCAACACAATAGCATGTGAAAATAAGGTGGTAAATCCACCATAAGCAGCTCAACATGTGGATGGTAAGTCTTCACTTTGATTGTAATGTGTCCCAACTTACAGCATATTTAATTCCAAAAACAGCAAGACCACCTCCCTTCTTCTTTTCACTTTTGCTCCTACTTCTGTCCAGCAGCACAATGTTAAAATAAGTTAATGCAACCATGAAGTTTGAGTTCCAACTCTCAGTCAGGTGCACTTGAAGCAAATGAGGCTACTGTGTTTGTATTCGCTGTGGCACCTGATCAATAATGAGAGCTTTTCCATTTTGTTTGCCAGTGATATTACATTACCCATGATGATAGAAGACAGGTAAGGGGACTCATGTGTAACACAGTGCATAGAATTCACAATAAAACATGGTGTTTGGACAACACTAGAAATGTGTGTACGCACAAAAAAATCCAGATGCATAAAAACTGCATACGCCAAGTTCCACACACTTTTTTTTTTTAATTTTATTGTAATTAGTCCGTACAAACAGATCAATTTTTACAAAAAATAGGATTGAAAACAAATCAACCCCCACCCCTGAGAAAGAGAGCATGGCCAACGGAGTAAAACCTAAAGCTTGTAAAAATACATAAAGTGATGAGTTTAATAGGTGGATAAAAATAAATGGAGAAGAAAAAGAAATGGGAAGAGAGTTACTTCCTCAGTGCTTTAAGAGCTTATTCTAAAATATTGTTGATTAGATCCTGTCATGTTTTGAAAAAGTTCTGCACAGATCCTCTAACTGAGAATTTGATTTTTTTTAATTTCAAATAGTATAAAACATCAGTTACCCACTGACTTAAAAGAGAACAGTTAGAATTCTTCCAGTTTAGCAAAAAAAGTCTGCGTGCCAATAGTGTAGTGAAGGCAATCACAGTTTGTTTGCCCTTCTCCACTTTAAGCCCATCTGGAAGAACCCCAAACACAGCTGTTAATGGATTAGAAGGGATTGTGACACCAAGGCTGTCTGAAAGGCACTTAAAAAATTTTGTCCAGAAGGGTGTTAATTTGGTGCAGGCTCCCAGTTAGGCTGGGACTTGATAGCAGCATTCACAGGTTGGATCTTGCCCTGGAAACATTTTGGACAGTTTTAAGTGAGACAGATGTGCTCGATATATAATTATGAGTTGAATAATTGTATGTTTTGTGCATATGGAGCTCGAGTGAATTCTCTGCATTGCTACCTTCCACTTCTTCTCTGATATGTTGAGTGAGAGATCTTTTTCTTATTGTCCTCTTAGATCTTTGAAAGGGAGGGACTGTAAAATTATTTTATATATTGCAGAAATGCTGTCTGAGCAATATTTTTTCCAGCATAGAGATGTGACGATGCGGGTTCTGGCTCCACGCTCCCATTGCTGTTCGGGAGCCCTTCAACCCAAACACCGTCGGTAATGTTACCAATGAGCTAGTCAGTGAAGGCAAATAATTTGAGCAAGGGGATGGTAAAGAAAAAGTGCAACAGTGCTTTTATTAAAAAACAGTCAACAAAACAGGTGTTCAAATAAATAGTGCAGTGATTCCAAGTTCTTCAATAAATAATCCATTAAAAGAAAACGTGGAGGTTAAAACACTAGAAAAAACAATCCTTAAAACCAGAGGTTAAAATGATCTTTCAGGAAGCAATCTTTAAAAATCCACAACAAGTTCGGTGCCTTCAATTACAACTAGAGTCTCTCCTGCTTCACCCATCAGGGCCCGGCAACAAGGGAGACGCTCACTCTGCAGCTGACCTTCTTCCTGCATCTACTACTGCTGTCAGTTGCCTCACCGATCCTTGGCTCCGGTCGGCTCCTCCAGACAGCGACTTGGGAATCCCTTTACGGCCAAGGCTCTCACGTTAGGGACACCGCGTCCCAAGTCCCGACTCCCGCTAACTCCCGCGGAGAGTCCTGCACCTTCCCAGTCACTCCCGCCCTACAAAACAATCTTCTGCGGGGGGCGACCACAACCACTTCTCCCGGGTGTTGGCCAAACACCCAGGCTGCCTTCAGCTGCCTGCGAGCGTTTGCTCGCCTCCTTCCTGCTGCACCGATTTGCTCGCGCTCTCTCTTCTCTCCTTCCTGCTTCCAACCTCTGTTTCCTTCCCTTTCTTTCTTTTCCTCCCTAAAACCGACTCGCGCTTCTTTTAAATGACAAGGGGCCATCACAGCTGTAGCATTAGCCACAGGAGCAATCACGGATGTGGGCAGTTCCTCACCTGTGCACTCGGTGAGAAACGCCCACAACCCCGAGCGTCCCGCGGCTCGCTACAACAACGCCCCCTCGCTAAGTCGCCGCGAGAGCGGGGATTATTTATTTAAAAATGAATGGCCTTTGCTCTATGAGCTGTGGACCCGCTATACCACAAGAGAAGGGTGCGAGATGAGGAAAATCGGGCAGGTTCTGTTTAACAAACTTTCTAATTTGAAGATAGTGAAAGAAATGTGTTACTCTAAAGTTAAATTTGGAATGTAATTGTTCATGTGTTGCAAAGATGTTGTCTATATAAAGATCTCTAAGAAATTTAATCCCAAATGTTTTCCAGATATTAAAATCTGCATATGTTTGCTAAGGTTGAAAAATATGGTTCTCATGCAGAGGTGCCACAGATAAAAGATTCTCCATCTTAAAATGCTTTCTACATTGGTTCCATATTCTGAGTGAGTGAAGCACAACTGTGTTATTAGTATATTGGCGATATACTATATTGGGGCACAAAGAAGGGAATATAAAGAAGTACTGCAGGATTTTATTTCTATTGCGGACCAAGCCTTTGTATGTTCATCTGTTTGTGTCCTGGTTTTTATAGCTTGTATGTTTGCTACCCAGTAATAAAACTGAAAGTTAGGTAGAGCCATGCCACCTTCTGCCTTAGGTCTTTGTAGGGTCGCTCTTTGGATACGTAAATATTTTGAGTTCCAGATAAATTAGGGTATCTGCGGTGGGCTAGCGCCCTGCCTGGGGTTTGTTTCCTGCCATGCGCCCTATGTTGGCTGGGATTGGCTCCAGCAGACCCCCGTGACCCTGTAGTTAGGATATAGCGGGTTGGATAATGGATGGATGGAACGATAAATGAGGTTATGGTTGAATCTAATTGCTTAAAAAATGATTTACTGATGTATATTGGAATGTTTTGAAATAAAAAGAGAAGCTTTGGAAGGATATTCATCTTAATGTTAATTCTTCCAGCTAGAGTGAGTTGAAGTATTGACCATCTATGCAAGTCTTGCTTAATTTTTTCCATACAGATGGCAAAATTTTGTTGATAAAGAGCTTTATGTTTACTTGTGATATTCACCCCTAGGTATTTAAACTGATCTGCAATGATAAAAGGGAAGGTGTCCAATCTAGTATTGTATGCTTGAGAATTCACTGGAAAGAGCACACTTTTATTCAAATTAATTCTGAGACCTCTGTAATTCTGTAAGTGCTGTTAAGACTGCAGGCACAGTATTTTGTGGGTCTGATATATACAGTACCATATCATCTGCATATAGAAACATCTTCTGTTCAAGGTCTTCTCTGATAATCCCGTTTATCTGATAAGCATTTCGACAGTGAACTGCCAGTGGTTCAATGGCGGTTGCAAATAGCAGTGGTGACAAGAGGCATCTCTCTCCCCCTTATCCCCCCCCACCCCCCCATTTTGCCTCCCCATGTGAGGCTGGACCCCACTTCACAAAGTCCCAGTCCTCTGACATACCAAGAAACAGAGCACGTCCAAAACAAAACAAGCCCCCCAGAAGCGGCGTTTGAGGATTAAAAAGTAGAGATATCTATTGCCGATAAAGACTAAATACTATAAGCATAAAATATACTCTTCAACAGTCTTGAAATATTAAGACAGTAAACCCAGGGAATGGTGTTAAAGAGTGTCCCTGGGTAAGCATAATAAACCCTAATGCAATAATAACAACAACAACAAACCAAGGGTATGATGGTAAACAGTCTCCTTTCGAATAGTAAAAAAAAAAAAAAAACAGAAAAAAAACCCTACTTTAATTTCTTCCACACATACGCCTATAATTTTAATTAAAACATAAACAAAAAGTGTCAGAGAAGAGAAGAGGATGTATAATTGTGGTACCCGATCGTTGCAAGGTGATCAGACAGGAGGTAATATCTTCTTGCCAAGCCATGACAGGATGCAACTCACTATCATATTTCAAAAAAGTGTCGGGATCAGCTTTCTTAATTCCTTTTCTGCTTCTTCCTTGCTGAAGAAGATGTAATATTTGTCTTGAATATCCACTTTCAGTTTGGCAGGATACAAGAGGCTATATCTGATATCGGCTTTCTGTAACCGTTGTTTAACGTTGTAAAAAGCTGCACGTTTAGCAGCTGTTGAGGGTGAGAAATCAGGGAAAATACGAATGTGGTTATTTTCAAATATATCTCTTGTTTCTGTCTGAGAAGTGCCATTACATTAAGCTTAAATTGTAATCTCTCAAAGCGGACAATTAGAGTCCGAGGTTTAGAGGTATTTGATCCACGTATGTGATAACCTGCTGCTAACTCGATATCTGATTTAAAGTCCTCTCCAATTATTTTTGAGAATAGTTCAGCTATAAATTTCACTGGGCTTGGACTTTCACAATTCTCAGGTTGACCTTTGATTCTAATATTATTTCTTCTGCATCCATCTTCCAGAGCTGCAAGTCTGTCTCCGAGTTTTCTGCATTCGGAATTCGCAGCTGTAACTTTTCCATCGGTGGTAGATGCCGAATGTTCTGCTGTTTCAATTCAAGTCGTGAATGTCTGCTTAACGTCTTCCAGCTGATCGGCAAGTTCTCTCAGTTTAGACGTATTTTCCTGAATGTGTTCCTCAATTTTTCCCAGCATACCTTTAAAGGTTGCATCAAAACGATTATATATACATTTTTCCAAGTCTTTATTATCCTGCCGCAGCTCCAGCCACAGCTTCTCATTTGTCTTCAGCAAGCCATTTATTTCTTTCTTCATATTTTTCTGAATGTACCACACTTCCTTTATAGCTCTTAATGAACGTAAAATTTAACATATGTGCACACGCCTACAGCCAAACACTGACTTTTCCCAGAATTGTGCATATTTGAATATGCAAATCAGTATAAATAGGCCCTTCCGTTGAGTGTTTGTGCAAATGACAACAGCAAAAACACATGGAAAAAACAAGAATTTCAGAAAATGTGAAGTGGAGGAAAAGAAAAACATATTATTTATTGCCATAAGCAGTGGTATAAGCAACAAAAAGAAGTTATGGAGTGATACAGCGTGGCAGAGACAATCGAAATTTCAACTTCAGAAAGTTGTCAGATATCAAAGTTGCTGTTTAAAGGCGAGTCGTAGCCCACTGTCTGTTTATTCTGTTTCAGAATAGAAACAAAGCTGACCCCCATGCTGAGGATGCAAATCCATGTGGTGATGGTGCTGCTGTGCCCAGCACATCTTCAGGCCCTGGCTGCACACGGACCTCTGCCTCGGAAACTGCTGGGCGACTATCCGGCAGTGTGTTCTGACAGACGCTATTCTGGAGTTGCAAAATGCAATAGTGGATGCTGTAAGAGATGTGGCCACTGAACTAAGGAATAGGGCTGTACTATATGATATTGACCATAAATCAAGTGAATTGGTCAAAAAAATAAAGACTGCACCTGAGTACCTATTTTCACATTCTGCTAATTACATTCAAATGAAGTTGTAATGCTGTCTGATTTGGCTGATCAATTGGTCGGTCAGGGTCAGGTTCATCACACCGCATTCCTTCAGGTAAGTGCAAACCGCGATTTGTGTGACACATTATGCAGCTTGCGCTACATGCTTGCACAATGCGTCACAGTTTCTGTGGACTATAGAGCAGCACATTAATAGAGTGGAAATGCTTTCTCTTTACATAAACAAATTCATTCTCTGAAGGAACCTTTATAATGTAGTGTCAGCACCGAGCGCCACAACAGGCCGATTCTCTGCTCTTTACATGGCTCTTTGAGGTGACTTGCTATTCTTAAAATGACTGCTTGCCTTTTGCCATACTAGTTGGAAAAAGCACCTGTGACTGTGCAGAGTTGCCGTTTTTATTAGCTCTCCTACTATAGATGATTCTTTTGGTGATTCTTCCCTGGCTGATGTAACTTGTCCAGTGTCGTTGCAATAGAAATGTGTGTGCAGTTGACCACTCCAATTACGTTTGGAAAACTGGACATTGCTGCGAATTACACTTTAGTGTTTGCCAGTTCAACCACAGTGTAAGGAAATCTTATTTATCTGTATGACAAGCGGATAATACCATCCCATACAGCTGGCATGGCGTGACTCAGTGATGTTTGTGAAATACCCAATTGGTCAGTAAGTTCACTTTCAAAAGCCTGTGGCTAAAAATTCAAGGGTGGATAGAACTTGCAAAGAATCAAGCAGAGCAAAATTCCTCGCAGTCTGCCTTTGTAAATCCAGTGCCAGTTCAGCACACAGCTCCAAGAGGATAGCTCTTGGAAATTAATATCGACTTAGAAGACAGTCGTCATTATCTATAAATATGCACTTTCTTCTAATTCTTCCATTTGCATTGTCTTCTAACTACGCTAAAGCAGCTATGGCATTTGGAATATTTTGGCCATTCTGTGCACCATTATATTGTTACAGAATAATTACAATCATGTGAATTAAATTTGTAAATGATATGCAATTCATTTCAGTGTATTTGATAAATCCCGTGTTACTGATGTGAATCTGAAATATGGGAGACCACACAGAAACGGCAGCACCGATTTGACACTGGGTGCCTCCAGTTTGCAAAATTGAGCAGAAACTTACATATGCACAGGGTGAGGCAGCCGTGAAAATGTGCGTGGCTTTACGGCAAGTTTACTTTTTTATACATCTTAAAGTGTGTGTGGAAACAGGCTTACGCAACATTTTTGTGCGTATGCACCATTTATACATGAGGCTCAAAGGCTGTACCTTTTCTTCTTATAGTGAACTCAGACACTATTCCGTCTTCACAGGTTCTGGCATCCATGAAAAAAAATATACTAAGATTCAAAAGCAGTAGTAGACAACATTAAAAAGCAAACATCTTAATTTCTTTAAATATATACTAGATGGTCCAGATGGTATCTGTGTATCTGAAAGAGAGTAAAATAGGTTTATGTTAAATAAATAATACATTATGTTAAATATAACTTCAAAATAGTGATAAACAAAGCAGCTGAGTTTGTTTTCAAATATTTTACATTTCAAGTGTGATTTTACAATAGCAAATATCACTAAAAACAGTTATGGGGGGTGTAGAAAGAAAGGAAGATTGCTCATTAAAGATTTGGCAACACTGAATTAACCCCTTTTAGACCCCTGCATGTCTTAGAATATGGTTCAAATTAAAATTAACAGGTGAAAAGTGTGTTTTGTTGATGCAACTTGGTTACACACAATCCACAATGAGATAAAAAGAAGTAGTGTAAGATAAAAGCTGTGATCCAGTAAGGCAATGAAATTTATTCCAAAGTGCTTGAGGAAAAAAAAAAAACATAACAAATGCAGCAGTTGCTATTTTTGACAACATCCCACTTTGTTGATCTTCCTGTATGAACTCTGTGGATGCTGATCAAATTGTCTGCGACAACACACTCCTCCCTTTGGCTGAACTGTAGTCCCCACATCGCCATTGCCACCAGTGTTGGGGGTAACATGTTAAAATGAACATGCATTACTTGATCAGATCACTTTTTAAACTAACAAGTAACAATACTAATTTTATTAAAGTAAAAACATGTACATTATTTAAAAAAAAGATGTGTTACTGCATTACCATAGAAGCACATTCTGATTTCACAGATGTATTACCATTTTTGGCAAAGACATTCCATGCTGCTGTCAGTATAATATTGTGTACACACATGCTCTGACTGTCTGGCAGCAGCTAGCGAAGGAGAGGTTAAGCATGTGCGCAGCATGTAATCAAGTGACATGAATTGAGCTAAGTTTACAAATATACATTTAATGTACTGAGGGGTTAATATAATCAACCCAGTTTAGGGTCTCATGGAGGCAGTGTTTATTGCAGCAGCACTGGGTGTAAAGAAAGAAGTAAAAGTGGTGGATAGTAAGCTGGTCCTTTGCAGGGCTCAGTTGCAAAGCAAATAAAAAAAAGAGTGTTCTGTGCACAAACCAGACACAGACACCTATAAATAAACTATATGTTTAGTTTTAATCTACCTATTTGGTAGATTTAAAAGAAAATCAGGATAGGGGGTGTCAGGAAAATGGGGATGGATGTAATTTACTTCACAGTACATGAAAGACTAAACATATTTATAAAACACTAGCAGAATACCCGCGCTTCGCAGCGGAGAAGTAGTGTGTTAAAGAAGTTATGAAAAAGAAAAGGAAATATTTAAAAAATAACGTAACATGATTGTTAATGTAATTGTTTTGTCATTG
Organism: Polypterus bichir lapradei; assembly: GCA_026402145.1. Lineage (NCBI taxonomy): Eukaryota > Metazoa > Chordata > Cladistia > Polypteriformes > Polypteridae > Polypterus > Polypterus bichir. Next base: position 47,969,789 of record JANRMT010062818.1, on the reverse strand, counting down.
ATATGAGTGTTGTTGTCATCTCTCTCTCTCTATCTATATATATATATATATATATATATATATACATAGCAAAATACCCGCGTTTGGCAGTAGAGAACTAAAAAGAAAAGGAAACATTTTAATAATAACGTAACATGATTGACAATATAATTGTTTTGTCATTGTCATGAGTGTTGCTGGCATATATATATATATACACTCACACACACACACA
>JANRMT010062818.1:47913482-47934575 GCA_026402145.1 Polypterus bichir lapradei | reverse complement strand
AATGAGCCTGCCAAATTTCAGCCTTCTACCTACACGGGAAGTTGGAGAATTAGTGATGAGTCAGTCAGTCAGTCAGTCAGTCAGTGAGTGAGTGAGTGAGTGAGTGAGTGAGGGCTTTGCCGTTTATTAGTATAGATTCCTAAATAATTAAATGGGCAGGCTATTTCATATCAGTGCACTACGCTCCTTGTTAAAACGGATGACTTCCGCTCTTACGTGCACGTAGTGCTGCGTGGGCATTATGAACTATCGTATCTGTTCAAGTTCTATTTAAATTTTAAATATAAGTAATTTTTATTTAGTCGACAGAAATATCTTTGGTAGGAATGTAAGTTAAATTTAGTCATCATTGCATAAATTTTTCTTCACCATATAAATGTAAAGACTAAATTCAACTTAAATTCCTACCAAAGATATTTCTGTTGACTAAATAGAACCTACTTATATACAAATAGAACTTGAAAAGATATATTTTTTCGAATCTGAGCGCGCATTTTAGATCGACTTAACACGCACTTCATTGAGCCCCGTGCTATTGTGCTTTCGCCTGCCTGCCTCAATAAGTCACCGTCGCTTCGCTCTTACTTTTTTACCGTTCATTTAATCATGGGCCTCTCTACAGTTTTGCTTATTTTCGGGTTGTAATGTTCATTAAATGTACGTATCATCTGGTCCAATGGCAGACCGTGCATCTCACATCTAGGCCTTCAGTACTGATCCGTCTAAATCAAACCGCCCCTTAAAAACTAATTTATGGTTATAAAAACCATCTTAATATGCAGAAATACAGTATAAAGAGCCGCTGCATCGCAGATAGATAACTCCTATAGACACAATAAATGCCTTTATTGAATAGACAAACCAGGGGTGAACAAGTTCCTTTCTACTGCAGCCACAGCTGCGCCACACATAAAAAACATCAATAATAACTCATAAACTTGCAATATTATTTAGGAAAATCGCAACAGTTTACTCATCAAAAATTCAGACTATTTGTAAACAAACAGTTCAATGACTGTGTCGTACAGATTATCCTTGCGCCCCAGTTCCATCAAAAAGTCCCTTTCTATTGCCATCAAAGCTAATACTGAAAGTCGAACCTGCGGCTTCTATCTAATCAATGGGTCTGAATACGGTGATGTCGCCGTATGCCTGCTAGAGGGGCGTACTGACACCAGCTCAAAATCTGATTGGTTGAAGCAACAGGCTAATCGACATTTATTCTGTGTTAGAGTGCCTGCACAACGGATTGTGAAGGCCTCTCTGCCTGGCAATAAATGATGGCTGAAATGTGATTGGTTAAATGCTTTAATATGAAACTACATGCCTTGAAGCAGCACAACCATCGGAAAAGCTATGAAAGGAAGCGGACAGACTATTTGGAATTATTTAATAAGTATTCATGGACAAAATATAACTAACATCAGTTTGTGATTCAGATATTTTTACTTAGAATATGCTAAGCACAGTCCTTCACCCGCAAATATTTACCTTATATGGGCAGGCACTCAATTACGTGGGAGGCGTGACGATACGAGACGCAACTCCACCTCCCACGGCCATCGAGCTGCAGTCTATTACAGTATATGAAAGAAAAAATAGGTTCCAGTTATGACCATTACGCATAGAAGTTTGAAATGAAACCTGTCCAACTTTTGTAAGTAAACTGTAAGGAATGGGCCTGCCAGATTTCAGCCTTCTACCTACACGTGAAGTTGGAGAATTAGTGATGAGTGAGTCAGTCAGTCAGTCAGTGAGGGCTTTGCCTTTTATTAGTATAGATGCTTATTAAAACATAAGTAATATGATAGTTCTAATTTGTTACTAACCCTCACCTATTCTGTTTCTCTTCCTGGTACTCAAATGTGGCACTTGGTACCACTGCCCTACTGCCAAGTTGTTTTGCCTGCCTAAGGTAAAGTCATCCCTGATGGAGGATCGCAGGAATCGTTGGGTAGAGGGCTCCTTCATCAGATTGGCTGGCCCTGTGTTGACTCAGCTGTGGAATGACTAATAGGGGGAGGTGGCTTGATGGCCAAGGCTCCAGCAATCAGAAAAAATCCAAATCGTATTATGTAATATCATCTGCTGTTGAAATTTGCTCTGTACTTGTAATATTTCTATTGCACTATTATCATTGTATTGAGGATTATCTGTGTTCTGTTCTGTGAACTGTATTGTATTTACCCCCTTTTTTTTTTACACCCACTGCATGCCCAACCTACCTGGAAAGGGGTCTCTCTTTGAAGTGCCTTTCCCAAGGTTTCTTACATTTTTTGCCTAAAAAGGTTTTTTAGGTTTTTTTTTCCTTCTCTTCTTAGAGAGTCACGACTGGGGGGCTGTCAACAGGCATGGCCTGTTAAAGCCCATGGTGGCACTCCTTGTCTGATTTTGGGCTATACAAAAAAAATTGTATTGTACTGTATTATTGTATGGCGATTGGTTAAAATGAAAGGACAGGAATTGGTGGTTGTTTGATAGAGACAGTACTGTTGCAATAAATTATTCCATCCCAGGTCGCATCCCAGCAAGCATCTTGTGGAAGGCAGAAGCAATCCCTGGATAGGGCACCAGCTCATCGCTACCAATGTGCCACCATGTCACAACATGTTTAATACATGCATTTCTTCATGAAAATGATATCAAGTATGCATCTTAGTATTCTAAAATGTTCAGAGAGCCGTAATATCATGAATGTAATGTATTCTGTGTGGCGCTCAATGCCTCTATGCTCCTGTCAGCGTAAAAGAAAGCCATTTAAGAAACACGTAGAGATTAACAACAGGGTCAGGGAACACATAGAATACAAAGCATTTAATGTGCTACTTTACTTACTATGGGATTTGAGAAACTTTAGTAAATTAAACATCGAATTTTGGATGAAGTGTATGATGCTCTACATTAATGACAAAATAAATTACAAGATTAAAATTGAAATTTTGAGATTAAAGTCGACATTTTGAGTTTAATCCCGACATAGACCCTTTTTTTTTCGCTGTGTCTCAATTTTGTTTTTTTTTGTTACCCTAATACACTTCCATATGACACTCACCTTTTCAAGTCAACTTTGACATCTGAACACTTCTTTTTTTATTTTGGGCACTGTGCGACTTTCTAAACTTGAACTTTTGAGTACCACTCCATCAATTTCCTTCTGTTGCTTGTACCCCTGCCTATGTCACCAAATTGTATGTTTTTCCCTATCTCCACTTCATTAAGTAGGACCTCCACTTTACATTTGGTGAAATTCTTTTTGATACATAATTTTACCGTTGTCTTTTAACACACTGGCTATTTATATTGATTTGCGTATTTAAGTATGTGAAATTCTGGAAGGAGTTGGGGTGGGGCTGTAGGAGCGTGCATGTGCTTTAAAATTCATGTTACTTGGGGTTTATAAAGAGGAAGTGCGTGGAACTTTGCTTATACAGTTTTATGCATCTGAATTTTTTTCGCATGTACGCACATTTCTATTTTTGTCAGTGCCCCATGTTTTACAGTGAATTCTACACACGGTGTTATACTTGAGGCCCCAAGTGTCTTCATTTTAAAATTTTTGGTGGAATTCAAAGCAATCAGTTCACACATAAAATAAAAGAAAAATTGTGATAATGCACGCAAAAAGGTAAATACTTTTTGTCTATGCTGTTTTTATTTATGGGTTAAGTATTGTAGTTACATTTCTTTAAGTTTCTATATACAGTATTATCACATACATTAAGACATACATACATATGGTATGAAAATTATATGCCTCTTAGCCTGTCCATTTGCAGGCAATCTAATCTATGTAAAAGTTCATGCTATTGTTAAAACAATCTAAGATAATTCTATTGTCACACCAGAAAAAAATAGTAGACTATTAAAAACATTCCATTAACATGTTAGCTTGTAGTGGGTAAAGGATAATCTTCCATTATATATGTAAATATATAAAACTTTTATTCTATTCTGATTAAGTAAAAAATTATGTGAATTTGCTCTTAACATTTATTTACAAGGTTTGGCTCTTCCACTGTTATTCCATGAATGTCAGGTACCACCAAATATGGATTAAATAATGGCTCAGTTAATGACTTTGTCAGGGCACATTTGGTTCCCCTGTGGTCAACAAGAAAAAAAACACAGAAAGGTAAAGCAAACTTATTTATCCTTGTTTGCCAAAATGCTATTTCAAAACAGATGGTCACCAGCTTTTGACTGTCTGGTGCACAATTTTTATTTCTCCTATCATAGTGGACACTCAGCACTCCTCCGCTACACATTTCAGGGTTATTTGAGCAAAGTGAACATGATGAAGTAGTTATGTATATTGAAACACTAAAGAAAATGCAATACAAAAAAAGGTTAAGCAGTGGTGTTATTTTAGAGTAGAATTAAAATAATGCTGTCAAAGAACTGGAGGTGATTGTAAATATAACACTAAGTGAAGCATTATGTTGCTGTTTTCTGGCTTCAGTGCTAGTTGATCTGTTAGTCAGCTTCCTTATACTATGTCATTTATAGTTTTTTTGAAATTGTAATTGAAATGAAGGAGTAAAGATATAGGACATCGCTTTGACTCAAACGTTTGTCCTACAAAACTGAATTTTGCACTTTTTTTGGCTGATTACAATTACAATTCTAATTAGAATGTTAGGAAATGTTAAAGGTAATACTGTATACCTGTTTATACACAAACTTTCCATTCCAGATTCAGAGGTAATTATGTCAATGAATCAAGGGGTCATCCCATTATGAACATTACCACTCCATGGTGGTGTGGAAATTAACATTTTAATTAAAGAAAGAAACTTATCCTCTAACAAGGCAGGTCTGATTAAAAAAAAAACCTTTACAGTCAGTAATCAGGTGGGAGAAAAGCTAATAATTGCACCATTTATTCTCTAGCAGCACCATGCTAAAGAGGGAGCATCCTTTACAACAGTCTTTTACAGAACGATCGCAGAATAAAAGCAGAAGTGCATACTTATTGATAACTGAATTTACAGTAACAGTGTTGCTCAATGCTTACATGTCATACTCTTTTGGTTAAAAGACATAAATTAGTCTTTCTCTGTTATGTCCTTGTTCTTCAATATGTCTCAGTTTAGATATTATCCTTGAAATCTCTGTGTACGTGACAACTGTCCAGTTTTATTGTTTACAGGATATCTGCTGATCTCTCAATCATACATTTTGGTGTATTATGTCAACTTTTCATGGTACATTCTTTTCTTTGTTATTCACGTGACCTTTATCTGGTTTCCTGATGTGCCTGAGCAGGTTTCTGACATTTATTAACCCTTTTTATACTTCTAAAATGAATGCTAGTTTTAATATGGAAAGCATATGGACTGCTAAGTCTAGTTTTTCTTTCTCAAAGGATAAATATTTTCATTGGTGCAAAATGTGAATATATTGGATTTCTTTAGATTTTCCTTTATTGATTAACAGCTTCACTTACTTTCTCAATTTGTTTTTAGCCTCTATTACATGGTAATATTGGAAAAAAAAGGTGTCAGCAAACATTTGCATAATAAAACCAAGGAAATCAGTAGAAACTCATACATTCACATAGACCTCTATTGCAATGAAAAGCAAACCCTAAACCGTCTTTCCTACTTTGTGTTCCACTCAGTACTAACTATTGTCAGTACATCAGTAATCCAGTCATCAACCAGCTACTTAAAATATTGAACCAATGCAGGGCACATTTCAAGGTAAATTATTTCCTGCTCCTACATCTTCTCAGATGTACTCAGTATTTAACTTTTAGAACCCACTAGGGGTTAAGACAAGTAGAGATCTTTGTAATGACAATGTATTTGCATCTTATGAACAACTAGTACAATACCCGCGCTCCGCAGCGGCGAAGTACTGCCTTAAAGTTTTTATTAAGAAGAAAATTAAACCTTTTTAAACTGAGGGAAAATATACCAATAATTATTTGTTAAGGATCTCTTTGTATGCCACGTTGTCAGTTCAGCCCTCCAGTTGTAATATGACCAAGCTGTAGCTGTGCGCTGAGCTTACTTTTGAGCATGCAACGTACAGTTGGCCATGTGAACAGTAATTTTGCTTCAAATCTCACAGCTTGGATTGCTGCTGTCATAATCGGTTTGAGTTTCATGGTTTGTTTCAATTACGACTGTATTTGTAGGACTTGTGTTGAAGAGATATTTGGCATCTGTCAAGCGTTGTAAGTATACAACCAGTTTCATTGATAACTTCACATCCAGCTTTTGAGAGTTTAAACATTTCTAAACATCAAAGTGTCCACTACTGAAATCGTCACCTGTGAATCTAAGATGTTTAAGAGGCATTGGCGATTGTCCAAATTTGGCCATTTCGGTACACTTGCAAGCGACAACCGAACAATTCAGCGGCAGCCATCAACTCACATGCAGATGCATAGGTGAAGGGCTTAAGCATTTCACTCTTCTAGTGCTCCTGTGTAGTATAATTATCTCCTGTACCGTCATCAGTCCACACCTTGAACCTGTCCCAGTCATTCAATACATAAGACGCAATGTTCCTCCGGATATCAAGAGTGAGCCTGATATGGCCGTGCAATACGTAACAAAAAGAATGGAAAAGGCAGGTGCCATCTCCGGGCATGGAAACCACTTGGTAAGTGACAGTTCTTTGATCGATGGTGATCACCTCGATAGACATGTTAATGGGGGTACAGTTGGAATGATAAAGGAAATGGGTACCTGAACAATGTCAACTAAGTCTAACATACCTACACAATAACTATAATCGTAATAAATGAACAATAAAACAGCGGAGAAGCCGTGGATTAAATAAAAATGCTGTAGTTATCAGCAGGGAGACGTGAATACCGTGGCGAAGCAAGGAAGGGAATGTAGAGACTGGAGCGACAGACGGCCTTATATAGGCAGGCAGCCAACAACGTGACCGAGCTGCAGGCTATGGACGTATATATGTAAGTAAGTAGGATTCAGTTAGCGTTGGGAACCCGCGTACCAAATTTCTTGAAGATGGGCCCATAAGTAACAAAGACCGTTGAAAAGTTCAATATGGCGGCCGACAGTGGCATCATATCACCGAAATAAGTACCAAATTTCAGCCTTCTACCTACACGGGAAGTTGGAGAATTAGTTATGTTGGAAAGTTCAACATAGCGGCTGACAGTGGCGTCACACGGCCGAAATAAGTACGTACATTGGTTTCGGTTAGCGCAGGGAAGCCGCCTACCAAATTTCGTGAAGATAGGGCCATGAATAAGAAAGTTCAACATGGCGGACGTTGTTGACCGTTATGACCGTTATGCGTAGAATTTCGAAATGAAACCTGCTTAACTTTTGTAAGTAAGCTGTAAGGAATGAGCCCGCCAAATTTCAGCCTTCTACCTACACGGGAAGTTGGAGAATTAGTGACGTTGGAAAGTTCAATATGGCGGCTGACAGTGGCGTCATACCACCAAAATAAGTATGTACATTGGTTTCGGTTAGCTCAGGGAAGCCGCCTACCAAATTTCGTGAAGATGGGGCCATGAATAAGAAAGTTCAACATGGCGGACATTGTGAAAATTAGTGACGTTGGAAAGTTCAATATGGCGGCCGACAGTGGCGTCATACCATAGAAATAAGTACATACATCGGTTTCGGTTAGCGCAGGGAATCCGCCTACCAAATTTCGTCAAGATGGAGCCATAAATAAGAAAGTTCAACATGGCGGACGTTGTCGACCGTTGTCGACCCTTACGTGTAGAATTTCGAAATGAAACCTGCTTAACTTTTGTAAGTAAGCTGTAAGGAATGAGCCTGCCAAATTTCAGCCTTCTACCTACACGGGAAGTTGGAGAATTAGTGACGTTGGAAAGTTCAATATGGCGGCTGACAGTGGCGTCATACCACCGAAATAAATATGTACATTGGTTTCGGTTAGCGCAGGGAAGCCGCCTACCAAATTTCGTGAAGATGGGGCCATGAATAAGAAAGTTCAACATGGTGGACATTGTTGACCGTTATGACCGTTACGCGTAGAATTTCGAAATGAAACCTGCTTAACTTTTGTAAGTAAGCTGTAGGGAATGACCCTGCCAAATTTCAGCCTTCTACCTACACGGGAAGTTGGAGAATTAGTGATGTTTTGAAAATACAATATGGCGGCCGACAGTGGCGTCATACCACCGAAATAAGTACGTACATCGGTTTTGGTTAGTGCAGGGAAGCCACCTACCAAATTTCGTGAAGATGGTGCCATAAATAAGAGAGTTCAACATGGCGGACGTTGTCGACCATTATCGACCGTTATGTCCGTTACGTGTAGAATTTCGAAATGAAACCTGCTTAACTTTTGTAAGTGAGCTGTAAGGAATAAGCCTGCCAAATTTCAGCCTTCTACCTACACGGGAAGTTAGAGAATTAGTGATAAGTCAGTGAGTGTGTGAGTGAGTGAGTGAGTCAGTCAGTCAGTCAGTCAGTCAGTCAGTCAGTGAGGGCTTTGCCTTTTATTAGTATAGATTACGATCCAAATTCAACCTTCCAGCTACACACTTTTCTTCCTATATTCTAATCAGAAATTCTGTTAAAAGAAATCGTCCCAGCTTTCCACATCTCACACAAATATCAATCCCAGAAACTATATTGACGAAGACGCAGATAGTGTCTCATCAATATATGAAAGAATTTCAAAGAATGTATCTCTCAAAAATCCTAGGACAGAGCGAAAAAGGGATCTACCAATTACCATCTCAAAAAGAGGTGTGACATTCAGCTATACATAGAGTACACTCCAGTTCTAACTGCACCCAGTCTTCCATAATTCAAATAAAGGCCTTAAATCAATCACATTTATCTATCTTTAAACTGCCTAAAATGTACCCAGGACAAGACCCAACTTACTGTACATGCGCTACCATCTAGCTCCAGCAACACTAGACCACATGTTTTAGGAATGCACTATCCATCCATCCATTATCCAACCTGCTATATCCTAACTACAGGGTCACGGGGATCTGCTGGAGCCAATCCCAGCCAACACAGGGCACAAGGCAGGAAACAAACCCCAGGCAGGGCGCCAGCACACTGCAGGAATGAGCTATAATAAGGATATGTCAAACTTTTTTTTTTAAATATGGCAAGAATGAATTAGTAGTACTTTAGTTTTTTTGTCACTTCATAGTTTTTGTATGGTGGCCCATTGTTTGTATACTTTTTTGATGCATCCCCAAGAATCCCCCAGCAGCAGTCCATCAGTCTGCCATTCCAATGTCCCTGGTCTTTCAATGTGCTTGATAACCTGATGGAATCTTTCACCCTGCTCTTTATTCATCGAGCCAGGTTTTTCAAAAAAGAAATTCCAAATGCAATCCCAAAAAGTGAACCTTGAGACTTCCGTTGCAACCCAGTTCCTTAAGTTTAATTAACATTACTTCCATAATTTACATTTTTTTTACAATTTCTATGTAACTTGGATCTCTATTGTTACCTTAAAACTTAAAAATTAATTTGAATGATGCCCAAGCCTCTCATTCTAGGTTGTTGAATCACACCATCAAACTCTACATCAGAAATCAATTTTCTAATACTGTATCAGGCCCAGCAAAAATGCTTTCTTTCAATTTACCCTTAGACAATCCTGGAAACATATGGCACAAATTCATTAAGCAGTATCTTTTGATAAGGCTTTGACAGACTACTTCATTAAACCAAGGTCAATATGAAGCTTTTTTCTAATTGGCCATTCCATCTGAACCCAAAGTAAATTCTTAGCCTTGCTTTCCCACTCACAGAGGCTTCTAACAGCTTCACAAACCTCACAGATAAGTGTGGTTTTACTATCTCTCTCTCTCTCTCTATTTATCAAATTACCTCTCTCTCTATCTAGCTATCATTAAAAGCAATATTGGAGCTTGTTATACAAGATGAATTGGAGTAGGGTGTGGGACTAAAATATTAAATGAATCAGAGTATTCCATAAGCATATGCAAAAGCTTCCAGCCTGTACTCTGCACTATTTAAAAATAAATAAAAACTGACTGATGTTTTTCCTTGAATGAAACATATTTTATTGTGGCTAAAATACAAAATTACTTGAAATGCAATGTAACCAATTACATAAACATTACAAAAGTAATAAACCATGTACTCATTTGAAGGCAAACTGTGATTACTGTTTTTTATTTTTAGCAGAGTAATTTTTACTCAACCAATTGACCAGAAAATCTTAAATGATCTTGAATAGCCATTATAAATTACTTACAGTCCTAGATTTAATAGATATGTTTGCTTTATCCTTGCTAATTGTATTTCTGTTTTTTCAAGACATTCCATACATTGACACTTGGCTTTGGGTAAAGAGAAATGTGTATATTTATAAAAGAATGCATCATAGTTTAACAGATAACTGTACTTAGAAAGTTTTTAATAAATATTTTGACAGCTATCCACTACTTAGTTTATACTAAAAATAATTTATTTTTTAACTATTAGTTGTAAACTTTGATAATAAAAATTGAATATATTTTAAATATCTATTTTATGTACAGTATTATAAATTATTGAAGTTAAATAGCAAAAAATATACTTCAAAATACTAACAGGCAGTAAAGCTTGTTTATGATCCAAGTAATGCTAATTATTAGTTTTACTTAATGTTTATTGTCACTTTATATTTACAAGATTATTAATGCATAAAATAATATGAATTTTAACAAAAGAGTAAATGTTGGAAAGTAATTTAGAGATAACAAATACTATGTTTAGGTAATATTCATTCTTTACAAACTCAAGGTTGATCATTTTTGATTTTAATATTGGTATGCTCAGTTTGAAAGATGCGCTTGCCACTGTTCTGATGATCAAATTGCAACAGTTTGGCTGTTTTTATCCTTAGAAATAATGAATCATACTGGACTTATCAAAGCAATGGCCTCACTGTAGGCTATACTATTGTACATGTAGGCACAACACCCTAAGAATAAATATGCATTATTTTTGATTAACACTAGTTTGTTAACCAAGCAGATTTTAGCATCATACTCTGTACTAAATCAAATAAGTTCTATTGCCTAGCACAATATATATATAATATATATAGTATAGTAGTGGAAAATACAGAGCCCTGAAATTATTAGTCATGAATATGCTGTGGAAGAACAGAGAACATAAGAAACACAAAGAAAGGGACATAACAGCTAGCAAATTTGGTGAACAGAAGCTCCTAAATCCACAATTTGATCGAAACAGACAGAATTACCATTGTATTATCATTCCTGTTTTATTAAATGGCTGTTTCACTATACTAGTTGTAAATAATACCCTTGGAACCAATAAATAAGGGTCTAGTTTTACTGTTTATAGATTCATATTTCAATAAATAAGTCTATAATATAAGTACAATCTTCATCATGGCCATCATCCACTGGCCTATAGAGATATGTTAAGATAATCTGCCATATCTTCTGAGTAGTTAGGTGTAGCAGTGGTGAGTTAGCTGTTACATTTGGCAGAGTGTGCTTACATGAAGATGGAGATAACTATGGATTCAGTTCAGTGTATATTTATTAAGTGAGCATAACACACTATCCCAGTACACCACTGGTTTCTCATTTCAATCCTAGGGCCCCGTATGGCTGCAGATTTGCATTCCAACCAGTTTCACAATGAGTAAGTCATTGTTATCTAATTGATTTTTATTGTTTAATGACGGTAACTAATTTTTTCCCTTCTCTTATTTTGCATTCCTAAAAGTGAAATAGAGATTTACATTTACGTAAAATAAAAAAAAATGAATGCTTATCTCTACTTCTTCTTTTTTGTTGTCTTAACTGTATTCAAATCCTGACAATTAATAATCAGCAGAGAGGACAAGTAACACTGAATGCTAACTTCAATGTTACCTTCTAAGCTTATTATGAAATAGTGATGTACCACAATTACTACAATAAATACAATCTGTATCCTTTTACCACTGTTAGCTTCTTTGTTTTCCTCTAGAAAACCTCTTGCCACCATTTATTCTCCCAACTCTATGCTGTATTAATGCTGGACCTTAAAGAGTTCTTGCCCCATGTTATTATTTATGAGTTGTATTCCTGGACTACTTCCATGTTGGATCCTGAACCAGTTATTAAAAAGCCAAGTAATTTCACAGAGACCTCATCAATATAATTGCTAACATTGCATCTTGCATAATCTAATGACGCTGCCAAGAACTGTGTTGGAGAACCTCCCTTTTATTAGGAAATGTCTCTCAAGCTTCCGTTATTCAATTTTTCCTAGGTTATCTACTTCTAGAGCTCTAGTTATTATTTTGGAATTTATTGTCACTAAACACACATCCACACATCCATTACATCATCATGGTTATTCACATTGCCATTGCCAGTGAACTTCCAGTTGGGAATCTAATGGCTTGCTTCCTGTCCTGAATATCCTTGAATAGGCTGCAGTTCCATTTAGGTGTGGACCTGACTTTATATCATTAAAAATCATTATAAAATAATGATCTGAAACAACTTAATTAGTAGTTCTAACAGGAATGTTATATGCTGTAATGATAAGATTTCTGCCTTGATTTAAAATTTGAGATCAAGTTATTATATGGATCATTCCAGAGTTTGGTAGATTTATAGCTAAAGGCTTGGTAACAACTCAGTCCTTTCAGATATAAACACTAATTCCCAAAAAAACAAAAGTGTCATACTTTGTTTCACCGCAGCAAAGAAATTTAGAGGTGATGTAAGTAAAGAAGTGCATAACTGGTTGTACTCAGCTATAAAGCTGATATGTTTCTGAATGTCATCTCTCAAAATTAACACATTTAAAAAAAGAACAGGTGCAAGCAGCAATCCCTGAAGTACAACATGTGGGTCTGTACAGAGAAATGAGGAAATATTATCTTTAGACTTTTACAGGTTTTAAAAATCACTTAAATGTGAAGTAAACAACTAACAATGTTGCCTGATGTAGCCTGTATAGTAGAATGCTATGATCTATAGTATCAAAAGCCGAATTTAAACATTAAAACGTAATAATGGTTGTAACACCTGTACCAGATTAAATATAGAAATAGATTAGATTACTTACAACACAAGTTAAAGTAGTTTCTGTACAGTGATCAGTACCACAGCCAGACTGAAATGTCTAATGTGAACTGTATTTTTAACTTCTTCTTTCGGCTGCTCCTATTAGGGGTTGACACAGCGGATCATCTATTTCCATACCTTCCTGTCCTCTATATCTTCCTTTGTTACACCCATCACCTGCATGTCCTCTCTCACCATATCCATAAACCTTATCTTAGGTCTAACTCTTTTCCTCTTGCCTGGCAACTCTATCTTTAACAACCTTATCCTGATATACCCAGCATTTCTCCTCTGCATATGTCCAAACCAATGCAGTCTCACCTCTCTGACTTTTCTTCCAACCGTCCAACCTGAGCTGACCCTCTAATGTACTCATTTCTAATTCTGTCCCTCCTCGTCACACTCAATGCAAATCTTAGCATCTTTAACTCTGCATTTCCAGCTTTGTCTCCTGCTTTCTGGTCAGTGCCACAGTCTCCAGCTCATATAACATAGCTGGTCTCACTACTGTCCTGTAGACCTTCCCTTTCATTCTTGCTGATAACTGTCTGTCACAAATTACTCCTGACACTCCTTTCCACCCATTCCACCCTGCCTGCACCCTCTTTTTCACCTCTCTTCCACAATCCCTGTTACTCTATACTGTTGATCCTAAGTATTTAAACTCCTCCACCTTCGCCAACTCTACTCCCTGCATCATCACCATTCTACTGACCTCCGTCTCATTTGTACACGTTTTCTGTCTTGGTCCTACTGACTTTCATTCCTCTCCTCTCTAGAGCATATCTCCACCTCTCCAGGGTCTCCTCAACCTGCTCCCTACTCTTGCTACAGATCACAATGTCATCAGCAAACATCATAGTCAAAGAGGACTCCTGTCTAATCTCATCTGTCAACCTGTCCATCACCATTGCAAATAAAGGGCTCAGAGCTGATCCATGATGTAATCCCATCTCCCCATTGAATGTATCCATCACTTCTACCGCCAACTTCACCACTGTCACACTTCCCTCGTACATATCCTGTACAACTCTTACATACTTCTCCGACACTCCCGACCTCCTCATCCAATACCACAACTCCTCTCAAGGTACCCTGTCATATGCTTTCTCCAGGTCCACAAATACACAATGCAGCTCCTTCTGGCCTTCTCTATACTCCTTCATCAACACTCTCAGGGCAAACATTGCATCTGTGGTGCTCTTTCTTGGCATGAAACCATACTGTATTTTTAACAATATGATTTATTTTGTATGTATACAGTTTTCTCTAAAAATATAAAATAATATGCAAGTTGGAAATGGTTTATAATATTTAGAACATTTGGATCTGAATTTTACTCCTTTAATACAGGTTTATTTGCTTTGAAGGAATAATGAACAAAGCCATTTTATATCCTGGCAGCATTGGGTGTAAGACAGGAATCTGGGCTTGACACAGAGCCAGACTTTCAAAGAGCCCTGATCATTAATTATGTGTAATATTGGTTGTGCAACTATTGTTAAGTGTGTTTCCCAATAAAATATGTGGATTTGGTGCTAAAGACAATTATTTGATTTCATGAGAAAATTGGACACAAGGTTTCATGTTCTGTAGATAGGTGTAGATAGGTGGTAATGCGATATATGATACAGTGCTACTAAATTTAGAAGCTGTTTGTTCAATCTCTGATGTTATTTCATTAAAAGTTATTAGTGTGTTATAGAGAACATCCTTATAGCTGTCATACTTTCATTACATGCAGATTGATTAACTTGCAAAATGCTTGACCTTTATTTATGGCATTTTACTAAAAGATGTAGTGTGTTCTTATTAAACAGCTTTATGTAAAGTAGTTGTTTTATAGCTTGTTTATATTATTTGTCAATAAGCATATACCTGAACTTTTAAAAATAGAAATATATCTTAAAATAGTATTTCTATCAACATGTCTCATTTATAAGATTATTCTGCAATATTATGATGAGAGTGTGTAAGCCCTCTCACATTTTGCAAAGAGTTCACAGAAGAAATCAGAGAGAGCCATTTACTGAGGGTGTCAGTTTCCACATTTTTATGAGGCTGGAATGATAAAAGTACAGTTATTTCCTACTAGCTGTGTTTACCCATCTAAGATGGTTATAAATCTAAGTAGTCAATGTAAATCTCAGCCTTAACATTTGCAGTGCACCAACTATTATTGGAATCTATTTTGTAAAGCATGCAGTAATAAAATGCATTGCATTTGTTATACCAGAAAATGGCGTATCACAAGCATTAACACTGCTTTTTTCAAATCCCATAACAAATGGCTTATAATAAAGACATAACAACCAGACAAACACAAACAAGTAGAAACAGAGACACTTGTATTTTTATTAAGGTGGAAAATTAATGGTCCCTCTTTCAAACCATGTAAAAATCAATGGATGCAAACTCTGCATCATTGCAGGCTGACTAACTACTTATGTCGAATGGTTTTACAGACCAAAAAACCTTTAGACAATAAAGTCAATCTCATCTTCTTAAGTTTTGTGGATTGGAATAATAAACAAAAAGAAATAAACACCTACTGTAGCAGTTGTCTATTTCTCTTGTGACTGTGGATGAATGAATCACCCAGTTGGGTCAATTCAGTTCAACTATTCTTCTGTAATGTTAATTCAACCTATTGCACACAGCAAAGCAGATCGGTCAAAGAGTCACACTAAGAATATTTTTAAAGTACTGTATATACAAACATTTTCAAAAAGAACGTTTTTCTTATAAAAATTCAAACGTTATGACAGTGTGTCTATTAGCTTAAAGATTGTAACATTGTCATTCATAAAATCTTTAACTAGTATGTGTTCATTCATTTTTTAAATCATTTTCCAAGTTTACTTGCTCCATTGCAGTGGTGAAGCAGGAACCAAGCCTGTGCTGGGCATATATTAATCATAGGGCATACCAATTTAAACTGTGCAGAATCACCTACTCACCCAAACTACACAAAATTTGGAATGTTGAAGGTAACCCTCCTCGCTCAGGCGCAAGCCTCTGTTCGAATCGGTCTACCTCTCACCATGTGTTGGAGCGCACCTTGTCTCCGCTTAGCTAGCGATACCTGTTTGTTCAACAAACATTATCATCTACAGATTGTTACAGAGTAACATTTGACGTTTTTGAGATAGAGAGATCAGAGCTATGTGTGTTTTAGAGGGTAGCTGCTGATTGCTATAGATATCATGGCCACATGCTTTTCTCCCCATGTGGGGGATGCTCTCCCGTCAGAGCTGAACTTGATCAGATACAGTGCAAACGTTTGATGTTGGAGTGTACCTACCTTCCTCTTGGCCATGATTACATTTTTAATTTAAAATTTTTTGATTTTTAAAGTTTGTCCTGTTTCACTACTACATGGGCGGAGCTGCGGGGGTCAACAAGTATCAAATAAAAAGAAAGATTTCTTGTCAGAGACAGAGAGTTTATTTTCAGCAGATAAGCAGATAGCAGCCTCCATTCAAGTGTTTATATTTTGAGTTTTGCTGAGCTCGTTACCAGACTGTCAGATAAACAACTGGAAGCTCCATTTTTGCAATAAATGGCTTCTGAAATAACTAAAACTGAGAAAAATCTTTTTGAAAAAAAAAAAAAAAACTAATAAAAGTCAATCACTATCTCCTGTGTTCTTGCCTGTCTTCCTTTCTAATAGCAAAGAGGTTATCGTTTTTACAATTTCTCAGAACACAGGAACATTACTGTTAATGTAGTTAATTTATATTTTATTGTTCATTGTGAACAGTCTACCTAGCACTTATTACTTGCAGTCTTTCTTTAAAAAGTAACCTCATTCCTTAAGATTTTTGAGCATTCTGCTCAACTGCTCATCCCGTTTTTTTTTTCTACAGCCACATTCATATCAACTGTTTAATTCTCCCATCATCAATGTTGTCATAATATTTTACTGAAAATAAAAGACCTCGGACACACTGCAGGACATAAGGAAAACACTAAAGAAAACAACTTTAAAATTCAAATTATTTCAGTTAATTCATGCAATCTGGTATTGAATTCCTTTTCTCAATCAAGTTTTCATATCTACTTTCTCATTAATCCACTTTTCCTTATTCCTCTACATCTTCAATTTTGGGTTATAGTTATTTCAATCATGAGTCATTTTTTCCCTCTGACTTTCCCACATTACACAATAACAGAAAAAAGGAAATCCTAAACAAACTACCTTATACATAATTGAATTATTAGCATGTATTATGGTGTCTGTTTTTTAAAGAATGGTTTGGAAGGGTTTATCAGTTAGTAACACAATTTTACAAGGCACCATTTTTACTGTTTTAAATTGTTTTAAACTGATCATCTTTGAGTACTTGTGACTTTCCTTACAAGACAAATATAAGAAATTTCCAGTGAAAAGACAAATGTGGCTTATTTACCCATTAGAAACACTGCATCAGACTCTTAAACATAATAACAAATTTGTGCTTGCTACACTTCAATACACAATAAAGAAGGTGCTAATCAATAAAACATTCATACTGTATTACTTAAATATACAATTAAGAGCTTGTTTTAAGCATGCAAATACAAGTATTTATTCATTGCTTCAAATAGTATGCTTAGAAATGCATCATAGATTAAAGTTGATGACAGTTTATCATAAATTATCCTTCTGAATAGCTATCACAAAAAAGATGAAATGTTATTTTCTGCACTTTTATCACTTCTGACTTCTTAATTTATACTGTGGTAAATACATGGATTGTTAAATTGCCACTGAGATGTTTTAAATTTAGGTACAGATATTTAGAAGTTTAAAGAGTTTATCATGTTGTTATGAGGGCACAATCATCACACGCAAAAATGGAAATGTTCTCCTATGAAACAAATAATACGGGTGAAAAACATGAATCAAGAAACATGATGGATTAGAAATAATTTCTTATGTCTGACAATAAACGATCTAAGAGAAACTTTCAAAGATAGAAAGAAAGAGAATGAATAAATGAAGTTGTCCCCATGGGGAAATTATGGAGCCATTTTCTAGATCAGCTTTTTCCATTACATTGTTGGGAAAACCAGAGCCAATCTTGGCATTAGTTGTAATTTTTACACTCACTCACTCATACATTAGTCCTAATACACAATAATATAACACGTAGAAGTAAACTGCAATAAAAACACACTTATTAACCATTGCATTGCTTTGCCTTTGAAATTTGCAAATCACCAAGTGCAAAGAAAACTTTCAATGTTTATTCATGGGAAATGTCTCAAAAAATCTGGAAGAGCATGCAGGACATTTCAAGATATAAAACTATCTATCAATTCTAATTGTAAACCTTCTCAGTGAGATTGTTTAGAATGATCCCCTTTCCAATAAAAAATAGACCTAGGAAGGAAAATGACTTGCTTCTAGTCACACTTGAAGTTTAAAAAAAAAATTTTTTTTGCCTTAAATGTATTTCTACTATCATTGGATAAAACAGTCTAATAAGTTTTTGTTGGCTTATAGATCTCAGCAATATGTGAAAGATGTCATTCATAAATTCCAGATATGATACATAAGAGCTAGAATGATGTAGACTAACACTTTTGCAATCATTTTGTTTTTTTTAATTTCGCAATACCTTTACTTGTAAAAACTCATGAGCATTATATAAAATATTGTAGCTAAAATCTCTATTTATGAGCTTTCCAAAAAAGTGATTTAAAAGTTTAGGTTTCTTGGAACTCATTTGATGCTTATAGACATCTGTCTCTGATCCATTTAGTGTGCTTGGGTCCTAGACCATTACACAGTGGGGCTAAAAGCACTTACATCCCAAGTCAAGAAGAGGATTCAAGCTAGCCTGTTTGTGATAGTAAGTACAGCTATAATTAGTGCTGTTATGGCATGTCGATATAATCAATGTATTCAATTATTTAAATTCGTCAGTTGGTGCGGCATATGTCATATGTCATATGTCAGCTCCTAGTTCACCTATCGGAACTTCATGTAAAAGACAGCAGACTTCTAAAGTATGGGATTACTTCAAGCTAAAGCCAAATAATACTGTAATCTGTGTACACTGTAAACGTGAAATGGCATATAGTAACACAACAGCTATGCAGGAGCCTCTAGGATGGAAACATTCTGGAGTTTTCTAATATTGGACTGCTAAACAGATTACGTTTGTGTTTTACTGAAATCTGTTTCAAAGTCCACTCTTACTTGATCTTGCATTTTTGCCTTTACATTGTACTGCTAAGTACTACATCAAACTGCACTACATTTGTTATCAAATGCTTATTTGTGATCTAAAATTGTTTAAATTATTTATTTAAATTTGGAAAGATGTTGATATTCTGTAAAAGTTTTTCATATTTGCTTTTTGGAATTTGTTAGATTTTCAACAGTGTAATCGGAAATTATTATTATTGACCAACAACTTTGTTGTATGTTCTGCCACTTTACTCTATTAAAAGAACTGAGAATCACAGGATGGCTTGTTACATGTGCCGTTTACCTCCTTAATTTATATCCCATAATATACATACCTTCCCATAATGTGGAGGTAATCCCATCAGCCTTAACTTTAAAGTAACAGATGTCTCTGTAGATGCTGCAAGTTATTTATTAGATTAGTTGAAGAATCGAAAAAATAATCGCTAGACTGATTGTTTAAAAAATAGTCATTAGGTGCAGCCCTAGACACAATTGACTGGGGCATCAACATATTTTACAGCATATAATTCTCATTAAAAATACAGGAACTAGTAACTCCCATAGAAATATGCCTTAGCACAATTAAATAAACACTCTACAGGATCTGTCTTCTCAGCGCTAAATTCTGATTTTAGCTTAATGCTTGTATATTTAAATTTCAAATAAATATTTGCCAAACAAATTTCCTCAATTATATAACCATGAAGATAATAATAATAATAATAATAATAATAATACTGGAAATGTAGAAAATATTGATGTAAGTATTGAAAACTTAACAAGCAAAGATCCACAACTTTACAGACTATGGGAACTAATATACAGTATAATGTACAAGTTGCATAATAAAATTTTTATTCATTTACAGTAACTTGCTCAAGAAAACTGAAATGCCATTTTTGGTTTTTTTTGTGCTTTTACCTAGATGATAATGCAATGGACAATACAGCTTTTATTGACGTTTGAAATCAAATGCCCAGCACATTACCAACAATGATTTATTAATTTAAATACTGTTTCATCTATAAAGTTTTTTTAGTTTCCTCTGAGGCCTAGCCCACACCTTCCCGGGTATTTTTTTAAAACCTAGCTTTTTGTATTTGTTATGGCCTTCATCCATATGCAAACTGCGTTTTACGTCCCTGAAAATTGACCTTTTGAAAAAGTGTTTCCAGGGTGAAGATCTTTGGAAACTCTGAACATGGAAAACTGAATTTTTGGCTTGTAATGTCAGAGTGTGTGCCTGTATCTTCTTTGTTTGATGTTAGTGTGTTTGCCAATTATCTGTTTTCTTTACATGAGGCAATTTTAGGCAACAGAGGACATAGCTAAACTACAGGACTTTTTACATGTTTATATTTAAATGTACAATTACTTTATCACTATATTGAACAACTGATGCATCAGAATGCACTACAGAGGTCACTGCTATATTGAATACTCCCGATGACACAGACCCAGCCGCCAACATTGGTGGTTTTGGACGAGATCCAGTTACTTCTATCCTCTAGTTGGTGAGACAACTTTGAGAACAAAGTGTTTGTTGCTGAAGAATGGTGAAAGGATTGTGAAAAAAATTGCCTGTACTATTTAGCAGATGAGGGGAGATTACGCAAGAATGCAAATGCTTCTGGGTTGTAAAGACAGGTGGTTTGTGGTTTCTAAAATATTAAGGGAAGACTGTGAAACAATTACAGTCCACTTGGGCCCTGTGTATATACAATTACCTGTCACTGAGTCCAAAGTATGGGAATTTCAATGAGCCCTTGGCGTCTCTCAATGCATCGGTGCCATAGATAGATAGATAGATAGATAGATAGATAGATAGATAGATAGATAGATAGATAGATAGATAGATAGATAGATA
>JANRMT010062818.1:47893852-47913472 GCA_026402145.1 Polypterus bichir lapradei | reverse complement strand
ATAGATAGATAGATAGATAGATAGATAGATAGATAGATAGATAGATAATTAATCCCAAGGGGAAATTCACATACTCCAGCAGAAGCATACTGATAAAAAATAATATTAAATTAAAGAATGATAAAAATGCAGGTAAACTTTGTATAATGTTAACGTTTACCCCCCGGTTGGAATTGAAGAGTCGCATAGTGTGGGGGAGGAACGATCTCCTCAGTCTGTCAGTGGAGCAGGACAGTGACAGCAGTCTGTCGCTGAAGCTTCTCCTCTGTCTGGAGATGATACTGTTCAGTGGATGCAGTGGATTCTCCATGATTGGCAGGAGCCAACTCAGTGCCCATTGCTCTGCCACGGATGTCAAACTGTCCAGCACCATGCCTACACTAGGGCCTGCCTTCCTCACCAGTTTGTCCAGGTGTGAGGCGTCCTTCTTCTTTATGCTGCCTCCCCAGCACACTAATCCGTAGAACAGGGCACTCGACACAACTATCTGATAGAACATCTGCAGCATCTTATTGCAGATGTTGAAGGACACCAGTCTTCTAAGGAAGTATAGTTGGTTCTGTCCTCTCTTGCACAGAGCATCAGTATTGGCAGTCCAGTCAAATTTATCATCCGCCTGCACTCCAAGGTATTTATAGGTCTGTACCCTCTGCACCCATCTACATGGGATTCATGTAGAAATAAAGCAGCCATCCACAAATTCCATGGATTATTTGAACAGAAAGGGGAGGTTTTCTGTTAACATAAAAGGCACGTGTGATTACAAATGTTCATTTATTGACTAACATGGCATTACAGTTAAGGTTATACTGTATCATTGCCTATTGTTTTAGCATGCTCTTGACAGCACTTGACAGTGAATTTTTGCGTTTTCATGTGGATGGAAGATTCTTTAAAAAAACAGTGCAAGTGTGGAAGGGATTTTTTTAAGAATGAAAGAGGAAAACTCCCATTTTAAAAAATACCTGGGTACATGTGGAGTAGGCCTGAGAGGCTGTGAGGGTAGGGTTGCCAGATTAGAAAATTAGAAATACAGGACACTCTTAAAATCTCTCTCTATATTACTATATATATATATAAATGTATACATGCCCCCTACACACCCAGACCAATCTATACTAATCAAAGGCAAAGCCCTCATTGACTGACAGACTGACTGACTCACTCACTCACTCATCACTAATTCTCCAACTTCCCGTGTAGGTAGAAGGCTGAAATTTGGCAGGCTTATTCCTTACAGCTTACTTACAAAAGTTAAGCAGGTTTCATTTCTAAATTCTACACGTAACGGTCATAACAGTCGACAACGTCCGCCATGTTGAACTTTCTTATTTATGGCCCCCTCTTCACGAAATTAGGTAGGCGGCTTCCCTTCTCTAACCGAAACTGATGTACGTACTTATTTGGGCGGTATGATGCCACTGTCAGCCGCCATATTGAACTTTCCAACGTCACTAATTCTCCAACTTCCCGTGTAGGTAGAAGGCTGAAATTTGGCAGGTTCATTCCTTACAGCTTACTTACAAAAGTTAAGCAGGTTTCATTTCGAAATTCTACGCGTAACGGTCGACAACGTCCGCCATGTTGAACTTTCTTATTTATGGCCCCATCTTCACGAAATTTGGTAGACGGCTTCCCTGCACTAACCGAAACCAATGTACGTACTTATTTCGGTGGTATGACGCCACTGTCGGCCGCCATATTGAACTTTCCAACGTCACTGATTCTCCAACTTCCTGTGTAGGTAGAAGGCTGAAATTTGGTAGGCTCATTCCTTACAACTTACTTACAAAAGTTAAGCAGGTTTGATTTCGAAATTCTACGTGTAACGGTCATAACGGTCGACAACGTCCACCATGTTGAACTTTCTTATTTATGGCCCCATCTTCACGAAATTTGGTAGGCGGCTTCCCTACGCTAACCGAAACCAATGTACGTACTTATTTCGGTGGTATGACACCACTGTCGGCCACCATATTGAACTTTCCAACGGTCTTTGTTACTTATGGGCCCATCTTCAAGAAATTTGGTATGCGGGTTCCCAACGCTAACTGAATCCTACTTATGTACATATATACGTCCATAGCCTGCAGCTCGGTCATCGTGTGAGGCGGCGTTGGGTCTCCCATCCCAACGCCTCCCATGTTGTTGGCTGCCTGCCTATATAAGGCCGTCCGTCGCTCCGGTCTCTACATTCCCTTCCTTGTTTTGCCACGGGATTCACGTCTCCCTGCTGATAACTACAGCCTTTTTATTTAATCCACAGCTTCTCCGCTGTTTTATTGTTCATTTATTACGATTGTAGTTATTGTGTAGGTATTTTAGACTTACTTTACATTGTTCAGGTACCCATTTCCTTTATCGTTCCAACCGTACCCCCATTAACATGTCTATCGAGGTGATCACCATCGATCAAAGAACTGTCACTTACCGAGTGGTTTCCATGCCCGGTGATGGCACTTGCCTTTTCCATTCTCTTTGTTACATATTGCACGGCCATATCAGGCTCACTCTTGATATCCGGAGGAACATTGTGTCTTATGTATTGAATGACTGGGACAGGTTCAAGTTGTGGACTGATGACGGTACAGGAGATAATTATACTACACAGGAGCACTATAAGAATGGAATGCTTAAGCCCTTCACCTATGGTTTTGCATGTGAGTTGATGGCTGCCGCTGAATTGTTCGGTTGTCGTTTTCAAGTGTACCGAAATAGCCAAATATTTTACACCTTTGGACAACCGCCAATGCCTCTTAAACATCTTAGATTCACAAGTGACGATTTCAGTAGTGGACACTTTGATGTTTATGAATGTTTAAACTCTCAAAAGCTGGATGTGAAGTTATCAATGATACCGGTTGTATGCTTACAACGCTTGACAGATGGTGAATGTCACTTCAACACAAGTCCTGCAAATACTGTCATAATTGAAACAAACCATGAAACTTAAACCGATTATGACAGCAGCAATCCAAGCTGTGAGATTTGAAACAAGATTACTGTTCACATGGCCAACTGTAAGTTACATGCTCAAGAGTAAGCTCAGCGCACAGCTTGGTCATATTACAACCGGAGGGCCGAAATGACAATGTGGTATACAAAGAGATCCTTAACAAATAATTATTGGTATATTTTCCCTCAGATTAAAAAGGTTTAATTTTCTTCTTAATAAAAATTTTAAGGCAGTACTTCGCCGCTGCGAAGCGCGGGTATTTTGCTAGTATATTATATAAAAGTAGGCACATAAGTTAGAAACATAAAGCAAGGATTTTAATGGGTTATGAGGAAAACAAAAGTAAAATCGTTTGAAAATTATTTACTGAAAGTGCAATTACATACAACACAGTTTGCTTCATGACAGCTCCTGTCTTGTTTGATAAATGTCCATTCGCTGGAATATTCATCAGGAAATTTAAACTTACATTTTGGAATCTTGGGATGGATGGATTAGTTTTTAAGTTTAGAAAAAAAGTGGGCTGTAGCAAGTAGTAACAATACACTTTGTTGACACTGTATGTTGCAATGCTGATACAGAACTGCACAGCAGCATGGCTGGAGAGCAAAACAGTAACAGTGTTGCTGTCCTCAGCCAACCATAGCAACTGAACAAGTTGAAAACAGGCAGAAAACACTAGTTTACTCGTTTCATTTGGGTTATTTTCATGAAGAAAATCTGAGAAAATAAAGTATAATTACTTATAAAGTTACACCTAAGTACCTAAGGAGGTAGTAAAAATACATTTTTATTACGTAATTTTAAAATGAACTAAATATGGGACATAAGGGTGTCCCTGAAAGTTCAGTACGGACACGGGACAAAATTATCAAATATGGGACATGTCCCGTATATAAGGGACGTCTGGCAACCCTAAGTGGGGGACTTTTAAAGCTCCTTTCCCTTTAGAAGGGTTTTTCTTCACTTTTTTTTTTAACCTTCATAGGAGCAAAGGTAGCCATTTGTTTTAAAAGGCACTTTTGTTCAATTTAGCAGCATAGGTGGGGTGAAGAGTTCAGCATGGGTGGGGAGCAATGACAGCAGTTGCAAAATCTGGCCCAACAGTGAATAAACACCCAGTGTCATAGTAATAGATAGAAGTAACAGTGATTCTTTAGTGTGAAGAAATTAAGGTGTAAAAAGAATAACTAGATAAAGCAGTGCAAGGAGCTTATATTGGGAAGCATTAGCACTAGTAGAGAAAGACGGCATAAATGTTTATTAATAAGAAGGAAAGCATTTATTTTAAGTGCAGTGTAGTTGGTGAGCCAGTCTTGAAAGTAGAGAGTAAAAAGAGGGACTCCACCTTAGGATAACAGTCATCCATTGTGAGGTGCAGAGCGAGCCAAGTACTTATAGAAACCAGCTAGTCAAAAGGTAAATAACCAGTGCTGAAGTGGTGGATAGTATTCAGTAAGCGGGTTTTCTTAATGATAAGGAATTTGGGTATAAAAAGGATTGCTGTAACAGTTCACAGTCCTTATATCAGGCAGAGTTAGTACTAGTAAATGAGTGAGGGCATATATATTCATTAATATGAATGAACATGTTTTAAGCAGAAGAAGTGGGATAGAGTTTAAAAATAAGGTAGCAATAAGTGGGGTGCAGTGTTATAAAAAAACAGTCTTCTAGGTTAACATGTTGTGGAACAAAAGGTTTAGTCATTTCAAAAAAAAAAAAAAAAAGAAAAGCTAAATAGCTGGTAATTGGGGCGAGAGTATTACAGGTGTTTAAGGGGCTAGGTGTTAAATAACTGCAGTGGTTTAATTAAAAATAATGAATTTGTTAATTGTAATAATATAAATGAACTAATTCAAATCTTAATAATAAGTGGTTGAGCATTTCAGTAATCCAAATCCAAACATTAATAATGAGGCCAATATAAAACAAGCTCTGCTTGATGTTGGACTTTTTGGAGCCTGCCTTAGATGCATTGGATCTCATTGAAGATGATGTCTGCAGATGATACCAGCTAATCCAGCACCTAAAGTTCAGAAGGCCTACGTTGTATTAGAGAATTGGCTAAACTGGCCCAGAAATGTTGTTTAGGGATATAGTGTATACCCCTAAAGTCACAGTGGAAGAGACTCCAGACCATGAATAAATTAATCGTACTCGTACATAGGCACAAGGTAAAAGAGTCAACACTGTCCAGGGGGATCATCCCCAGAACTGAAAGTGTCAAATCATTTTCAAGACCTTACTGGACAGTGACTGTAAAAATTTTTATGTTGTAGGCAGGGATGAGGAGTACCTATGAGTAACCTCAAAAATGTCTATAGTAAAACAGGGCTATTGCTCATTAAAGGGATGCTCCAGAACTAGAGATTTTGTGCAGTGTGTTGCCTAGCCAGGTGACTGGAAGCACAGCTAGGCTCCTGGCTAGAGCAGAGATAGATTCAGTTGTCATTGTCTGTGTTGGAAGCATAGAACCTAAGTAATGGCAGCTTTTTTCTGCCATCCAAATTTTAAGATTTAGGTGCCAAGCTAAGGAATGGAAACGACAAGGTAGTCTTCTCTGAGGTTCCCCCTGTGCCACATGCCAGTCCAGGTAAGATGGATGTGATTAGAAGGTTTAATGAGTGACTCAAATCTTAGTGTTTGGATAGAAAGGAATAGGTTTGTTGGGTATTGGAAGTACTTCTGGAAGAGATGGGATCTATTGTGCTGTGACAGGTTACATTTGAACCATCCAACCCGCTATACCCTAACTACAGGGTCACGGGGGTCTGCAGGAGCCAATCCCAGTCAACACAGGGTGCAAGGCAGGAAGCAAACCCCGGGCAGGGCGCCAGCCAATCTCAGGACACATTTGAACCAGAAAGGCACTAATGTATTGAGGAGGTATATAAGTGGCATAGTAGAGGATTGCTTAAACTAGAGATTTAGGGGTCTGAGTAATTATAACAGGCCATCTTTATAACTTCATATGAAAGGGAAAAACTGTCACAAGATGGTTAGATTTACACTCTCCTAAAATGATGACTTGTTTTGTTTATTTCAGAGACCCCACAACCATACCCAGCCTTGATTTGGCTCACATACTTACACACAGAGGTACATAAAACTGCAGCACAAATGAATTAATAATAAAGAGATTATATATAAAAGTATTTTTAAAAAGAAACTCAATTGCAAATCCCACTCCCAATTTCCTTGGTGGAGATTATTATTTAACTAACACAGAACAAATGAACCTGACAAACCACAAGCACAATAAAAGATTAATGACTAAGTCAAAACACAATTCAGGCAGTGGGTGCAGGTGATGGCAAAATTAACTGAATTCCCAAGTGAATAGCTTTCTGAATAAAATTAAAGTTTTGTCCTACCTTGTTCCAGTTGTTGCATGAAAATTTAAATTGATTGAGAGAACTCCCCAGATGAGGACATATCGAAACAAGATGAAATCACATAAACATGAAGGCACAGGAAAAAGAGCATAAATTCAAAAGAAAAGCTATAATCCAAGGTGGTAGTTTGTAATCCAGTAGTGGGGTGAAGCATGGAAACAAAAAAACATACTGTAGATGATTGTAATTGTTCTTATGCCTCTTATGGCTCCTTTTGAAAAGCAGTGCATCATTATGTTTCTTCCCAGAAACGCGCACGCCAATACAAAGCTGCCCAATGGCACAGTACTCCAGGAACTGCTGGAAGGGTTGGCAGGTAGCACTGCCACAATTCTAATAAAAATATGAATAGTAACTTAATATCTTTACCGAAATTAGTGCCAAAGTAAAATAAGTAATGCATAAAAATAATAACAGTAATTCTTTGCATTTATATAGCGCTTTTCTCACTACTCAAAGCACTTAGCAATTGCAGGTTAAAAGCCTTGCTCAAGGGCCCAACAGAGCAGAGTCCCTTATAGCATTTTACGGGATTTGAGGCGGCAACCTTCCGATTGCCAGTGCAGATCCCTAGCCTCAGAGCCACCACTCCATCTGATAGAAATCTAGCTAAAAAGCAGAGATGGAGATGAATATAACCATAGATGGCTACACATGTTTTAGGAAGTATAGACAGAAAAGAAAGGCTGAAGTTTTGCCACTTATGTAAAACAGAATTTAAATGCTTGTCCTCTTCAATTAATTTAATTTTCTTATTTACTGTAAACAGTTCTAATGTGCATCTTGTTCAATAATATTACAATGCAAGTTTAGAGGAATATAATGTCACATGAGACTTTAATTACCCAAATATTAACTTGGTCAACCTTAAAAATACTGGAGTTCAAGAACAGTAGTTTAAAGATATAATCACTTTTTTTTCTTTTTTTTTTAGCACAGTATGTTAAAACAAAGACAGGGGAAGATTACCTAGATTTAGAATTTTGTGATAACCAGGATAGAATTCTGGGTGCAGAGGTAATCAAGGGTCAAGTGATCATAATAATATTACACAGTGTTTTGGCAGAGCACAGATGCAAAACCTAAAATAGTTAAGTATGACTTTAGTAGAGCAAATTTTGACCAGTTACAGCAAAATTTAAAAGGGACAAACTGAGATAAGCTAATCTGTCAAAGAGCTGTATAACAGGTTTAAAAATATTTTACATACAATTCATGACGAGTTCGTCTCAAAATCTGGAAGCAGCAAGAATTAAAAGAAAACATTGTAGTGGATAAATAAAGAAATAATAAAGAAGCAACAAAGGAAAAAACAGTTGTATAAAGCCCTATTTGGACAGAATTAGCTTAAAGCGGGACGCGGTAAAGTAATTATTACCAGAGGACCTCTGTAGCTTTAGTCACGTCCAAATCTCTCATGTCATTGGTCTGTGCGATCACAACTTAAGAGTTAAGAGTATGAATCCTTTTACCTTTGTAAAAAGTAACACAAAGTAATCCCAGGTTAAACTAGTCTTGTGCAAACTGATATGTCAGTAAAATTCCATAATTTGTGTGACCTGG
This sequence comes from Polypterus bichir lapradei, assembly GCA_026402145.1. NCBI lineage: Eukaryota > Metazoa > Chordata > Cladistia > Polypteriformes > Polypteridae > Polypterus > Polypterus bichir. The sequence goes on along the minus strand of JANRMT010062818.1, from coordinate 47,905,558 downwards.
ACAGAACTATACTATATACATCATCCAGTGCCTGTAGTGGAAAACAAGAACTGCTGGTATTGCTTGTTGTGCATGATGAATAAAACAGGATTGATTATTACCTTGAAAGGCTAAAGGTGATATGCACCCAAATTTGAGGTGAAAACAGGTTGCTAATGTGGTCCAAACTGAATGAATGTATTGGTACACATACATTAACTATATCCCTCTGTCTGTGTGAAACTAATGCCATCTAAAGAGAACTTAAACTAATAACTTCACTGCTAACTGCAGAGTGTAAGAGGATGTGAGAGCAACTGCTTTAAAGGATATTGGGATAATCTAGAAGGCAGTTAAAGAGAAATATTGCAGAAAAGGCTAAAGAGACTTTATCACCATTTTAGAGTACTAAAAGAATGGTCAAAGAGGAGGTGAACTGTATTAGGAAAACTAAGGGCTAATTTAAATGTACAAATAGTGAAATAATGAATGCTGTAAACATACATTGCTTTGAAGTGCTCACATGTGAAGAAGTAGTAACAGAAACCACTAACGAGATATTTAGTGATTTGGAAATTATAGAGGGAAAAGTACTGATTAGTAGGGCTAAAGTTTAACAAATTTCAGGGATCAACAACAACAACAACATTTATTTATATAGCACATTTTCATACAAACAATGTAGCTCAAAGTGTTTTACATGATGAAGAAAGAGAAAAAAGACAAAATAAATAAGAAAAATAGGATATATAAGATGGAGCAAGATTATTTAAGGCTTTGTAAACCATAAGCAGTATTTTAAAGATCAGTTCTGAATGACACAGGTAACCAGTGTAGTGACATCAAAATGTGGTCGGATTTTCTTTTCATCATTCTGCACTAGTTGCAAATGATGTATGTCTTTTTTGGGTAGTCCTGAGAGGGAGTGAGTTACTGTAATTTAGTTGACTGAAAACAAAAGCATGAACTCATTTCTCAGCATCTTTCAATGATAGAAGAGATCTAACTTTTGCTATATTTCTTAAGTGAAAAAATGCTGTCCTAGTGAAATTTAAAATTCAGGTCACAGTCAACAGTTACCCCTAAATTCTTTACCTCCATCTTGACTTTTAATACTAATGCATCAAGTTTATTTCTAACTAACAAAATACCCACGCTTCGCAGTGGAGAAGAAGTGTGTTAAAGAAGTTATGAAAAAGAAAAGGAAACATTATAAAAATAAAGTAACATTTGCTTTCTATTCGTTTGCATAAGCACAGTCCTTCACCAGCAATTATTTAATGTTAGCTCAGACCCGGCACTTAAAAGTTTCTGTTGCACTTTTGCTGAGTTTGTGCCAAACACTATTCTATCCCTGACCATCTCATTTTCGTTTGCATAAGCACAGTCCTTCACCAGCAATTTTAACTTAGTTACAAAGTGATCAAAAGTCTCATTTATACCCCGCGTCCTCTCATTAAACTTGTGTCTCGCGAATATCGTATTCGTCTTAGGCATGACAAATGCCAGCGGCAGCGTGTCTATGAACTTAATTTAAAGTTAAGCTTTACACCTTGTAGCTGCACTTATGAATATGCTTGTATGCGTCACTTGCTTCATATTCTTTTGCTGCCTTCTCAATTGTTTAATGTGTTTTTTGTTCAGCGCTCTTTGGAGCTCTTCCTTGTTCTCTACGTACTGCGTTTTCATTCAGTTCACGAGAGCCGCTCTCTTGTGTGCTCTCGCGATGTCCACGGCTTTATTTAATGTTAGCTAAGACCCGGCACTTAAAAGTTTCTCGCTACAGCAATTTTAACTCTGTTACAAAGTGATCCAAAGTCTCGTTTATACCTTGTGTCTTATCTTTAAACTTGTATCTCGTGAATATCGTATTCGTCGTGGGCATGAGAAATGCCAGCGGCAGCGTGTCTATAAACTTAATTTAAACTTACGGTTTACACCGTGCTTTGTTTCCGCAGTAGCTGCACTTATGAATATGCTTGTATGCGTCACTTGCTTCATATTCTTTTGCTGCCTTCTCAATTGCGTAATGCGTTTTTTGTTCAGCGCTCTTTGAAAATCTTCCTTGTTCTCTACGTACTGTGTTCACAGTCAGTTCACGTGAGCCGCTCTCTTGTGTGATCTTGCGATATCCATGGCTTTATTTAATGTTAGCTAAGACCCGGCACTTAAAAGTTTCTCTCGCACTTTCGTTGAGTTTGTGCCAAACACTAGACCATCTCATCTTCGTTTGCATAAGCACAGTCCTTCACCCGTGAATATTTTTTACCTTATATGGGCAGGCACTCAATTACGTGGGAGGCGTGATGATGCGGGATGCAACTCCACCTCACACGGCAACCAAGCTGCAGGCTATGGCTGTATATATGGTCGAAAGTAGGTTCCAGTTATGAGCGTTACGCGTAGAATTTCGAAATTAAACCTATACAGATATATTATACACATTGTGAACTTTGCCCCAGACACAGACAGACGGACATCGTTGGATCCACCACACCCTGTTTATTTACAATTATATTTACAGTTTAGTGCACTCCCCAGTGCCTCTTGCACCGTTTCCCCAAATGTCCAGGCCACACAGTCACAATGCCTCTCTCTCCTGGCCGCCTCCAGTCCTCTGTCCAGCTCCGTCTCTCTTCCACCTGACTTCCGCTATCGACTGAAGGGAGGTGGCCCCTTAAATAGAAACCCGGATGGGCTCCAGCTGCTTCCCGGCACTCCTCCGCAGACATGCCCCAGTGTGGCGGAAGTGCCGGCTGCGCACCCGGAAGCCGTCCAGGTATCCCCTGTCGTCTTCCCTCCAGCACTTCCTGGTGTGGCGGAAGTGCTGGGCTCCAGGGATATTCAGGCACCGGGGCACCACCTGGCGGTGGCCACAGGTCCCTACAGGGCTGGGCTTCTAAGCCCTTTACCCGTGGCCCCCAACATAACCAGGGCGGACGCCCCCTCGCGATCTGGAGGAGGCACAACATATACCACAACATATATATATATATATACACACATACATATATACAGTGGAACCTCGGTTCACGACCATAATTCGTTCCAGAACTTTAGTCGTAAACCGAGTTGGTCATGAACCGAAGCAGTTTCCCCCATAGGATTGTATGTAAATACAATTAATCCGTTCCAGACTGTACGAACTGTATGTAAATATGTAAATATATGTAAAGATTAAGCACAAATATGGTTTATTACACCATAGAATGCACAGTGTAATAGTAAACTAATGTAAAAACATTGAATAACACTAAGACAAAACACCCAGGCTCCCTGCTCAGCCTGATCGTGCTTTCTCTCTCTCTGTAGCACGCACACACACACACACACACAACCCATCCCTCCCCCTCCCTCCCCTGTCAGCAGCACGTGCTTGCGCTCTCTAATCTCTCTGTAGCACGCGCTCGCTCTCTCTCTGCGCTTGCTCGCTCGGCGCTCTCTCTCTTTCTGTAGCGCACACACACACACACACACACACCCTCTGTCAGCAGCATGTGCAGCAGTTTTTTTTAAATGAGTTTTAAACACAGCGGAAAAAAAAGGAACATTAGAACAAAATCCGAAATTTATTTAAAAACCAACCAACCACAAGCAACCAAAAGTAACAAGATCACGCTATTTTAGCCTTACATTCCGATCGCTGTAAACACTTTTTATAAAATGAGATTTAAGCACAGCGGAAAAAAGGAACATTAGAACAAATCTGAATTTTAAAAACCAACCACAAGCAACCAAAAAACATTGCAGGAGTTAATGCTAATAGCCTTACAGCCAGATCGCTGTAAACACTTTTTTTAAAATGAGTTTTAAGCACAGCGGAAAAAAGGAACATTTGATAAAAGAGAAAAGTAACATTGCAACAAATCGCGCTATGAAAAACTCCATCTGTAAACACTTTCATGAGTTTTAAGCACAAGGAAAAAAGCGAACATTTGAAAAAAGAGAAACGTAACATTGCAACAATTCACGCTACGAACTGAAAAATTAACTTTTGAAAAATCCGTAACACAAAAACCACCAAAAAAACTAACCTTGCATGAGTCGAGTTCTGGCATGAAGTGTTTTCCTTCAGGTGTTTTCTCTCTTGTGACTTCTTGGGTTTCTGGTGCTTTTAGCTGTTTAGCTGGTGGGAGTGAAAGCCTCATGCAGCCATTCCAAAAACAAAGTTCTTGTGACCCAACCCTTCGTGTTTGCCCTCCACATTACTGGCAGTCTGGCTTTGTTTACATTATGCTGCTTGAAAGCACGAGGGATCTCAGATTGGTAAATAAGTAAACTGGTAAACAGTTTTTCCACCTCTTGTAATTTCTTTCTTTACTTCGATTTCAATTTTCTTCAAAACTTTCTTCTCACCACTCTTCACTTGCTTAGAAGCCATAGTTAACTGCAAAAGCACACGAAATACTGTAGAGCACAAAGAGTGCAGGTAACGCATGCACGTCTGACTGAGAACAATGAACAGGGCTCTTGCAGGCACGCGGCTCGCTCGCTTTCTCTCTCTCTCTCTCTCTCTCTCTCTCTTTCTCTCTCAGCCTGCCTGTGCCGGGGTGGTGGGCGGACGGTTCGCTTGCACGTACTGCTTGCAGATAGGCAGGCAAACACGTGCAGCAAACATGTGCAGCAATCTCCCCTTCCCCCTCCCCAGCAGGCACGTGGAATTGGGGGGATGGTTCGCTTGCACGTACTGCCTGCAGATAGGCAGGCAAACACGTGCAGCAATCTCCCCCTCCCCCTCCCCAGCAGGCACGTGGCTCGCTCGCTCTCTCTCTCTCTCTCTCTCAGCTCAGCTCAGGCAGGCAAAGGAAACTGGCTTGTTCGTATACCGAGTGTGTGGTTGTGAACCGAGGCAAAAGTTTGGCGAGCTTTTTGGTTGTGAACCGAGTTGTACACACACACATATATATATACATATATATACATATACATATCTACATATATACTGTATATACACATATATATACAGTATACAAATCTACATATATATATCTACATATATATATTAGGGGTGGGACTCGATTAAAAAAATTAATCTAATTAATTAGAGGCTGTGTAATAATTAATCTTGATTAATCGTATTTAATCACACATGAAAATTTGCCCCAAATTGCAAATGTTTTTTTTTTAATTTAAAAGGGTTTTAGTGGGCGACAGAATCAAATAATAGACATAGACATGAATATTGTAAACTCAAGGTCTTTTAATTTCTGAAAAAAAAAAAATGCTTTTAAACTGCATTTCAATTCATAACAGAAACAAAAATATCATCCCTGGCTAAAATTGGGCAGACTTAAAAATAAAGTGGTATTTTAAGTACTTTAAGTACATTTTCAGAATGGTATTGTCTTTAAATAATAATAACAAAAATTTCAACATACAGTGCAGTTTTTCTTCTTAAAAAAATAAGGCAGAAACATAAAAGGTAATTTGACCAGCTTCACCTTTAAACTCTGAGTAACCTTAGCCAAAATTATTTTGTACATTGGCTAAAACAGTGTGATCATTGAACATTTTGTAATTAGATGTAATTAGAAATACTAACGGTCACGGAAGTCCAATGATTCCCAGTAAGAGCCACAAAGTCCGCTTTCTGTAATGCATCTAATTTTGCTTGCTTTTCAGTGTGCACAAAACTATGCTTTTATCAAGGCTTCCGTCGGGTAGCCTTTTGAAATGAAATTTTCCTCCGATCAGTCGTAGGAACGCGCTTTATTCCGACTCTAACATTTTTGTAGCTCTGATGTGTGCATCAATGTAATTGATGTACCAGGAAATCATGCATTGACAAAAGTTCCCCTTTGCTTGGAATTGAAAGTGTGATTAAATGCGTTATTTTTTTAACGCGTTATGGAGTATATGCATCGAAGCTTCTCAGCTGTGCTTGTGCTAAGAAAAGGAAACATTTTAAAAATAACGTAACATGATTGTGAATGTAATAGTTTTGTGACCGTTATGAGTGTTGCTGTTATCAAGGATTTGATTATAATTTCTTTCAATCAGGTTCGTATTTGGACAGTTTGCACAAAACCACGCTTTTATCAAGGCTTCCGTCGGTTAGTCTTTTGAAATGAAATTTGCGTCCGATCAATCTTAGGAACGCGCTTTGTATCCATTATTCATAAAGCTTCAATTGGTGATCTGTCTTTCTGCGTTAACCGCATATTTTTTCATACATCTCAAACCAAGGAGATGCGAGGGTAAAATGAATCAGGAAGCGCACGTACATACTCAGTGCACCCCCTCTCGGGAATCAAACCTCAGGCGTCGGCGCTAGAGGCGAAGCCTCTACCATTGCGCCACGGCATGTGGTTTGTCTATTTCAGAGTATGTAGATCGGGGTATATATATACATATATATAATTACCTGCGCTTCGCAGCAGAGAAGTAGTATGTTAAAGAAGTTATGAAAAAGAAAAGGGAACATTTTAAAAATAACGTAACATGATTGTCAATATACAGTAATTGTTTTGTGAGTGTTATGAGTGTTGCTGTCATCAAGGATTTGATTATCATTATTTCTTTCAATCAGGTTCGTATTTGTAGGATGTGTTGTGTTCAAGTTACATTCCGTGTTTGTCAATCATTGTAAAGATAACAGGTTTCATTCATCGATTCGTTTCTTACTGCATCAATAAACAGCTTGTCTTCCTCTTTATCTGAGATGTGACACACTGCATGCACGGGGTTTTTTTAACACTGTCTTCCTTTAGCGGGACATTGACTTTTTCAACCGTGTGCTTTGTTTCCGCAGTAGCTGCACTTATGAATATGCTTGTATGTATCACACGCTTCATATTTTTTTGCTGCCTTCTCAATTGTGTAATTCGGTTTTTGTTCAGCACTCTTTGGAACTGTTGCTTTTTGTCTGTGCACTGCGTCATTTCACGTGAGCCGCTCGGTGTACATGCATCGAAGCTTCTCAGTTGTGCTGGTGCAATCTCGTGCGATGTCCATGGCTGTATTTAATGTTAGCTAAGACCCGGCACTTAAAAGTTTCTCTCGCAGTTTCGCCGAGTTTGTGCCAAACACCACCCTGACCATCTCATCTTCCTCTGCATAAGCACAGTCCTTCACCCGTGAATATTTAGCGGCAGTGTTTCTATTGGATTGCCGCTGACGGACGGCCTTATATGGGCTGGCACTAAATTACGTGGGAGGCAGAGTTACGGGCATCGAGCAGAAGTCTATTATAGTCTATGGACGAAAAAATAGGTTCCAGTTATGACCATTATGCGCAGAATTTCGAAATGAAACCTGCCCAACTTTTGTAAGTAAGTTGTAAGGAATGAGCCTGCCACATTTCAGCCTTCTACCTACACAGGAAGTTGGAGAATTAGTGATGAGTCAGTGAGTGAGTGAGTGAGTGAGTGAGTGAGGCAGTGAGGGCTTTGCCTTTTATTAGTATAGATAACCTCATTAGATCCATTATTGACAATCACTAAAATTTCTGTTTTCTCTTTATTTAGCTTGAGAAAATTACTATTCTTCCATTTAGAAACACAAGTAAGACATTGTGTTAGTGAAACAACAGAATTTCTCCAGTACATATTCACTTTCAAAACATATGCATTAAGGTTTTCTATATGCACTCCATAAATGTTATTTGTTATTGGCAGGTAGAAAATTCTTTGTTAGTTGTGTTAATTATAACTCAAAGCCACATGATATTCTATATGGTGTTTTACAAGGCTCTATTCTGGGTCCGCTGCTCTTTTCAATTTACATGCTTCCGTTAGGTCAGATTATCTCAGGGTACAACGTGAGCTACCACAGCTATGCTGATGACACACAGCTGGGCTGTGTCTCAGCCCCCTGTTGTTAGCAGATGTGAACATTTATGGTTGATATCCAAACAAATTGACTACTTTAAGAAAAATATCAAGAAGGCATCAGAATAAATCGCCAGAACAGATCAAGAATATGCCAGATTTCCAAATGAGGCACTTTACAGGAAAAGGCAGGCTCTACAATCAGAATTTGTCAGAGTAAGTGTAGATGAAAGTATGCTGGCCAGGGATGGTTCTTGGTTTTTGCTTAGTGTTACTTGGATAAGCTTGCAAATGGTTGGAGGACAGATGGGTGGATTTCTATGTTATATCAGTTATTAAAGCAGCAGTTTTATAATGTGCACATATGACAATAACACTAAATGAGCAGGCTCATATCTGTGTATGCAACGGGCATGTTTCCATTGTGTTTGGATCCCGATACAATATTACCACATGAAATGTTGTAAAACAAGACTTATTCTGATTATGGCATACCTTGTTCTTCATACATGTTGAGGATCCCTGATAGCACTATATTTTATTTACTTTCTAAAAAGTAACAAATTAAATCCACTCAGTACTATAATAGAATGCATAAGTGAAAGGAGTTTATTTCACCCAAATTTGGCCCTTCTCCAAATTCTGCAAGAAAAACATTAAATGCACTGCTGGCTCATTATTTTGCAAGAAATCGAAATGCAAATAACATAGTATTCTCAATTAGGCAACTTTTTATACAACTTAAAGTTAACAGATTATCTGTGCATGTTCTTGCAGAAGTTGATTTTGACTCCTTACAACCCTGTACTGTAATCTGTTGAGTTCAGACGCTTTTGAGGACAGAACTTGTCTGTTCAAGAGATGCAGCACATTTGATTTAAGTCTTGTGAGGAATTTATACAAAAACCCAAAGTCCTTTGAAATATGAACACGGATATCTGTGTTAATTACATAAGATCAGTAATAATGTGCTATGGCACATAGGGTGGTGAATGTATAACTGATATAAAAAATGAATGGTAAGTACAGTTGATTCTACATGAAGGTAGCCCTTTTGCAAATTCAGTACACTGTTTCAGGATTTTATTTGTTTCCTGTCGGGTAACTTAATCATCAGGCCCTTTAAAATATCACCTGAAAAATATGAAATGCTATCAAATCAGATATATCAAGATGTGAACAAGGGTACTTTATGAAAAGCAACATTTGACCTGAATCAACATTTACACTATAATCCTATATTGAATAAATATTATTGCTAGATGTATGCTATGCCATCTGCACATGTATCTGCTGTTTCTCGCTTTTTTAAATTTTAAAGAAACTTTTAAAGTTTTTTTCTTAAAGTAAAAAATAAATAATTAATATGAGGCAAAGTGGCAGAAATACATTGATCCATCTAAACAACAAATGTTATAAATTAAAAAAAAAACAAATCACATGGCTATTTTAAGCTTTGCAGACAAAAAATAAAAATTAGGACTCTAAACAAAGATATTTAAATTAGAAATTAACTTCTGAAGAAGAGCATGGTCAAACTATAGGACAGTATAAACACTGACAGTACAGGACAAGGTTTGAAAACCTTTTGTTAGATTTTTTTAAGAGAATGAGGCAAAAATGATTTGCTCTCATTTAAGCACTGAACTGCAGTTTCCTGTTCAAAGTGATGTACCAATTTAAGTAGAAAATAGTGAGCATCAGTGTTGTCATGCTGCTTAATAACTTGTGAAGGTGCCTGTGGATTCTTAGCATTACTGTCACATCTGTGTCTTTGAACAAATCAATGCAATATTTCTCAGCAGATTTTCACATTTTCTATCGTGCTGATAACTGCAATTCACAACCAGAGTATACAAAATTAAAACATAGCAATTAAATAATTTAATTTTTCACCACATGGTTTTAGGAAACAGGAATGTATAGTTAGCAGATAATGAAACAAGAAAATTTTATATTAAGGGTTGGGAATTCATTTGTTTCATTTCTTCCAGCTGCAATGCAATGCAGTATGATCCTGATTACTTCTGAGATTACAAAATAGTTACATCCTTTGGCAGTGTGCCTAGGCAAAAGTTTAAACCTAGGAGTTGGGAGTTGTAAAGCATCAGTGCTAGCTGTTGTGCAATTATTTCCATATGCAACTGTATCTCAGTCATTGTCAAAGTTATTGTTAAATTTTTCTTTCAAGGGATAGGGTTATGGCTATGCAACCTTATATTAAACATTCTATAATATGAGGTATTTCCACACTGCTATTAATTTTTTCAGCATTTTAGTCTAGGGAAACGACTGTCACTTATTTCTACACAATTATTTGCTTTTCCAGAAGGTTTAACATTATGCTGAGCAAATATCTTGAAATTTTAGTCTCTATTTAAAAATCAAGACTGAGAAGACTACTATAGGCATGTAAATCCTTTAAGATTTTAAGAGACTTTTAGCTGTTCCTGAAATACTTTAATTCACTTACATTTTGTGATTGTAGTTTTAAACTGAATTACAGATATTAATAGGTTCATTAAGATAAGTCCTCTATGTAATACATTTTATTCAACTACATAGTTCAGTTAGTACATAGATAGCATGTTTTCTCTGTGTCCATATGGGATACACCGTGAACAATACATTTTTTTCCTATCACAACCTGAATGTAATGCTGGATAGGGTAACTGGCAATTCCAAATCAGCTGAATGTGTATACAGTTGTTAGTATGAATGGTCCACATTATGTTCAAATATTTCTGGGATAGGCTTTAGCAAATTGTGACCCTAAATTTTATTGAGAGGGTTTGAAAGAATACTGTAAATAACTGTCATAACATTAAACATTCTTAAACCCACTTAAGTAAACAATGGTTTCATGTTCATGTTGGTATTATTGAAATTATTACTGTCAAATCCAAAACTGTATCATTAAATGGTACTACTACTACTACTATAACCAGGCTGATTAAAACTCTTTTTAAAATCACATTTTAATATTTGGGAAGTGATACAAGTTTTCTCATGTGGAATACATACAGTATAAAAAATATAAATAATATTTTTAGAACATTAGAACAATCTAGATAAGAACAGGCCACTTAGATCAACAAAGCACACCAGACCTATCCACATAATTCTTCCAAATAAAACATCAAGTTTAATTTTAAAATTTTCTAAGGTCTGTCTACCACTGTACTTGACAACTTATTCCATGTGTCTGTGCTCTCTGTGTAAAGAAAAACTTCCTAATGTTTGTGCAAAATTTACCTTTAACAAGTTTCCATCAGTATCCCTGTGTTCTTCATGAACTCATTTTAAATAAAACAGTCTTGATCCACTGCACTAATTCCGTTCATAATTTTGAAAACTTCAATCATGTCACTTCTTAATCTTCTCTTGTTTAAACTAAAAAGGCTCAGCTACAGTATTTTAATCTTTCCTCATAACTCATCCTCAGTAGCCCTAGAATCATCCTAGTTGTTCTTCTCTGGACTTTTTCTAGTACAGCAATGACCCTTTTGTAGCCTGGAGATCAAAACTGTATGCAGTACTCCAGATGAGGCCTCATCATGTGTTACAAAGCTTGGGCATAACCTCCTTGAACTTGTACTCCACACATCATGCTGTATAACCTAACATTCTGTTAGTTAGTCTTCTTAATCACTTCTGAACACCATCTGAAGGTGATTGTGTCCAGTCAACGATGAATCCTAAATCCTCCTGATAAGGTGTACTTTTGACTTTCAGACCTTCCATTGTGTATTCAAACCTGACATTTTTACTACCTACATGTAATACTTTTACATTTACTGATATTACAATCCATCTGCCACAAATCTGCCCAAGCCTGTTTGCTGTCCAAGTCCACCTGTAATGACTCAACAGATTCCAGAATACCTTCCAATCCATTAATCTTAGTATCATCTGCAAACTTAACCAGCTTGTTCTTTATATTCCTTTCCAAATCATT
>JANRMT010062818.1:47856443-47879609 GCA_026402145.1 Polypterus bichir lapradei | reverse complement strand
ATAGCGCGATTTGTTGCAATGTTACTTTTCTCTTTTTTCAAATGTTCCTTTTTTCCGCTGTGCTTAAAACTCATTTTAAAAAAAGTGTTTACAGTGATTGGGGTGTAAGGCTAAAATAGCGTGGTCTTGTTACTTTTTTGGTTGCTTGTGGTTGGTTTTTAAATAAATTTCGGATTTGTTCTAATGTTCCTTTTTTTCCGCTGTGCTTAACACTCATTTTAAAAAAAGTGTTTATAGCGATCGGGCTGTAAGGCTAAAATAGCGTGATCTTGTTACTTTTTTGGTTGCTTGAGGTTGGTTTTTAAATTAAAGTTCGGATTTGTTCTAATGTTCCTTTTTTTCCGCTGTGCTTAAAACTCATTTTAAAAAAAGTGTTTACAGCGATCGGGCTGTAAGGCTATTAGCATGAACTCCTGCAATGTTTTTTGGTTGCTTGTGGTTGTTTTTTAAATTAAAGTTCGGATTTGTTCAAATGTTCCCCTCTGTTCAGAGAGAGAGAGAGAGAGAGCGAGGGCATGCTGCTGACAGAGGGGGGGAGGGCGTGTGTGCGCTACAGAGAGAGAAAGCGAGCGCGTGCTGCTGATGGGGAGTGTGTGTGTGCTACAGAGAAAGAGAGAGCACGAGCGAGCGCATGCCACTGACGGGGGGAGCGGAGGGGAGTTTATCACCGGGGGTGTGCTACAGAGAGAGAGAGCACGAGCGAGCCTGCTCGTGTAGCTGAGCAGGTGAGCCTGCACAATTACACTTTATACTTCTGTTTTTATACTTTATGCTGCTTCTGTTACTTATTATTTATCTGCTACTTATTATTTATTTTTATCTTTATACGTTGGTCTTGTCATTTGGTGTGGACAGCAAAGAAAAAATTTCATTGTATAGGGAAATGTGTTTCCTTACTGTGCACATGACAATAAACTTTGAACATGAAGAGGCGGGGCTTGTGGTTGCGGGGAGGAAATGATGTCACTTTCAAGGACTTCTTCTCCTTTCTAGGAATGGAAGCAGAAATGAGGTTAGCACCCCTATTTATTACCACCATGATTCTATCATTATGAGTTTGTGAGTTCTCCAGCACTAAATGTTCCATAAATTGCTGATTAGAGGGGGAAACCATCATATACCAGCTAGTTAATTAAAGGGCAAGCATAGAATCATTATGAATAAAAGTTTTATTCCAACAAAAATGCTTTTCACTAACACAGATGGCTCCACTGAGCACAAAAGGCAAAAAAGAAGTTACCAACAAAGCCAATCCTAAATAAACACAATCCCATAACACAGATCCTCAAGAATACTGTAGTTGTAAAACAGACAAAACAGGTCAAAATATCCTTAAGAATGATCATGGAAATTGTAAAGGAAACACTCACCACCACAGTGTGTTCAAAGCAAACAGCATGTAATGAACCAGAAGGAACTGTGGAAATCCCTCAGCCTTTATTGGACTGAGGGCAGCCTCTTGACATTAATTGACAGACATTCCTGCCTCTTGGAAAACCAACCATATAACATAAGGAAAGTAATGGAAATTACATGAACATAATGAAACTAAATGTTTAACAGTCGTAATATAAATAATAGCATTGAAAATGGACATTGTAAGAAATAACACAAAAACAGCATAAAGAGTTAGGGCTCCAAATGGCAAACCTATGAGGTTTCTGAACTCTTTTGAGCCCCCCACCCAATGGGACGTCCTGCCGAAGTACGTCCCGAAGTGCAATTGCTGTATCTGTGGAAGACTGCGTCACACGGTACCAGAAGTGGGATCCTTGCACCAATAAATCCCAAAAAAGTACAGCTACCTCCGCAGCAAGACGAGTCTTCAGCGGCCGCCCCTGCCCTGGTGCGGCCTTAACCTGTGCTGCCGAAGATGGCTCCCTCAGACAACCCTGAGTGGTTCCTTATCTGCTTTGAACGCATGGCAACATTGATGCGCTGGGACAGGGGAGCCTGGACAGCTATTTTGGCCCCGTTTTTAACACTAGAATTACTAGAGCCTACGATAATGCTCGTAAATCCGGCCCACCTTAAATCCATTCTCACCTCTCCGTCAGTGTCTTTTGTTCGGTAAATGTGCCGATAAGCAGCAAGCAGGCTGGTATCCCATCCCCCCGCCCACCGCTGCAGTTCAATTCACAAAGAAGTTTCTCAGTGCTCAGTGTATATCTTCAAGTGAAGTATAGGGTAAAAAAGTACATCATCATTTGGAATACATACATTTCATGTAAGTTCCGTGTCAACAGCAATCTATGTAAAAACGTCGTTAACACAGAAATGTTTTTCATGTGTTAGTAATAATTGAAAAAATGTAGACATGAAATGTATAAGGTGTGAATCCAGAAATACAAATATGAAATAAACACTTTCACAAAAGGTACAAGTATAACAAAACAAGTGAATTTAAATTCAATAATTTAACCTAAGAAAAAAGAAAGCAGGTTACGGTAGGCGATTGATATGACAGCTTGCGTGGTGCAATGCTAAGAACTGCTGCCTTCCAATCAAGAGGTCACGGTTTCGATATCAGCTGCTTCCCAAATCTACCATTTTCAGTAGTGAGCTGCTCTTATTGTTAATATCATACAATAAAAGCATACATTTGATTTGCGTCTGTAAATTTATAGTTAAAGTTAGCAGGTTTTTTTTCAGTTTTATTCTGTCACTCACGTTCACGCTCCCACACACCCCCCCCAACCGTGTAAGATCTTGTGCGAGAACGAGACTGGGAAAACTCTGGACGTGGGTGTGAGTGGTGTGCATGACTGAGAATGACTGTGGATGTCAATTTTTTTTATTCAGTTTTATTCTTGAGTGCTCCTGCTCAAGCTGAATTAGTATGCACCTTCTGATCCATGATGTCAAAGAAGCACTGATAAAAAAGAGAGACTTAGGTATATATGACATTTGGAATAATTAATTTTATGACCTGTATTGTACATCAAATAAACACTTTCACAAAAAGTACAAGTGTAACAAAACAAGTGCGCTTTTATTCAAGAATATAACCGAAGAAAAAAGAAAGCAGGTTACGGTAGGCGGTTGATGTGACAGCTTGCATATTGCAATGCTAAGAACTGCTGACTCCCAATCAAGAGGTTGTGGGTTCGATGCTGGCAGCTTCTCAAGTTTACCGTTTTGAGTAGAAAGCTGCTATTATTGTTAATATTATATAATAAAAACATACATACATATCGTGCTTTTTCTTTGTAGGACAGGTGATTGGCAGGATGATGCCGGATTTTGTCCTGTATCCAAACTGTGCCATCTTTCACCTTTACGCCTGGTGCAGCTGCATTGTTCTTATATGTGAGTGGACGTTTCTTGCTGGGAGAGCGTCTGTTCTCTTTCTCCGATCTGAGTTCACCTCTGTTATAACGTGTCTTTATTTGAAAACAGCCGTGTGGTAAATAACATTCGATCTGGCTTTTATGTAAGTAACATAGTGAAAAGTGAAGCAAAATTACCCCTTTTATTGGATAACTAAAAAGATTACAATATGCAAGCTTTCAAGGCAACTCAGGCCCCTTCTTCAGGCAAGATGTAAGTAACATATAAATGTTAATGTTTTGGGCACAAGTACCGTCCAGATCTAAACACTAGAGTGGAGAGTCTATAGCTGAAGGTGGAAGCTGCCATCTCTGTACTTTGTATATAAGAGCCAGATCGAATGTTATTTACTTATTTACCTTGGTTTATTTACTTACTTCCTACAGTGTAAAGTCACAAGTAGATTGCAGAGCTATAGCGCGTCTTTATGTGAAAACAGCAGTGTCATTAGGATCGTGAACACGACTGAGAGAATAAAACTGAATAAAAAAAACAAAAAAAAACAAGGCTAACCTTTACGAGTATCATACATTTACACCGGCTGTTACAGACTGAAATCAAATGTATTTTTTTATTCTAAAATAGTAAGAATAAGTGCAGCTCACTTCTCAAAACGGACTCGTCCGGGATCGAACCCGTGAAGTTTTGATTACCAGTCAACAGTTGATACCGTTGCACCACCGAAGGGGTCATAGTAAAGGTGTGTCAATGTCGCACCCTAACGCGGGTTCTTTTACTGCAGTTATATTCTTGAATAGAGGTGCACTTGTTCTCTTATATTTGTACCTTTTGTGAAAGTGTTTATTTGATATTTGGAAATCATGCTTAACACATCATACACTTCATGTCTACATTTTGTCAATTATTACTAAAACATGAAAAACGTTTCTGTTTTAACGATGTGTTTACTGTACATAGATTGTTGTAGACACGGAACACACATGAAATGCATGTGTTCCAAATAACAATATAGTATTTATAAAAGGTGTGATTTTGCTGGACTTCTCACTCTATACAACTCCAAGCAACTGACATGCTGGTAAACAGACTTGAGCTGAGAAAACTGTGTGCCGTTGGGGGATGTGATAGCAGGCTGCTTGCTGTTTGCTGCTTATCAACACACAAGACCCTGATGGAGGGTTAGAAGAGTGATAGAAGAGTGTATGTCCCCAGTGAATTATAAAGTCAGAGTTCCTGGGCAATGGAATCCCGTACAAATTGTGCATATTAATCTTTTGAAGGAGTTGCACGACTGTCACAAAGTCCTGGTCACGGCTGCAGCTCTCACCTAGACTGAGGTTGCCATTTAGGCATGATTTAACTGACATCCAGAAAGTGGAATTGCTGTCACTGATCAAGGAGAACTCGGATGACTTCTTGGCAGCGCCTGGCTGGACGATGATTGCAGAACACAAAATTGTCACTTTGCCCAGTGTTACTATAAAAGCGCCCCAGTATCGCCTACCAGCCAACAAGGAAAGTGATACATGAGGATGTGCAACAGATGCTCCAATTGGACATTATTCGGCAGAGCAAAAGCAAATGGCAGAGTCCAATTGTACTCGTGTCAACTCCCGGACGGTTTGGTTCTGTATTGATTTTAGGCGTTTGAATTTCCAAGTCTGATGCATACCCGATGCTGCGTGTGGACAAGCTGTTGGAAAATCTTGGGCAGGCTTCATATATCTCCAACCTAGACCTCACAAAGGGTTATTTGCAGGTCCCCTTGGAGGAGTCTAATTGCGAGAAGACCATGTTCACCACTCCGGATGAGTTATTTGAATTTACGGCACTCCCTTTTGGTCTCCATGGTGCACTACTGACCTTTCAGCGACTAGATCCTGCGTCCTCATTCAAATGTCAAATATATGTGACATTTTGAAAACTGACAGCATCAGATCAGGTGCAAATTTATGCTGACGCTGTTAGTTAGATCAGATCAGGAGGGAGGAAGGAAAGCGTGGATGTGACTGACAGAATAAAACTGAAAAAAGCTAACTTTTATAAGTACCATAAATTTAAACCCAATCTGACGTTTTTCATTTTCAAATAATATTGCATTACTGCGATGATGTTTTACGACTGGTACTGTTCAGGTCATAAAATGTCACATTTATTTGTCTGCTTCTCTTATCCCTGGTGCTGCAGTGACATCATGCACCAGAAGGCGCGAGCTTATTCAGTGCAAACAGGAATACACAAGTGGCCATTTGCTGTGTGCTACAACATGCTTGACCTGGCGGCAATCAACACACATGTACTGTACAAGGCATGCACAGGGTCCAATGAGAAAAGAAGAGTGTTCTTTGCACACCTTGCAGAGGAACTTCATCTTCGCTTCTTACAAGAAAAGGCGATGGAAAAAGAAAAAGAGGATGCAAAATTGACAAGCTTCTGTTTCAAGACCGCCGCTTTCCCCAGGAAAGCAAACTCAGTCAGTGTCAGATGCCCCTTCAATGTAATAGGAACCATAGCATAGAGAGAAATGTGTACATTGCAACAGGTACACATGTCGTAAATGTAGGAACGACGGTCCTTGGGTGTGTGAGAACTGTTAACATTGGAATTTGATGATTGAATATAGCGCGGAACTGACCTCTCTCTACTATTCTTTCCTCTGCTTGTCCTGAAGTACAAACGAAACACCACCATGCACCAAAATGTGGAGATTGGGCAAGATCGAGGAAAACAAAAAACTCTGTCACTGATTACAGCCGCAAGAAGGTATGCGAATGAATATGAATAAGGTTGCATCAGTGCCAAAATGTTTTCCAAAATGTACTATACAGGTCATAAAATTACAAATTACAAATGTCATATATACCTATGTCTCTGTTTTTACCATAAGATGCATACTAAGTCAGTGTGCGCAGTAACACTTAATAAAACTCCTTTTATCCCTCCAGATCAGAGAATTTCCAGTTCCATTGTCTCAAAACACCACTCACATCTACAGTTATTCCCAGTTTCAAATAAAAACTAACAGCGTCAGATCTGGGATGTGTGGGGGGTTGTATTGTGATCGTGACTGAGAAAATAAAATTGAAAATAAACACTAACATTTACAAATAGTATAAATTTACACCAGCTGTTATACAGTAGATGCAAATCAAATTTATGTTTTTATTGTATAATAATAAGGGCAGCAGATTACAAGTCAGCCACAGAACCACACAAGCTGTCATATTATGCTTAAACCTTTTGTGAACATGTTTACTTGATATTTGGACTTCAGGCTTCATACATTATATGTTTCATGGCTATATTTTGTCATTTATTACTAAAACATGAAAAATGTTTCGTTTTAAAGATGTGTTTACATAGATTGTTGTTGACATGAAAGACCCATGAAATGCATGTGTTCCAAATAACGATATATTATTTCCCCTCTAAAACTCCAGCACTTTACTCCAAGATAATCAAGGCTTGAGCTGGGAGAATGTATTGCCCTTTCTGCGGCGGTGGAGGGATGGTAAAGCAGATACAGTGAGTTAAAATACTCTGAGTGGTGCACAGAGAGTAACAACAGTAAAGCATATTTGTAATAATTTTGCCATTCTGTGCACCATTATATGGTTACAGGTTGATTACAATCAGATGCCTTAAACTAATAAACAATATGTGGTTAATTTCAGTGTATTTGATAAAGCAGCATCAGGGATTTGAATCTGAAAATGAAAGGGAAACCACACAGGAACAGTAGCACTGCTTTGACGCTGGGTGCCACTGGTTTGCAAAACTGAGCTGAAAACTTGCGTATGCAATGGTTTGACCTGGTATGAGAATGTCTGTGGCTTTACGTCAAGTTTAGATTTTATACATTGCGATGTGACCGTGGAAAAGGGTGTATGCAACATTTTTGTGCATATGCACCATTTATACATGAGGCTCCAGTTTTTAGATGTTATCACTTACTGTATTTTAACACAATATATTAAAGCAGGAGAAAACTGTCTAGATTTAGTACTTTGTAATCACCAGGATAGAATTGAGGGTGCAGTGGTGACTGGACCGCTGGGGTGAAGAGATCATAATATAACACAATACTCAGTGTTTTGTAAGAGTGCAAATGCAAAGGCCAAAACTGTAAAGTTTAACTTTAGTATGGCAAATTTTAAGCAGATGAGGCAAAGTCAAAGGTTGATGGACTGGGATAAGATTTTAAGTGTATATACAGTTGAGGAGCAGTGGAACAGGTTTAAAAATATTTTACATATAATACAGGACAGATACAACCCAAATTTGGAATTAGTAGGAAATTAAAAAAAAACACTCAGCAGTGGGTTAAATAAGAGTTGAAAAAGAATCTACAAAGGAAAAAAAACAGCTGTGTAAGACATACTGTATAAGACTAATAACTGCGATGTGAATTGTAGGGCGTATGAGAGCATGATGGCATCCTTTAAAAAGGATATTAGAGAAGCTAAAAGGCAGTTACCAAATTATATTGAAAATAAGGCAAAAGATGACCCAAATGAATTCTTGCAGTATTTTAGTAATAAAAGAACAATCATGGAAGAATACAAAGGGAAAATAAAAATAGGGTGAAATAGCATATGCTGTAAACTTGCATTTTCCTGAGGTCTTCACATGTGAAAAAGTGGATAACCTCCCAGCAGTAAAAGACTACTAAAGAAGTATTGAGTTACTTGAAAATTATAGAGGGAGAAGTATTGCTTATATTAAATAGGCTAAAATCAAAAAATAAATAAATATTCAGGACTGGAAAATATTTATCCTTGAGTTCTTAAGGAGGTTAGAAAGTACATATATAAATCATTGAAGCATATTTTTAGAAAGTCACTGTCCAGTGAGGAAATTTGGAACGACTACAAAATGGCAAATATTACCCAAGCAGATCAAAGAATAAGATCCAAGCAGATATAGACCAGTGGGATTAACATTCATCACCGGTAAATTAATGAAAGGAATTATTAAGGATAAAATTGAGCAACACATGACAAGAACAGGACTTGTACTGAATAGTCAGCACAAGTTCAGAAGAGGTAGGTCATGTTTCACTAACATGCAGAAACTCTGTGAGGAAGCAACAAAAGGATATGATCAAAGTGGTGTATACGTTATTATTTATCTTGACATTCAGAAAGCATTTGATATGGTGTCAATTGAGAGGTTAGGCATCAAACTAAAAGGAGTGAGAGTTCACGGTGTAATGTGTAAATGGGTGAAAAAATTGTCTTAGACACAGGAAGCAGATGGTTCTGGTGTGAGGAACCCCACCAGAATGGACTGATGTTAGAGTGGTGTCCCACAAGTATCAGTGCTAGGGCTTCTGCTATTTTTAATATATGTAAATGACTTAGGAATAGGAATACAGTATAAACAACAAGTTGATTAAGTTTGCTGATGATTCCAAGATGGGTAGATTAGCAGATAATCTAGAATCCTTTGAATCATTGCTTGGATTTGGGACTTGGATAGCAGATGTGTGGCAGATGAAGTGTAATGTAAGTGAAAGAAAAGTAAATAAAAGTGTTAGGTCTGAATTTACAATAGGAGGTCTGAAAATTGAAAGTACACATTATGAGATGGATTTTGGAGTCATATTTGACTCATTTATCAACTGCCAGGCAGTGTTCAGAAGCCATTCAAAAGGCTAAATGAATTGTAGGTTATATAGCGTGATGTGTAAAGTAGAAGTCAAAGGAGGTTATGCTCAGCCATTATAACATACTAAGTACATTACTATGATCCCCAGACTACAAAAAGAACATTGCAACACTAGAAAAAATACAGAAAAGATTAACTTGGCTGATTACAACGCTATCAGGGATGAGTTATGAGGAAGCATTAAAAGATCTGAGCATTTTCAGCTTAGGCAAAAGGACATTAAGAGAAGGCCTGATTAAAGTACAGTGGATTGAGACTTTGACTTTAAAATGAATACAGTAAGGACACAAGTAGAAACTTGTTAAGGGTAAATTTTTCACAAACATTAGGAATAAGTAGTCTAGTAGTGTGGTAGACAGTTAAGCTTCAGGGACCTTCAAAACTAGAGTTAATATTATTTTGGAATAATTAAATGGCTAGGACATACAAGCTTTGTTTGACTGAATTGCCTGTTCTCATTTAAATTATTCTAATGTTCTAATTTCAGCACAGCATAATTGTCCTTTAACTCCAACAGTTTTGGCCCAGGAACAGCACAGGATGCTTGACTCTATCACCCAGCATTGCTCCTTTACCCATTTTAGAGGCATTGGTGTAAATTAATATGAAAAGCAGCAAAGTAGTCAGTTGCCTGTTTCAAGTGCTAAAATGCAGCATCTGCTTTATTCTTCCAAAATGCTTTAACTTTTGGTTCAGGGTCAAGTTCAGTTTTTGAATGTTGGCAACCTTGGACCACTGGGGTTTGACTTTACTCTGCCCGACCACATATCCCAGATATTTGACCTTGTTGAGGCCCAAATAATCTTTTCTGGACTAATATGCAACTCAGCATATTAGAAGGACTGGACAACAACCAAAACCTGCTGTAGCTGTTCTTCCCTGGTGATCAAAAAAACAATAATGTTGTCCAGGTAGGCAGCACTATAAGCATAGTTCGATCATAGTGGTCTGTCAGTCAGACATTGGAAGGTCACTGGGGCCCCATATAACCAAATGGAAGGACATCGTACTTCCAGTTTCTGCTTGGAGTGCTACACAAATGTGCCAGTACCACTTGGTCATGTCAGTTGCGGTGAGCTAGTGTACAGGTCCAAGCTTCTTAAGAAGATTGTTGACCAAAGGCAGGTATCAAATTGAGAAACTTGATTTAGTTGTTACAAAATGAACAACCATCATTGGTCTTGTATACAAATACAATGGGACTTGACCAGGGACTGTTGCTTTCTACATAACACCCAGTTTTAGCATTTCCTATTCAACTTCAGCATGGTTTACCTCCTTTAACCAGAATCAGTGCTCCCTTTACTGTCTTGCTATTTCACTGGGGTCAGTGATGATATTGGGTGAGATCAAGGTTGGTTAACCCAGTGTGAAATTTGACAAAATCAACCACTTTCACAACAACTTGCTTTTCTTGGCCCTATTGAGGATGATGAAGCATCTCCCCATAATTTAGGTTTTTGCTGGCTGCAATGAGGGAAAGTTGCCTGTGGTCTTTCCTTCCACAACTTTAGCAGATTCAAGTGGTGTATCATTTTCCATTGTCCACTGGATTGGCTCCTTTACCACTTAATCCACCAACCCCTTGCATTCTTTAATTTCATATGGGTCCTTCCTATGGGCCCTGGATTTAGAGTGAGACGTAGGAACCAGAACCATAATGCTGACTTTTACTTGGAATTCTCAAATGGCTGACACATAACCGTAAAGGTGAGATTGTGTTTGCTGTGGTCAATTTTGGTTTGGACAATGAGCATATTTTAAAAAAAAAATGTTTTACAATTTAACTTAACAACGTGTTCCAAAATATTGGTGGCCAGCTGATTTTGTTCTTTCCAGGCTTCCTTGACCAAGATCAAAATATCTCTTGATGTCTCCTTTGTAAAAACTCAAGTAGAGAAAAGCCAGTTGATGCCTGTAGTACTTCCCTAAAGGCAAAAGAAACAGCAGGTACAGATGATCTCAGTTTTGTCTGTCTTCTCTCACTATTTTCCTCTGTTTCATGCTGAACCAAAGTATCTGTTTGGGAATGACAAACAGATGTTTTTAGGTGTTTTATGTGGAGGAATTTTGCAGTTTCTTTATAGACTTTCAAAGTATACTGTATGGTCTACTTTCATCCATGAGAATTTATTTAGGCATGCTGACACACACAAGCAACCCAAGTAACTATGATGCGGTTGTTTTTGAATTAGCCATTCACAGGTCGATTGCTTCACAATGCCATGTAGCATAATCAACCAGTACCAAAATGTAATTGTACCTATAGGGTGAGGGTTGAGCAGCTCAACAATATCCATTGCAAGTCTTTTAAATGGTATGTCTGTTATAGGCAGGTGTACTAGTGGCATTTTTTGGCATTACAAGATTTGATGAAGCTGGCACTTGAGGCATGACACACAAAGTACTTACCACCTTGTTAATGTAAGTGCAATAAAATGTTTTTAAAAGGGATTTTTGAAGGCCAATTATGTGCCTTAAGATGTGCATGTACCCTATGACATGCTTTATGATGGTGAATGTGCTTCAGAAAATCATCATTCCACTCTTCTCTTTTAAAGACATTGTTAAATTAAACTGTAGCATCTGTATTAAATTGTTTACAGTGTCACTGAGTGAGTCTTTTAAGGAGCTGGTGAGGTTATCCACAACTTCAAAGACAGTCTCTTGGACAGGGGCAGGGAATGCTTCATCACACTGTATGCCCACACTTTTTGTTTGGTAAATGGCCATGCATCACACTCCAGACAAAGTGGGAGTGTCCCTTCCAGAGTAAGCATCTAGCATTTCCAGATTTAATTTGTCCAGGTTAGTGCATGCATCATCCATTTTACTGCAGTTGATTTCAGACCAGTCTTTACTAATTGTTACTGTAAATGGGGGAGTGTGGAGCACTATGATATGCAGATATTTTTTCTGCCCTAGCATAATTAACTGACAGACAACAGTTGGATATACAGTATTTTTGTGTTCCCATGAATGCAGGCAAGTTTAGTTTTACATTTAGTGTACTGTTCTGGTAATGGACCTTTGTGAGCAACAATAGTAGTGTTGCTGTTGGAGATGGCAAAGCCCATTACACAGCATTTTTTTATTCTAACGACACCAGTACGGGGTTAAATAGGGGGTTAACACCCTGAATCCCTGAGGCCTACAAAAATATTCATAATGCTGGGCCACCTTAATTTTACTTACACCTCCTCATCACTGCTTTAATTGTGCACCAATAGCTCCTTTGTTTTGCAAATGTGTCAATCAGCCACAGGAAGGCATGCACCCTGCTGATCCACCCCCCGACTGAGGCAGCTGAAGTCTCTTTATCTGGGAGTGAGGTGTCTGAAATTGAATAGGAAAATAATATATTGTTACTTGAAATAAATACATGTGTAAATGTAGTATGACATTTTGTTGAACAAATAATTAAAGAAGAATTTTTTTTTCATATGTTATATTAATATGTGATTGGGAGGAATGGCCCCCCCGATCTGAACCCGAGTGGTGTTTTGTTATTGGACTTCTGTGCTCGCCACGGATTGTCCATAACGAACACCATGTTCAAGCATAAGGGTGTTCATATGTGCACTTGGCACCAGGACACCCTAGGCCTCAGTTCGATGATCGACTTTGTGGTTGTGTCGTCGGACTTGCGGCCATATGTCTTGGACACTCGGGTGAAGAGAGGGGCGGAGCTGTCAACTGATCACCACCTGGTGGTGAGTTGGCTTCGATGGTGGGGGAAGATGCCGGCCAGACCTGGTAGGCCCAAACGTGTTGTGAGGGTCTGCTGGGAACGGCTGGCAGAGTCCCCTGTCAGAAGTAGCTTCAACTCCCACCTTCGGCAGAACTTCGACCACGTCCCGAGGGAGGTGGGGGACATTGAGTCCGAATGGGCCATGTTCCGTGCCTCTATTGTTGAGGCGGCTGACCGGAGCTGTGGCCGTAAGGTGGTCGGTGCCTGTCGCGGCGGCAATCCCCAAACCCGCTGGTGGACACCGGCGGTGAGGGATGCCGTCAAGCTGAAGAAGGAGTCCTATAGGACCTTTTTGTCCTGTGGGTCTCTGGAGGCAGCCGATAGGTACCGGCAGGCCAAGCGGAAAGCGGCTTCGGTTGTTGCTGAGGCAAAAACTCGGGCATGGGAGGAGTTTGGAGAGGCCATGGAGAACGACTTTCGGACGGCTTCGAGGAGATTCTGGTCCACTGTCCGGCGTCTCAGGAAGGGGAAGCAGTACAGTGTCAACACCGTATATGGTGGGGATGGTGCGCTGCTGACCTCGACTCGGGACGTTGTGGGTCGGTGGGGGGAGTACTTCGAAGACCTCCTCAATCCCACTAACATGCCTTCCAATGAGGAAGCAGAGCCTGGGGACTCTGAGGTGGGCTCTCCCATCTCTGGGACTGAAGTCACCGAGGTGGTCAAAAAACTCCTTGGTGGCAGGGCCCCGGGGGTGGATGAGATACGCCCGGAGTTCCTTAAGGCTCTGGATGTTGTAGGACTGTCTTGGTTGACACGTCTCTGCAACATCGCATGGACATCGGGGACAGTGCCTCTGGATTGGCAGACTGGGGTGGTGGTCCCCCTTTTTAAAAAGGGGGACCGGAGGGTGTGTTCCAACTATAGAGGGATCACACTCCTCAGCCTCCCTGGAAAAGTCTATTCGGGGGTTCTGGAGAGGAGGGTCCGTCGGATAGTCGAACCTCGGATTCAGGAGGAACAGTGTGGTTTTCGTCCTGGTCGCGGAACAGTGGACCAGCTCTACACCCTTAGCAGAGTCCTGGAGGGTGCATGGGAGTTTGCCCAACCAGTCTACATGTGCTTTGTGGACTTGGAAAAGGCGTTCGACCGTGTCCCTCGGGGAGTCCTGTGGGGGGTGCTCCGGGAGTATGGGGTACTGGACCCCCTGATAAGAGCTGTTCAGTCCCTGTACAACCGCTGTCAGAGCTTGGTCCGCATTGCCGGCAGTAAGTCGAGCCCGTTTCCAGTGAGAGTTGGACTCCGCCAGGGCTGCCCTTTGTCACCGATTCTATTCATAACTTTTATGGACAGAATTTCTAGGCGCAGCCAGGGTGTTGAAGGGGTCCGGTTTGGTGGACTCAGGATTGGGTCACTGCTTTTTGCAGATGATGTTGTCCTGTTTGCTTCATCAGGCCGTGATCTTCAGCTCTCTCTGGAGCGGTTCGCAGCTGAGTGTGAAGCGGCTGGGATGAGAATCAGCACCTCCAAATCCGAGACCATGGTCCTCAGCCGGAAAAGGGTGGAGTGCCCTCTCAGGGTTGGGGGCGAGATCCTGCCCCAAGTGGAGGAGTTTAAGTATCTCGGGGTCTTGTTCACGAGTGAGGGAAGAATGGATCGTGAGATCGACAGGCGGATCGGTGCGGCATCCGCAGTGATGCGGGCTCTGCATCGGTCTGTCGTGGTGAAAAAAGAGCTGAGCCGTAAGGCAAAGCTCTCAATTTACCAGTCGATCTACGTTCCTACCCTCACCTATGGTCATGAGCTATGGGTAGTGACCGAAAGAACGAGATCGCGAATACAAGCGGCTGAAATGAGTTTCCTCCGCAGGGTGTCTGGGCTTTCCCTTAAAGATAGGGTGAGGAGCTCAGTCATCCGGGAGGGACTCAGAGTAGAGCCGCTGCTCCTCCGCATCGAGAGGAGTCAGATGAGGTGGCTCGGGCATCTGATCAGGATGCCTCCTGGACGCCTCCCTGGTGAGGTGTTCCGGGCACGTCCAACCGGGAGGAGGCCCCGGGGAAGACCCAGGACACGCTGGAGGGACTATGTCTCCCGGCTGGCCTGGGAACGCCTTGGGATTCTCCCGGAAGAGCTGGAAGAAGTGGCCGGGGAGAGGGAAGTCTGGGCTTCTCTCCTTAAGCTGCTACCCCCGCGACCCGACCTCGGATAAGCGGAAGAGGATGGATGGATGGATGGATGTTATATTAATAACAACAAAATGTTAACATGAAGTGTATGATGTGTGAAGACTGAAATCCAAATATCAAATAAACACTTTCACAAAAGGTATAACAAAACAAGTGTTGTTCTTCGGTTTTATTCTTGAATAATTTACATGTTGCTGTCAATATATGAAAACTGAAACCCCAATATCAATTGATACAAAGTAAAGATATTTGCATGCATGTGTGCATTTGCATCTTTCACAGTGGAAACGCATCTATCTCACAGATATATGCTTCACTGATGCAGTGGTAAGAACTGCTGCTTTGTAATCAAGACGTTGGTAGTTTGATCCCAGGTCCTCCCTGCATTTAATGCTTTGTGTGGTGGGCTGCTATTATTGTTACCGTCAGGTCATGTTGTGGAGCATGCACTGGTACTATTGTTACTATTATATAATATAAACATATATTTAATTTAAGGCTCTAACAACTCAACGAAAAAAGTGTGCTTTTATTCAAGAATAAAACTGAATAAAAAATAAATACAATGAAAATCACACATACAATAAGTTAGCCTTGTCAGTCTGTGTAAAGTTGTGGTTCTTGTAAAAGATTTTTTTTCTGTTTTATTCTCTCAGTCATATTCACACATGGTACAACAAAACAAGTGTGCTTTTATGTGCAGATTTCTTTATTTGTTTTTTTTTTTGTCCTGTTTTGTCAGTGTCCATCACCATTCCATAGTTTCATTGAGCCCTGTACAATTTGGATGGTTGTGCCCAATTTCCCAAAATTTACAACAGTGGTAGGGTGGAAAAAAGGTGTATTTTCTTTAATCGCTAACTGTGGGTTCTTTCCTGGTGGGCTCGTGGCAGAAACATTTGGATGAGTATGGTTGCCTTCTTTGGTCGGGCCTTTCCCAGTCAATTGTGGTGAGTCAGTGACATTGAGAAGACCTTCCTTCCATTCTTTTAAAATGAAATGCAATTGTGGGTAAAGCGGTATGTAAATATTCATCCATCAAGGGCCACATTTACAGTAGATACTTCAAATGCATATAATTCTGATGAAGAATCCATAGATTTTTTAATTAATGTAGTTGCTTCACACAGTAATTCTGGGCAACTTTTCTTACACTCATATATGCCAAAGACTCACAGTCACAACTTTGAAAATGTACTACAGGAGTTACCAATCAGAAAATGTTACCCGATATTGCCTACCCCCTCAACTTTGAAGGGAGAAAATGATCAATTTTACTTTAAGGCCTATTTCATGTTGCATTAAGTGTCATTTAAGTAAATAATTCAGTGCATAAATAAATAGCAAGAATGCAGAACTTAACTGGAAACCAGTGAAGCTGCTGCAAGACAGGAGTGATATGGTGAATAGAGGAGGTTTTAGTAATGATGCGGGCAGCTGAATTCTGGACCAGCTTATAAAGAGATTTGTGAGAAAGACCAAAGAAAAGGGAATTGCAATAATCCAAACAAGAGGTGACAAGGCTATGAACACGGATAGCAGTGGTGTGGGGAGTGAGGGAGAGGCAAATATGATTAATGTTATGCAGGAGGAAATATGCATTCCAGGAGATATTATTGATATGGGACTGAAAAGACAGAGTACTATCAAGGATTAGGGGGCCCTATTGAAACCATAAATTTAAAATTACTTTTAAAGCATTCCTCACTGTTTTCTAGAGACAGAGTTTAACTCAATTTGTAGAGGCTATGGAGCTTTGTCTGGATAAAACAGTTTATTCTTTCTGTTCATCGGAAAAGACTATGGAGCAGCTCCTAAAATCTCATTTCTCATAACCTCCTTGATGTTAGACCCAAGCTTCACTTGGGCTGTAAAAACAGTGCTATAATTGTTAGTCCTGAGTGTCACTCTGACAATGGGA
Organism: Polypterus bichir lapradei; assembly: GCA_026402145.1. Lineage (NCBI taxonomy): Eukaryota > Metazoa > Chordata > Cladistia > Polypteriformes > Polypteridae > Polypterus > Polypterus bichir. Next base: position 47,862,850 of record JANRMT010062818.1, on the reverse strand, counting down.
TAGACACATCTCGCACAAAACACAAGGATTACTTGGGCTGTAAAAGCATAGGAAATAAATGTACAATGATAGTAGCACATCTGCCTTTTAGTACAATTCACTGTTTAAAATCACTTACATCATCCGTCACCATTCTGTTTCTGACTTACACATAGATATGAAACACTGGTATCTGCCCTGATGTAAACAGCAATATCTACATAATATGACCTTCTCTTTAACCTCCTTTGTGTTAATCTCAAGTGCCACTTGGGCAACTATATATAGACGCATCTCACATAAGCTTTGGACCCGAGGATTACTCGGGCTGTTAGAATACCAACAGCCTTAGTGCTGAGTGTTACTTGGGAAACGATATGGGCGTGTCAGGCCCAAGTGTTACCTAGGCAATGATGCACACACCTCTTCTCCTAGCCTCATAATGGTGTCTCATAAGAAACGTTTTTCAGCAGCCCAAGTGTTACAGTGATGACAAAGTGAATCTGTCTTCAGGCAGTGAAACTGAAACGGACAGTGAAATCAAAAATGATTTTGATGAATGTGAAAGTGATACTCGTTTCAGTTGCACATGTGCAGTGTACAATTCAAAAGCTAAACAGTCTGGAAATAAAATCTGCAAGGAATCACATTACTATTGTCCCAACTGTGACAATGGATTTTTCAAGCTAAAAAATGTAACGCTAAGGAGGTTAACTGAAAAGTCACTTAACTTTACAGGGGAGATATTATTATATCTATATTTAATATACAGTGCATCTGGAAAGTATTCACAGCGCATCACTTTTTCCACATTTTGCAATGTTACAGCCTTATTCCAAAATGGATTAAATTCATTTTTTTCCTCAGAATTCTACACACAACACCCCATAATGACAACATGAAAAAAGTTTACTTGAGGTTTTTGCAAATTTATTAAAAACTAGCAAAATACCCGTGCTTCGCAGCGGAGTAGTGTGTTAAAGAAGTAATGAAAAAGAAAAGGAAACATTTTAATAATAACGTAACATGATTGACAATGTAATTGTGTTGTCATTGTCATGAGTGTTGCTGGCATATATATATATATATATATACACACACACACACATATAAACATATATATACACACATACAGTATATACACATATACAAATATATACATATATACACATATACATATATACACATACACATATATATATATACATATATATGTATATATATATACATATACATATATACATATATATACATATATATATACATATAAATATATATACATATATATACATATACATATATATAATATACTAGCAAAATACCCGCGCTTCGCAGCGGTGAAGTACTGCCTTAAAATTTTTATTAAGAAGAAAATTAAACCTTTTTAAACTGAGGGAAAATATACCAATAATTATTTGTTAAAGATCTCTTTGTATGCCACGTTGTCAGTTCGGCCCTCCAGTTGCAATATGACCAAGCTGTAGCTGTGCGCTGAGCTTACTCTTGAGCATGCAACGTACAGTTGGCCATGTGAACAGTAATCTTGTTTCAAATCTCACAGCTTGGATTGCTGCTGTCATAATCGGTTTGAGTTTCATGGTTTGTTTCAGTTACGACAGTATTTGTAGGACTTGTGTTGAAGAGACATTCGGCATCTGTCAAGCGTTGTAAGTATACAACCAGTTTCATTGATAACTTCACATCCAGCTTTTGAGAGTTTAAACATTTCTAAACATCAAAGTGTCCACTACTGAAATCGTCACCTGTGAAGCTAAGATGTTTAAGAGGCATTGGCGGTTGTCCAAAGGTGTAAAATATTTGGCCATTTCGGTACACTTAAGCATTTCACTCTTCTAGTGCTCCTGTGTAGTATAATTATCTCCTGTACCGTCATCAGTCCACACCTTGAACCTGCCCCAGTCATTCAATACATAAGACACAATGTTCCTCCGGATATCAATAGTGAGCCTGATATGGCTGTGCAATATGTAACAAAGAGAATGGAAAGGCAGGTGCCATCTCCGGGCATGGAAACCACTTGGTAAGTGACAGTTCTTTGATCGATGGTGATTATCTCGATAGACATGTTAATGGGGGTACGGTTGGAATGATAAAGGAAATGGGTACCTGAACAATGTAAAGTAAGTTTAAAATACCTACACAATAACTATAATCGTAATAAATGAACAGAAAAAGGCTGGATTAAATAAAAAGGCTGTAGTTATCAGCAGGGAGACGTGAATACCGTGGCGAAGCAAGGAAGGGAATGTAGAGACTGGAGCGACAGACGGCCTTATATAGGCAGGCAGCCAACAACGTGGGAGGCGTTGGGATGGGGGACCCAACGCCGCCTCACACGGTGACCGAGCTGCAGGCTATGGACGTATATATGTACGTAAGTAGGATTCAGTTAGCGTTGGGAACCCGCGTACCAAATTTCTTGAAGATGGGCCCATAAGTAACAAAGACCGTTGAAAAGTTCAATAAGGCAGCCGACAGTGGCATCATATCACCGAAATAAGTACCAAATTTCAGCCTTCTACCTATGAATAAGAAAGTTCAACATGGCGGACGTTGTTGACCGTTACGCGTAGAATTTTGAAATGAAACCTGCTTAACTTTTGTAAGTAAGCTGTAAGGAATGAGCCTGCCAAATTTCAGCCTTCTACCTACACGGGAAGTTGGAGAATTAGTGACATTGGAAACTTCAATATGGCGGCCGACAATGGCATCATACCACTGAAATAAGTACGTACATCGGTTTTGGTTAGCGCAGGGAAGCCACCTACCAAATTTCGTGAAGATGGGGCCATAAATAAGAAAGTTCAACATGGCGGACATTGTGAAAATTAGTGACATTGGAAAGTTCAATATGGCGGCCGACAGTGGCGTCATACCATCGAAATAAGTACATACATCGGTTTCGGTTAGCGCAGGGAATCCGCCTACCAAATTTCGTGAAAATGGGGCCATAAATAAGAAAATTCAACATGGCGGACGTTATGACCGTTACGTGTAGAATTTCGAAATGAAACCTGTTTAACTTTTGTAAGTAAGCTGTAAGGAATTAGCCTGCCAAATTTCAGCCTTCTACCTACAAGGGAAGTTGGAGAATTAGTGACGTTGGAAAGTTCAATATGGCGGCTGACAGTGGTGTCATACCACCGAAATAAGTATGTACATTGGTTTCGGTTAGCGCAGGGAAGCCGCCTACCAAATTTCGTGAAGATGGGGTCAGCCTTCTACCTACACGGGAAGTTGAAAAATTAGTGACATTGGAAAGTTCAAAATGGCGGCCGACAATGGCGTCATACCATCGAAATAAGTACATACATCGGTTTTGGTTAGCGCAGGGAAGCCGCCTACCAAATTTCGTGAAGATGGTGCCATAAATAAGAAAGTTCAACATGGTGGACGTTGTCGACCGTTATCGACCGTTATGACCGTTACGTGTAGAATTTCGAAATGAAACCTGCTTAACTTTTGTAAGTGAGCTGTAAGGAATAAGCCTGCCAAATTTCAGCCTTCTACCTACACGGGAAGTTGGAGAATTAGTGATGAGTCAGTGAGTGAGTGAGTGAGTGAGTGAGTGAGTGAGTGAGTGAGTGAGTGAGTGAGTGAGGGCTTTGCCTTTTATTAGTATAGATACACACACACACATATATATACATATATATGCATATACATATCTACATATATATATACATATCTACTGTGTATATATTAGGGGTGGGACTAGATTAAAAAAATTAATCTAATTAATTAGAGGCTGTGTAATTAATTAATCTTGATTAATCGAATGTAATCACACATGAAAATTCGCAAATTTTTTTTTTCATTTAAAAGGGTTTTAGTGGGCGACAGAATCAAATAATAGACATGGACATGAATATTGTAAACTCAAACTCTTTTAATTTCTGAAAAAAAAAATGCATTTAAACTGCATTTCAATTCAAAACAGAAACAAAAATATGATCCCTGGCTAAAATTGGGCAGACTTAAAAATAAAGTGGTATTTTAAGTACTTTAAGTACATTTTCAGAATGGTATTGTCTTTAAATAATAATAACAAAAATTTCAACATAAAGTGCAGTTTTTCTTCTTAAAAAAATAAGGCAGAAACATAAAAGGTAATTTGACCAGCTTCACCTTTAAACTCTGAGTAACCTTAGCCAAAATTATTTTGTACATTAGGCTAAAACAGTGTGATCATTGAACATTTTGTAATTAGATGTAATTAGAATTACTAACGGTCACGGAAGTCACTATGATCCCCAGTAAGAGCCACAAAGTCTGCTTTCTGTAATGCATCTAATTTTGCCTGCTTTTCAGTGTCATAAAGCTGTTAAATTTTACTTGAAATAGTCTTTCGGCACGGCAGTTGGAAAGTTGGATCTCCTGACGCTAACTGTAGCACATTGAAACCCCCTATCTTCCACCACTGTTAGAGGTCTACAGTCCAAAGCAATCTATTTTGCGAGAGAATTTGTAAGTTTGACCGATGTTGACTTACTAATTTTGGTCCTGAAGCCAGTTATTTCATGAGTTTTGGGCTGCCGACACCTTTTGTTGGTACTCGAACTCGTACTGCTAGTGCTAACAGCATAGATGGTACCGTAAGGTTGAAGTGCTTCGGTGGTATGCAAACTCATTTTTGCACAGTTTGCACAAAACCACGCTTTTATCAAGGCTTCCGTCGGGTAGTCTTTTGAAATTAAATTTGCCTCCGATCAGTCCTAGGCAACGCGCTTTCTTCCGACTCTAACATTTTTGTAGCTCTGATGTGTGCATAAATTTAATCGATGTACCAGGAAATCATGCATTGACAAAAGTTCCCCTTTGCTTGGAATGCAAAGTGTGATTAAATGCGTTATTTTTTTAACACGTTATGGAGTACATGCATCAAAGCTTCACAGATGTGCTTGTGCTAAGGAAAGGAAACATTTTAAAAATAACGTAACATGATTGTCAATGTAATAGTTTTGTGACCATTATGAGTGTTGCTGTAATCAAGGATTTGATTATTATTATTTCTTTCGATCAGGTTCGTATTTGGACAGTTTGCACAAAACCACGCTTTTATCAAGGCTTCCGTCGGGTAGTCTTTTGAAATGAAATTTGCCTCCGATCAGTCCTAGCAACGCGCTTTCTTCCGACTCTTACATTTTTGTAGCTCTGATGTGTGCATAAATGTAATCGATGTACCAGGAAATCATGCATTGACAAAAGTTACCCTTTGCTTGGAATGCAAAGTGTGATTAAATTCGTTATTTTTTTTAAAGCGTTATGGAGTACATGCATCGAAGCTTCTCAGCTGTGCTTGTGCTAAGAAAAGGAAACATTTTAAAAATAACGTAACATGATTGTCAATGTAATAGTTTTGTGACCGTTATGAGTGTTGCTCTCATCAAGGATTTGATTATCATTATTTCTTTCAATCACGTTCGTATTTGGAGGATGTGTTGTGTTCAAGTTATATTCCGTGTTTGTCAACCGTTGTAAAGATAACAGGTTTCATTCATCGATGTGTTCACCACCCAAATCGGTACTCGTGAATGTAACATGTTCAACAGGCATTCCCGGTATTAAGTTGTGGAAATCGCCTGCGAATATTTAGCGGTAGCGTGTGTATGAACTTAATTTAATCTTTTCCAGTCCTGCAAAGTCAGTTGACGTGAACCGCTCGGAGTACATGCATCAAAGCATCTCAGCTGTGCTCGTGCGATCTCACGATGTCCACGGCTTTATTTAATGTTAGCTAAGACCCGGCACTTAAAAGTTTCTTGCTACAGCAATTTTAACTCCATTACAAAGTGATCCAAAGTCACGTTTATACCTCGTGTCTTCTCATTAAACTTGTATCTTGCGAATACAAACGGCAGCGGGAGTGTGTCTATAAACTTAATTTAAACTTATGGTTCACACCGTGCTTTGTTTACGCAGTAGCTGCACTTATGAATATGTTTGTATGCATCACTCGCTTCCTAATCTTTTGCTGCCTTCTAAATTGTGAAATGGCGTTTTTTGTTCAGTGCTCTTTGGAGCTCTTCCTTGTTCTCTACGTACTTACGTAGGAGGAGTGATGACCCAACACGCAACTCCGCCTCCCACGGCCATCGAGCTCAGTCCATTATAGTATATGGACAAAAATACGTTCCAGTTATGACTATTACGTGTAGAATTTCTAAATGAAACCTGCCCAACTTTTGTAAGTAAGCTGTAAGGAATGAGCCTGCCAAATTTCAGCCTTCTACCTACACGGGAAGTTGGAGAATTAGTGATGAGTGAGTCAGTCAGTCAGTGAGTGAGTGAGTCAGTGTGGGCTTTGCCTTTTATTAGTATAGACTAGCAAAATACCCGCGCTTCGCAGCGGAGAAGTAGTGTGTTAAAGAAGCAATGAAAAAGAAAAGGAAACATTTTGAAAATAA
>JANRMT010062818.1:47806853-47856043 GCA_026402145.1 Polypterus bichir lapradei | reverse complement strand
TCATCTTCCTCTGCATAAGCACAGTCCTTCACCCGTGAATATTTACCCGTGGCAGTTTGCTATTGGATTGCCGCTGACGGACGGCCTTATATGGGCAGGCACTAAATTACAAACGCCAGCGGCAGCCTGTCTATGAACTTAATTTAAAGTGTAGGTTTACACTGTGCTTTGTTTCCGAAGTAGCAGAACTCATGAATATGGTTGTATATATCACTCGCTCGCTTCTTATTGTTTCGCTGCCTTCTCAATTATATAATGCATGTTTTCTTCAACGCTTTTTGGGGCTCTTCCTGGTTTTCTATGTACTGCGTGATTACGTGGGAGGCGTGATGATGTCAAACTCGGCCCCCACGGCTTTCAAGCTCATCTCCATTACAGTAAATGGAGAAAAACAGCTTCCAGTTATGACCATTACGCGTAGAATTTCGAAATGAAACCTGCCCAACTTTTGTAAGGAAGCTGTAAGGAATAAGCCTGCCAAATTTCAGCCTTCTACCTACACGGGAAATTGGAGAATTAGTGATGTCAGTCAGTCAGTCAGTCAGTCAGTGAGTGAGGGCTTTGCCGTTTATTAGTATAGATAAAAAACTGAGAAATCACATGTACATAAGTATTCACAGCCTTTGCTCAATACTTTGTCGATGCACCTTTGGCAGCAATCACAGCCTCAAGTCTTTTTGAGTATGATGCCACAAGCTTGGCACACCTAACCTTGGCCAGTTTCGCCCATTCATCTTTGCAGCACCTCTTTTGCTCCATCAGGTTGGATGGGAAGTCTCGGTGCACAGCCATTTTAAGATCTCTCCAGAGATTTTCAACCGGATTGAAGTCTGGGCTCTGGCTGGGCCACTCAAGGACATTCACAGAGTTGTCCTGAAGCCACTCCTTTGATATCTTGGCAGTGTGCTTAGGGTCATTGTCCTGCTGAAAGATGAACCGCCGCCCCACTCTGAGGTCAAGAGCGCTCTGGAGCAGGTTTTCATCCAGGATATCTCTGTACATTGCTGCAGTCATCTTTCCCTTTATCCTGACTAGTCTCTGAAAAACATGCTGTCACCACCATGCTTCACTGTAGGGATGGTATTGCCCTGGTGATGAGCGGTGCCTGGTTTCCTCCAAACGTGATGCCTGGCATTCACACCAAAAAGTTCAATCTTTGTCTCATCAGACCAGAGAATTTTGTTTCTCATGGTCTGAGAGTCCTTCAGGTGCCTTTTGGCAAACTCCAGGCGGGCTGCCATGTGCCTTTTAGTAAGGAGTGGATTCCGTCTGGCCACTCTACCATACAGGCCTGATTGGTGGATTGCTGAAAAGATGGTTGTCCTTCTGGAAGGTTATCCTCTCTTCACATAGGACCTCTGGAGCTCTGATAGATTGACCATCGGGTTCTTGGTCATCTCCCTGACTAAGGCCCTTCTCCCCCGATCGCTCAGTTTAGATGGCCGGCCAGCTCTAGGAAGAGTCCTGGTGGATTCGAACTTCTTCCACTTACGGACGATGGAGGCCACTGTGCTCATTGGGACCTTCAAAGCAGCAGAAATGTTTCTGTAACCTTCCCCAGATTTGTGCCTCGAGACAATCCTGTCTTGGAGGTCTACAGACAATTCCATTGACTTTATGCTTGGTTTGTGCTCTGGCATGAACTGTCAATTGTGGGACCTTATATAGACAGGTGTGTGACTTTCCAAATCATTTCCAGTCAACTGAATTTACCACAGGTGGACTCCAATTAAGCTGCAGAAACATCTCAAGGATGATCAGGGGAAACAGGATGCACCTGAGCTCAATTTTGAGCTTCATGGCAAAGGCTGTCAATACTTATGTACATGTGCTTTCTCAATTTTTTTATTTTTAATAAATTTGCAAAAACCTCAAGTAAACCTTTTTCACGTTGTCATTATGGGGTGTTGTGTGTAAAATTTTGAGGAAAAAAAATGAATTTAATCCATTTTGGAATAAGGCTGTAACATAACAAAATGTGAAAAAAGTGAATACTTTCCGGATGCAATGTACCTAGTACATCAGCCCAATGCATATACAGTATTATACATTAAATATTAATGGTCTTTAAAGTTTAATTTTCTTATGGTAAACTCTTATGCTTTACTATCTAGCACCATAAAAACTTGAATTAAAAATTCATTACACATTTAGACTAAGTAGATAATTGAAAATCATTCTTTGGTATAATTAAGAGTAGCTAATATGCTGAAAGGAACATTATTGCAGAAAACCTGAAAGAGTTCAGCCTTGTCAGCATGAATGACAAGCAGGTGAGCATTCCATAAATATTCAAGCCGTCTGCTTTAGGCAAGAAAAAAAAAATTAACACAGAGCTGTAAGAATGGTAATTACATATGCTACAATTTTTTTTAATCAGATAAAGACCCGGGAGAACACTCCTCAACTATTGGATAAAGAATATAAATAAGACGGACTGACTTATTCTCGAAAGGAGTTTAAAGTCTACCATATGTACACAAAATATAATTTATATGACAGGTATTGGAAGTTTCTTTAAGATCAATGAAAAGTTACAAAAAAAATTAAACGTATATTTAAAAGATTTAAATTTAATCCAATAAAAGACAAATTTGTCATTGTTAAATTAGTAAACTGCACAGGTTCTGGACATGAAGGATGGCAACTTGGATAAAGACAAAAAGATAATTTGCACCATATTTAGTTAAATACAGTCTTAATTTTCTTTGCAATTATTGTTTAAAAACTTCAACCAATACAAGTAGGGACAAATTTAGGCGAAATTTGTTAGATTTTATGTGGCATAGCATTTCTCCACAATTGCTTTATTAAATACCTGCTCATAGCATATACAGTACTATGTATGTTTTTAAATTCAACTCTTAGTTGCGTATAGCTATTTATTGTTAGTTTTCTACTTTAGTCATTTTCAAGCTCCTACTTTAGTTGATAGTACAGTTAACTCAATATCCTATATTATGTATTTGAGAAAAAAATACAAATAGAGTAGGTAAGCTCAGTTTTAGTGGCACTTTAATAACCCTGAGTGGCATTGCATATTAGGCTCAGCCTGTCTAAATCTGTAACATTTTTATATCTTGCAAATTATTGAATGCAAGGTAAAACAGTAAAGTATTATTGAAAGTATAGTTTCCCTGCTTTTCTTTACTAAGAAGTAGATATTTTGCATGATGCATGTATTGTACTGTGCAAAAAATGTAATGAGCTTAAAAAGTTTAAGAAACTATTAACATTACCCAAAAACGTACCATACATTTTGTTATCTGGAGGATATTAAGTCAATAGTATAACTGTGCATTACACGATATATCTCATTATCTTCATTATCGCTATTTCTGACATGTGTTATAAACATGTAGAATATATAGATTCAGCGGCATGGAGTTTCTAAATTAATCTCTGTTTGAAAGAGGCGGATATTCAATTATGTGACGAATACTCACCTTGTAATTAAGTTCATGCATTGTATGTGCTTACAATCAGAAATCTTAAGGCACCAGTTGGAATTCATTGCTATTAAAGTAGTATAAACAGGCAAATCCATCGAGAAAATCAGTTTTTCACCACTTCAAGTGCTTAACTACAAAGTAAATTGAGGTGAATTCGATGAACAGTATTGACGAGGTTGGTGGGTCTACTCTTGTCAAAATTGTTCTAACATGCTAAAATCTATTAAAACCCACAAAGTGAAAATACAGTGCAGGATATTTTAATATTTTATTTTTTAAGGCATTTATTAACAGTTGTATGGCTTGAGATACTCATTTGAAAAAATCCAAAGCTGTTTTAAAAAGACATGCAAGCCAGTTCAACTATGAACTTAAATACTAGAAACTAAACACTAGAAAAATGTTGTTGTTAGACTTTGTTTATTTTGTTTTTAGAGAACATTTTTGTTTAATTTAAATTTTTCCACATTTAAGAATATAGCTTCATTACTACTAAAAGCTGAATGACATCAGTTTTTAAAATTTGATGGCACGTTCCTATGTATCAATAAATTGACTTGTATCTTTGTGTGATTTGCTGTTTGCTTAATCACAGAGAAATCAATAGTGTAATTAGAGGGAAGAGCAGTAAAGTTGCAGGTTGCCTTTTGCTTAAGTAAAGCCAACTTATTTTTACAAAAACATTATTCAAGCTAACATTAGGCTGTTAAAGTGGTCTTATTTGATTGCATTCCCTTATTGTGCTTGTGACTTTTCCAGTTTTGCCGTTTGTCATACAAAATATTTCTTTGCTTGAACTGTATTAAAAATAGATACAGATATCTGAGACATAATCTTGATTTGGACACATCCCTACTTCCTCATTTTTATTGGAAAGGTGTATGCCAGCTCAGCAGCAAAGCTGTGCAACACTGCACACATAACTATCACAGTGTACGCTCGCTGAGGTGAAAATCTAATCCCACCCAATGACTTATGCTTTCATTTTTAGTTGAAGAATCAAGGAATTCAAAATACATGAAAAGAGGGAAAAATGATATAGCCCATATGGTGCATAGTGTCCCTTAATCTTAACACCACCCCACCCATCCCATCTCATCTCACCCCACACTAGCAGATAGAGCCAAACAGCAGAGACAAAACTCATGAAATACATAGATGATGGGGAAAAAATTAAGCAGTCAATAAAAGTGTCAAAACACAGAAGTGTGCCATAAATATAATGTAAATCGGCTCCAAATAACAGATTTCATTGTTAGTTGAATATACATTTACATTTATAGTAATTATAGAAAGCTGGAAAAATCATTGAGATGGAAGTGAATGTAACATCCATGGATGCTCATTGTTAAAAAAGTAACAAGGGCTATGTAAAATAGAGGTAATTGAATGATACATTTTTTTTTTGATATTGCAAATATTGAGGCATGGATACTATTTATGGGTGCCATGGGGTGAATGTAAAAGGTATTATATAAAAATGCAATGCAGGAAAAGGTTATATCAAAATTTAAAACAGGATGGAAATTTAAGATAACTTATCAACAGAATATTGGCCAGTTTCTGAATAAGCCACATATGACTAATTATTCTAGCATTAAATATAAGGCTTTTGGGAAGATAAGAGCAATACGTAGACATTAGGAATGTCAAAAAAGAATTGCAAATCCAAACATGAAGCCAAAGGGGTTCTTTCAGTATTTTAGCAATAAGAAAATGTTGAAGGAGAAAGTTAATTGATTTAAGACTATTATGAGGGAAATAAAAAAGTAAATAGCAAATGCTGTCAATTCAGATATTTTTTCTGAAGTTTTTCCGTTTTATGAAGTTGAAAATATCCTAGTAACTACAAAATATTAACCAACTGCTAAATGATATACAATAGACAGAAAGAAACTTACTTCAGAAATTAAAAAAACTAAAATCAAAGAAATTACTGAGACCAAATAAATTTTAGTAAAGCTTTCACAAATCCAATGAAACAGTCCTATGAATCTTCCACAATATCATTCAAAATTATTTTTAGCTTATAAATGAACACTATGTTATCAGATTTTTTTACCTCATCAATGCTTCCTTTGCACATTGCAACCACTGGATTCTAGGAATGTAATCTCAAGTCTGTATTCTGTGCAGGGTGCAAAAAACCACCACATTTGCAACTTGAGCAACAGCAGAACTGTGTCAGAGCAGCTGATTAATCGTGCTTCTGTCTGTGAGGGTATCACTGTTCCTGACAAATCATTACATAATGTGTATTTGAAGCTGATCTTAAAGTGATGATTTGAAACATCTGTGCATTGAAAGTTCAACTCCAAAATTAGAAAGGAATTAGATTCTGGTTTTGTTCCTGTATTTAATTTCTGTTATAGATGTGGCAATTAAATTGCAATTATTAGGTTTTAGTTTTATTTTCTAGACTTTTTAGAACTTGTTCTATGAAATGAGAAAAAAAAATAGTTTTTGGTGGCTTTTTAAATGATATTTCAGTATCTTTTATTGACTTTATTTTAGAAAACTGGTTTTCATTGATAACTACTTTTTGTAATTTTTTAGTGTTCTCAACTTTTAACCTAGATTTATATAAATTTGTGGAATTAGCATATAGATAGATACTTTATTAATCCCAAGGGGAAATTCACATAACTCATCTTGGATGAGTTAATGCCAGTGAAACTCATCCGGGATAAGTTAGTTTTTCAAACGCAGCCGTGTAGTAGATTAGTCTAGCTGGATCTAATCATCTAAGATGAATGCGTGTGCCAGCGCTGATTGAAAAGCCCATATATATTGAGTCTAGAAAACATGATCAGCAAGTCTTTGATAGGCTGCAACAAAATGACGAAAGAATGGGCACATTTTTTCACACAAGCGGAGCAGGACCTATTACTCGAAGGATATGAAGAATTTCAAGATTTAATATGCACAAGGGGTAACACTGCAAAAGCAGCCCAAACCAGAAAAGATGGCTGGCAAAAAGTGGCCAACAAATTAAACGCTAATTAGTTTGCATTGTACTTACTGAATGCAGCGTTTCATTTCCTATGTGTCAGATTAATTATTATTTAATATGTAATAATTCCAGATCAGATGTGAGCACAAGGAGAACATGGGAACAGGTTAAAGTGAAGTACAAGAAAAACTGGTAAATATTGGTATATAACTATTTTAAAGAATTGTTGACATAAAGAATCATGTATAATATAAAAAATATTAATTTTAAAGTTAATAAGAAGGCAGACAAGCAAAAAACAGGTGGAGGTCCATGCGGTCCAGACCTAACCCCTGCAGAAGAGTTGGTTCTCCAGCAAAATGCCCATCGCCCTGTTTCTGAAGGCATTCTAGGGGGAAGCTCCTCTTCAGAACCAGTGGCAGGATGCAGTAGTCACTTCATTTCAGGTAAAGGATGGTCATTGCATATATTTGTCCTCAATGTGTGCCATAGGTATGTTCCATATAGCCCTCTTTTTTTTTTTTGTTCGGTCAGTTGCAGGGAACGTCATATCCCTAGAACTTGTGTCTGACCAACGAGATATTGACGAAGGTCAAATATTTGATGAAGACACTATGCCTAATTATTCATCAGGAGGAGAGGTACATTTTCCAAATAATGTTTGATCAAACTCCACTCTGATCAGTCCCATGTGCCCCTATCACATTTGGAAATCCTGGGTAATGAAAATGTTAGGCTGATTGTAAGATTCTTTATAGAACTGTGGGTGTTTTTGCCTGTTTATTACCCACCTGCAATGGCATGAAACATTTATTGTCTGCACACACAGGTGTCCAGGAAACACTATGAAAACCTGAAGGAAATATTTCAGAACCAAACAGGCTTTACGAATTGCCTGGCAAAACTTTTAGATAGATTTTCTGCATCGCCTACAGTATATAAAAAGTGCCGCTTGCAAAAACCTCAAAGCAGTGCATACTGTCTGTGTGGTTGTGACAGCCCGACTTCGCCTAGTTTGACTTTGAATATAAGGTGCTAATAAATCTTTGAGGTACAATGTTCCCCCTTGGCTAAAGCAGTATCTTTCGAAAAGAATTTCCTCTGGGAGCAATAAAGGATCTTGCCGATCGAGCAAAACCCTCTCTATGAAATTCTCATCTTATAATTTGCGCACTGATATCCATTGGTTGTTTATTCATGAACAGTGAAGCCATGACTGAATGAATTACATGCACGGAAACTGATTAAGTGTGTGAGCTAATCCTTGTTTACATAGAACGATTTGAGGATTTGGATGTGCTGCTATGACAACACATCCAGCAAGAGTTTCGAAAAACCAGCAGATCCAGGATCATGCCAAATCATCAACAATTGCATCCAGCTAAATGAGTAATCCACGTACAAAAAATACCCCCAGGTTTCCTTCACAGCAATAATAGAGTTTCTGATATTATTAATAAATAGGACTAAATTTTGCAGAAGCCTAATGCCTGGAGAAAAGAAGGACTGTGCAATTTAATGGAAAAAGATGAGCTCAAAAACTTGACATACAGAAAAGCCACAGTTGAAAAAACTTGTTTTAATTACTGAGTTCATCTGTTTATTTAATTTAAAATCACTATCCATTATTACACCCAGGTTTTTTACAATGGATGTTACAAAAGGTTTCAGAGAGCTACAGTCCATATCACAGGCACCACTGATACCATTTGGCCCAAACATTAAAACCTCAGCTTTGTTCTCATTATAATTTAAAAAGTTTAAGGCCATCCAAACTTTAACATACTCTAGGCAGTCCACCAAAAGTTTAAAAGAGTTTGTATAACTGTGCTTTAAAGGTATGCATCATCTGCATATACACAGTATAAATAGACAGAGAGAGAGAAAGCAAGACAAAGAATTTTTTTTTAATTATCTCCAAATATATAATATTAATTTATTTTTATTTTTATTTCAAAAAACAAATATCTATAATGGAGTTTTTATGGAGTTTATTTGAAAGAGCATAACTTTTTTCTGACCTTGAAAAACAAGCTAATTTCTCACAAAAATCATCTTTTAAAGCATTCAATAATTAAAGATTACTGGTTATTTCAATTTCTTGTATTAAACTATGAATATTAATTATATATTCAGTACCTTTAGTGTCTTAGATGTTGATTTTTTTCCTGTGGATTATCAATCCAATCAAATATCAAGCTAAAGATACATCTAGGAAAATTACATAGGCCTTGAACGTGGGAATATATTGTTGTAGAAACTGAGACTTCCTTTTTTCAACCACTGTTAAGCTATGCTTGCAGCTGTTGTACTGCAAGGTGCCTATCATGCAAGCTGTTAACCCTTAGAAACTTTACTTCTGATTGTGTTGTGACTTTGGGTCTGCCACATCTGTTCTTATTAGAGTTTCTTCCAGTTTCCAATTGCTTTTAGACAGTGTAGGACACTGTACTTACTGACACTTTGATTTTTTTTTTGTTTGCAATAGACTTCTAAGGGTAATAATGCTCTGTCTAATTTAATTGCTGTTTTCCTGCCATTATCACTGGAATTTACAACTTTCTACAGTGTAATATTGTCCAAATAGTACTTCAAAGGGTGTAGTAACACTGTCTGTTCCAACTCTGCTATAAGATAGACAGAGGGTTTTTAAGTTATCAACAGATGATGGGACGCCTGTGCAAATTGTTTGCTTCAACTTGCAAGGCTAAAATTTGCTTTAATTGCTGCAAAAAAATCTGTAGGTAGTAACCAATTATTTGTTCTCTGAAGAAGGCCCATTTGTAATATTCTGAAATTTCCTTTTTTTCAGTTTTTGCTAATCTAAACTTTAAACCTACTGCTTACCTTTTCACCATTTTAGTTTATTCAGTACATTTCAACTGATTAAATCTGAAGAAAAACTGAATTGTTCTAAAACTTTTGACTGGTAGTGTATAGTAAAATAAGAAAAAAAAATAGAAAAAAAATGTGTTGTATTCAAAAAACAAGTTTTCCTTAGGCGTCTCCTCGGGGTAACTAAATACTAAATACCCCAAAAAACTAAATACCCCAAAATCTCAAAAATGCTGTGACTGATGTGAATGAAATTTGATGAAATTATAAAAAAAGAAAATCAGCTGACGTGTTGTTTATTTTTCAATTAATTATTTATTTGTCAACATTTATTAATATTATGCTAACATACATGTTCTGAGTGCTTAGATGTAGCTTTATGCAAATGAAGGACACAGCAGAAGCAAATGACCGCACTACTACTTAATAGGGTAGACAAACACCAGAAGAAGAGGTGATGTCCTGGAAAGGAAAAAAAAGAAACATTCTCATATTGAAGACAAAGATGGACAGTGTAAGTTTAAGCTTAGCGGGTACCGCACAAACTGCGACACTGTAATATACTTTTCATGTGTAAGGACTTTGAAAGGGTACCCCAAACCAGCCCACTGAAATTATTTACATTTACATGCAAGTCTGCTTACTTTGAATGGGATGCCCCCATCCCCAACCTGAGGTCCATAATTCTTTACATATAGTATACTCTTTTATCTGCGGACTTTAAATGTGGCACCCAGGTCATTTAAAAAGCTTCCAAAACATAGTACCAACAATTATTTTCTTCCACTTCATACAATAGAGGAGACAACCCCAAAAGTAACAGTTAAATGTATTGCATGCACAACCTTTTTATGCAGCCTGTAAAAAGTAATAAGTTAAAAAGTAAAACACAATTCAGTGGGGACACTTTTTTGTCTGCCTATGGCTAAGACAAAAAAAGAAAAAAAACTCAAATATATAACAGATGAAAAATGCAAAAAGAAGTACTTGAATGAACGACATAAACAAGTTAAAATCATAAACAACAAACAATGATAATATATGCTAAAATTTTAATTATTCAGTCTCTTTAGCTGTTCAGTTCAAAAGAAAGCATTTTTCTGTGAAATTGTGTTTTGCAATGACAACCAATAAAAGCCAAGTAAATAGGAAAAGCCTAAATTGATCTAATGCAGGGATGTTATAGTCATGTGCAATTCACTATAGTATGTTTAAGAGTAAGCAGGTCCAGTGGCCTAATATTATTATTACTTATTATTTGGCTGATGTCTTTATCCAAGGTGACTTACAACACTTGAGATAAAACTTATTACATTTCATTTATTTTTCCAATTGAAGAACGGGCAGGTGAAGTGACTTGCTCATGGTCACTCAGTGCCAGTAGCAGGATTTGAGCCCACAACCTTAGAGTTTAAATTCATAAGTCAAAAGCCTTAACTACTATATCATAATGCCTGCCAATAATATTAGCCTTTAGTAAAAACATATAAATATAGTATACAGAAAGTACTTAGTTACATAGTACTTCTGATACAAGAGACGTTCAAAAAGTTTCCGCACTTTTATATTTTCGTTAGTAGTAGTAGTTGGGCATTAAAAAGTTGGTACAACACTGGGAAAATTGTGTTGCAAATGAAGGTGAATATGTAGAAAAGTTATGTAATTTGTTTTTGAAATTCTTAATACATAGAGTTTTAAAAAAGTGCAGAAACTTTTTGAATGTCTCTTGTACATTGGATTAACAGACAGCACTATAACTGAGGTCCATTGTCTTATAAAATTTTCCTGGGCGAAGCTGATTAACACAGTTAGTATTGTATATATTATAGGGAAAAAGTCTGTTTCTATTATTTTTCAACCAGGGCTCCTCCCCTGGCTGTTGTTTATATGCTTGTTTTATGGATTTTATGTTCACTTTCCGGTCATTGTTTTATGTAAATATTGCTTTCATGTATTATGTGCTTTGTGTGCTATGTCTTGGTGATGTTCCATGAGTTTTGTGGGAGGTCCTCAAGAATCTGGGACACCTGCCATTCACCACCAGAAAGTGTCCTCCTCCCTGTAAATCCAGAGGGTCTCCCATAATTCCTGGCGGTTCATTGTCAATGCACCCTGGAGTGGGTGAGTTATTGTGATTTTTGTTGTGCCCTTGCATTTTTTGTGATTTTTCTGGATCTTTGAACCTTTGCTCTGTTTTTGACCTTAAATCATTAAATTGTGTATTGGGACTTTGTTTGCTTTTGGACTTGCCTTTATAGGCACTGCATTCCTCCGTGCTCTTTGGAGCTCCCCAATTTAAATCAATGATTTTTTGTTAAAAAATAACATTGTAATTTTATAAAGATTCTTCTAGGCCCTTTTTGACAATGTCTCCCCAATAGTGAGAATTATTGAAAGTGCCTTTGGAACTTTTGAGACCTACATGGTTTGGAACTCCAAGTTTACAACAGTCTCTTTTATAGTATAATATCGGCTGACTTATACTATTTGAATTGATCTTTTTGAGTTATGCTTTTTTTCCTACCCCAAGTACCAACAGGAAAACCTGATTAAAATGTGCTGTTATATTTAGTTATCCTGACAGCTTTTTGGAAGTTTGTTTGATATACTATAGAATGTATAGTGAATGTGTGTTAAGGTGCTTTCAGAACATTAAAAGTGAGAATGTGAATAATCATGAAACTTTAGTAGCCCCTGACATAAGACCTTATTGGTAGCAAGCACTAAACCAGTAGTATTAGTTTAAACCTTACAATGTCACATTTGACCGAGTTTTGCGTTTGAAATCATTAAAAGTGGCATAACGTGCACTTTCATCTGTTCAAGATTAAACTTAGACTTTTCCTATATTTCCCCCAATTAGTGAATCATAAAAAATGTAGGCATCCTATAATTTGTACAGCTTCTAAAAAAATGCTTACATTGCCATTATGTTCGGGTCAGTTTTGTCACACTATTGACTTTAATGGATTTTCCATTGCATTTAGTGTAGCTTTTTGATCATAATCCATGAAGACATCCTAAATATTATGTTTTAAACAATTTTAATAAAGTGCCCCAACTTGACATACTCATAAAGCAAATACGTTTTCCAAAGTCACATTATTATACAAATGCTACACGTTCTGAATGCTGCATATTCTTTATGTCAGTTTTGACCCACCTTGTATTATGGATTTTAATCTCAAATTTTAGTTTTTGAATGTAGTAATCCAAAGCCAAATTTTAAAAATGAGGCCAGTGCATTGCAAGTCATGTTGGGTGTTGGACTTTTTGGAGGATGTCTTGCAAGAGTCAGTCCTCCTTGAAAGCTACATGTGCAGGAGATACCAACTGATCCTGCATTTCTTCTCAGTGACGCTGAACTGGAAGAGTACTTGGCTGGCCTACATTGTGGCAGAGAATTGATGGATCTGGCCCAGGTGTCCTTTAGAGAGATAGTGTGCATCCCTTAGTAACACGGGAGGAGACCAGTCCATACATGTAGAGATAGGTGGGTCACAGTCGTAAGGCAATGGGTGCACACTCTTGGGGGACATCAACCCAAGAATCTTAAGTGTCAAACTGTTTTCAGGTTGTTGTGGAGCTGGATGGTTTCTCTAAAAATCTCTGAACTGCACAGGCCACCTTAAAACCAGTCCCCTGAAACAGAAAGGATGTGGTAATGTGGGACTTAATCATACAGGGAACTGAAGTACAGGTTTGCTTCAGAGACAGACAGTCTCACACAGTGTGTTTCCTTCTGGGTGCAAAGGTTTGAGATCTCCCTAGAGGGATTGGTAGACTCTTGGTGATGACTCCAGTTGCCATTGTCCATGATGGAACAAATGACATACATAAGGGTAGTCTGTTAGTTCTGCAATCCAGACTTAAAGAGTTAAGTACCACCGAGGAGCAGAGCTGACAAGGTAGTTTTCTCCAAAGTTCTACATGTGCCACATGCCAGTCAGGGTTGATGAGATTAGATGTCTTAAGGTGTGTCTCAAATCTTGGTGTAGGATTAAAGGGTATAGGTTTATGGGGCATTGGGACTTCTTTTTGAACAAATGGGACCTGTTACACTGCAACAGATTACATTAGAACTGGAGAGACAGCAATTTATTGGGTAAACATATGAGTAGGTTAGTCGAGGATTGTTTAAACTAGGGAATGGGGAGTAGGGAGTTTAGGACAGGCCAAGTTTAGAACTGTACATAACAAGACAAAGTGGTATAAAAACAAATATACAAACTAATGTAAATTCTAACAAAAACTTTAAGGGCATATGTAAAATAAGTAACACTTTGAAAATAGCTTGCCTTAATACTAGAAGTATCAAAAATAAAATAAGTGAGTTGAAGTTGTATGTAGTTGAGCATAATAATGGTATTATAACAATATTAGAAACCTGGCTAAAAACAAGGATGTGGATGAGTATAACATACACAGTTTTTAGGAAGGAGAGACAGAACAGAAAGGAGGGGGGTGTTGCCATTTATGTAAAGCAGAACTGAAATGAAAATTTTCTTCAGTTGGTTGATAAACCACATCTTAGTGAGGAAACCTGTATTAATTTGGAAATCATTTTTTGGAGTGTGCTATAGACCCCCCCCCCCCCCAACCTCAATGCAGACAGCAATTTCAGTGCATATCTTTCAGTAATATTAAAAAGGCAGGCTTACAGAGGGATATTATAGTCATTATTAACTTTAATTTTTCAAATGCTGGAGTACTAGACAGGAGTTTATAGATGTAATCAGTGACTTTAGTAACACAGACTAAAACTATTAAGTTTAACTATCGTAGAGCAAATTTTGAACAGATGTGGCAAAGTCAAAAAGGGTTAAACTGGGATAAGCTTTCAAGTGTGGAGACAGTTGAGGAACAGTGGAACAGGTTTAAAAGCATTTTACACATAATGTAGAAAAGGTACATGCCAAAAATTGGAATTAGTTGGAAATAAAAAAAACTCAACAGTCGGTAACTAAGGAGATAAAAAAAGAAGCTGCAAAGGAAAAATAATTTGTATAAGGTGTATAAGACTAGAAACTTTAATGCTAATTGTACAGTCTATGAGAGCATAAGGGTAAACATTGATAAGGATTTTAGGGAAGCTAAAAGGCAGTTAGAGAGGAATATGGAAATTCAGGCGAAAGGTGACCTAAAGAGATTCTGTTAGTGTTTTAGTAGAAAAAGTACAGTCAAGAGGAGGTGAAGTGAATAGTAAAGGGGAATTAAAATATACAGATAGTGAAACAGCAGATGTTTGCATTTTTCTGAGGTCTTCACTTGTGAGGAAATGGTAACAGGGATTACTAAGAAGAAACTGAGTGATTTGGAAATTGTAGTGGGAGAAACACTGATCAAATTAAATAGGCCAAAATCAAACAAATAACCAGGACCAGATAATATTTATCTGTAAATGTAAAGTATTATACACATGAAGTAAAAACGTGAGATTTGAATACACAATGAGAGGTCTAATAATTATCATCACTGCACAACAATTTTTTTGAAAAGTCTTGCTTCCTGAAAGGTTTTTGCTGATTGTGATAAGTACCTACTGGGTATGCACAAATATAATTTTGGTTTTACTGCATCAAGTAGGAACTCTGAGAAATTGACATTTACATGTTTACTGACAATAACGTATTTAGTCACGTTTATGTTTCGCATAAGCTATTAAATTCAACAGAATTAAAAGTGTTTTGCTCCTGATTTTCTTTTGTATTCAATGTCTGCTGCATCACGTTGCAGTGTCCAACAGTAGTCAGCAAGCATTGACGGATTCTGGTTGCCCTGGTATCGTTTCTCCATCGTATCAATGTCCTGGTAAAACCTTTCACCGTGTCTGTCACTGACAGCACCAAAATTTGCGGGAAAGACGTCCAAGTGTGAGTGAAGGAAATTAATCTTGAGTGACATGTTGCACTTCATTGTCTTGTATGCTTTGAGAAGTTTGTCTACCAGCTGAATGTAGTTTGGGGCTCTGTAATTGCCCAGAAAATTGTCAACAACGTCTTTGAAGGCTTTCCAGGCAATTTTTTTCGGCCCAACTAACAGATCTTCAAACCGCTTGTCATTCACAACATGTCTGATCTAGGGGCCAATAAAAATGCCCTCTTTGATCTTGGCATCAGTTATTCTTTGAAACATCTGTCTTAAATAACGAAAATCTTCACCTTCCTTGTTCAGTACTTTCACGAAATTCTTCATAAGTCCCAGTTTTATGTGAAGGGTGGCAAAAATAATTTTGCTGGGTTGACAAGCGATTCATGTGCCACATTTTTCTGTCCTGGAACTAACTTTTTACGGAGTGGCCAGTTCTGTCGAGAATAGTGTGACTCTTTGACACAGCTGTCCCATTCACGGATGAAACAACAGTACTTTGTATAGCCGAGCTGCAGTCCTAGTAACAGTGCAACGACTTTAAGATATCCACAGATATTCCAATTGTACCTGCTATACTGGACATGCTTCAGCAGCAGTTCCATATTCTCATACGTTTCTTTCATGTGTGCTGCATAGCCAACAGGTACTGAAGGATAAACATTGCCATTGTATAGCAGAACAGCTTTCAGGCTTAACATTAACGAATCAATGAAGAGGCGCCACTCTTCCAGGTTGTGATCACTACCCAAGGCCGAGAACAATCCTTCAATGTCACAACAGAAACAGAGACTGTTGACTTGTGCAAAAAATTTTGATTATGTCATGATGTCGGCTTCGAAACACAGAAATTTTCATACCTGGTGACAGCAAACACCTTTCCTGCAGTCTCGAACCCAGCAGCTCGGCTTTTGCTTTTGACAGACCAAAATCTCTGACCAAATCGTTCAATTCCGACTGTGTTATCAGATGTGGATTGCCTGATGAGCACGGTTCAAAATCAGGGTCAATGTCACTCTCAGTACCCTGCATTGCAGTTTTTTTTCATCTGGTTCATCTAAGGTCCAATCTTCTGGTGGTTTAGGAATTGGAAGACTGTCGTCATGTGGTATGGGTCTCATTGCTGAAGGCAGATTAGGATATTCAATTGACTTCTTGTTTTTGGCAGAGAAACCAGACACATTAGTCAAACAGAAGTAACAGTCCGTCAAATGGTCTTTCTATTCTCGCCATATTATTGGAACAGCAAACGGCATTGTCTTTCGAGTGCCTCTGAGCCAGGCTCTCAAACTGACAGCACATATCGCACAGCAAATGTGAGGCACCCATTCCTTGTCTTGCAGCCGAAATACAGATGATAAGCTTTCTTCACAAGCAGTCATCCAACATCTCTGATTCACCACAGATATAGCAGAATGTATCGCAGCTGTTACGACATTGATGAGATATATAGCCCGACACCAAAACGTCTATAGCATCAAGCTTACTTACTGTTATATTGCTACAGATACTATAATTTACTATACTGATACTATACATATACACTGACTATCTATATTAACCGAATGAGCAGGATTAGTGTATGCAAGCCACCTTTATAGCATGTTGAGACAGCTTGTTCAGACCTGCCCAGGCATACCCAGGATGTAAACTTCCACAGAACAGCTTCCAACCTGGCCTGATTCCATGCCTGGACATGCCCAGGCTGCACAAACTGTCGTTGATAAGTCACTTACAGGAGCAGAAATGTTTGGATACAAATATAAGAAAAAATCATAGGAAAACTGACGTGGTACATGATGGGTAAATTTTGATGTGATATTAGTGATCAGCACCCCCAAATCTATAAGAAACACCCAAGAGTGTTCAAGAAGCAAAAACTTTGTTGTACAGTATAAAGTACATACTATGAGATGGATTTAGCAGTCATAGAATACTTGTCACCATCAACTTCCGCACAGTGTTGGGAACCCATTATGAAGGGTAACAGAGTGTTGAGCACAAGTCCATAAGAAGGTTATGATGAAGCTTTATCATACCCTGGTATGGCCTTATGTGAATTTCCCCTTGGGATCAATAAAGTATCTATCTATTTATCTATCTATCTATCTATCTGGAATACTATGTTCAGTTATGGTCTCCTGGCAACCAAAAAAAGAAAAATAGAAGCATTAGAAGTCCAGTAAGGAGAAACTAGGCTAATTCCAGGATTGCAGGGGATAAGTTATGAGTAAAGATTTAAACAGCTGAGCATTTTCAGTTTAAAAAAAGGAGATTATGAGATGACATGAGTTAAGTTTTCAAAATTATGAAAGGAATAGTGCAGTGAATCGAGACTGTTACTTTATAATGAGTTTAACAAGAACATGGGGGGCACAGTTGGAAACTTGTTAAAGGTAAATTTCCCACAAATGTTAAGAAGTTTTTCTTCACACAGAGAACCATTAACACATGGAGCAAGTTAGCAAATAATGTAGTATTCAGCTAAACTTTTGAGATCTTCAAAACTTAACTTGATGTTAATTTGAAGTAATCAAGTGGATAGGACTGGCAAGCTTTGTTGAGTTAAATGGCTTGTTCTCTAAATCTTTCCAATGTTCTTATGTTTTAACCTATATTGCACTTGTCCTGTGTTTATGCATATGTTACACTGCAGTCCTTAGGAATATAATTTCCTGCCAATGTATGCTACAATACTGTGTATGGATGGAATGACAATAAAGCAAATTCACTTCACTTGACTTGTGGAAAAGTACTTGCCCATTTCCTAATATGCTCTGTTTTTGCATATTTACATAATGAATGGCCTCTGATCTTTAGACAAAACAATGCAGGTTTTAAATCATTGCTTTCTTTATTCAAGGAACAAAGTTTTCCAACAGCTCTGGCACCCAATTGAAAAAGTAATTGCCTCACAGATGCAATATATGGCTACAACACCATCAACAGCAATAATTGCAGCTATATTCTTCCTATAATTTGAGATCTGTCAGTCTGTTGATGAATTTCAGTCCAGGACATCACTGGACATTTGCTTAACCATTTTAATTTAGACATATTGGTAAAATTGCAAGGTTGACTGCTTATTTCTGATCCTACCACTACAACTCTGTTGGGTTCAACTCAGTACTTTTACTATGCCACGCCATAACTTGAATTGTGTTTGTTCTTATCTAATTACCTGTAGAATTGCTTTAGTGTTTTGGGCCATTGTCTTTCCGCATAACCAAATTCATCTTTAACTCTGCTTTACATATATTCTTCTTTAAGAGAGAGAGAGAGAAAGAGGGAGGTAGGGAGCATGCACTGATACAGTGCGTTGCCGTACCCACCACACAGAATATTCCAGTAAAGGGCAGAATTCTTGGTTCCTTTAATAATGGCAAGTGTTCCAGGTTATGAAGCAACAACAATAATAATTTGCTTCTTGTATAGTTCAAAATCACACAAGCAGCAAAGCATCCCACACCATCACATTACCACTTCCATGATTTAATGCAGGCATGATATTCTTATGTCTGTTGTCCTAATAGTTTCTACTTTTGACTTGTCAATACATTGAGTATTATTCCAAATGGCTTGGGAGTCATCCAAGTGTTTCCCTGAAAATATGAGAAGTGTTCTAATATTACACTTGGATAGTAGACGTTTCCACCTTGCTATACTCCCATGAATCCTAATTTTATGTCATTTTTTATTTTGAAGTTCTTTAGATGTTCTTCCAGGGATCCACAGTGACTTCTTTAAGGAGTTGTTGCTGTGGCCTTGAGGTAATTTTGGCAGGTCAGCCTTTCCTGGGAAGATTCACCAACTATGGTTGAGTCCCAGAGACTTAGAAATGGTATTGTAACCATTTTCTGACTGGCAAGTTTTAACAACTTTTTTGCAACTCTCTTCTGGCATTTCCTTTGATCAAGGCATAGTGTTCTTCTAGAAACCATGTGTGGACTACTTCTCTCTCATGGAAAGGGTTGAAATATGGTAAGATTTAGATTCAGCAGGATTGGCTGTAATTACAGTAGGTCTTGCTCTGATCAGTCAGCTGAGTCTAATTATAAAATAATTCAGTTGTTTGAGTGAGTAAGGGAGCAATTAACTTTTTCAAACAGGTAATACATACATGTGTTGGGTAATTTTATAACATATATTAAGTAGCATTTACAAAATGGTGTTAAATGTTACTCTAGGTACCTTTAACTATTACTGCATTTGTCTACATATCTAAACCCATTTGTTGTTAGATATTTTCAAAAATACAGTATAGGATATCATGAAAGGAATGAAATGTTTTTTCAAAGCAAAGATTTGTTTTGATTAAAATCAAATAATTAATATTTGTACTTAAGGGATATCCTTAAATTAATCAAATCAAAACCTTTTTTCTTGTACTTAACTACTTCTAGAATAGGCATTGGCTTCCTATGACCCTTTAATGGGAAAGTAGCTTCTGAAAATTGGTTGATTTGACTAGTTAATAAATACAGCACATTATCCATTTATGAATTTTCAGAACATACTTAATTCTTAGCAGTGTATACATGCATTTGTGTAAATTTTATTGTATATACTGTATTACATTTTTTCAGCTGATGTTTCAGTAATATTTTGTGTTTAATGAGATTGAAGCTTTTCCTTGTTTTTTCTGTGTTTCTTGTAGAAAAAATGTATGTCTATGGTATTGGAGATTGAAGGAATTAAGTTTTGGTGGAAAGGTCATGTGTATCCATTCAATTTGGTGGAGAAATGTAACTCAATCCACACTTCCTTGGAACTTGGAATTGACCCCAAAAACAACACACACAAAAGAGAATACACAGAGAGGTTGAACTCAGTTCACATTTGTTGTGAGCCACCAGCCCTAACTACTTAGCCATGCTCTAACTATGCAAATAATGTAATCTATTTTTGCTGTATACAGATCCATAAATAGGCTTTGCTTAACATACTTTATGAATAATTGTATTCAGAAAGAGGTCTTTTCACTATTAGTCAATTTTTAAAGTCATTCTAGTGTCCATTGAGTTGTTTTCCAATTCATTTCAGTAAAATGTATCCTCATTATGCTCTGCAATACAACAAAAGCATTTGTAGATAGACCCACTGTTGTAAGAATATCAAGCAGCACAACAGAAAGAAACAGAGCTACGAAAATACATTTTCAAATTAGTAGGTAAAAACTCAAGGAAATATTGATGGTGTTATAGTTTAACTCCAAAAACCTTATTATTTTAGAAATTGTTAAGGCTAATAATTAGCAAAGGTTTAATCAATTTGGCAGAACAAAAATAATTGCAATCTTTTTTCAGTCACTTGTCAGCTTTGCCATTGTGTTGATCCCTATGTTTGCTTTACATTTTCACATTATTCTCTGATTGCTCTTTAATAAGAATGATTACTATCCTTCTATATCTATTTATCTGCAATATTAATATAAACATTAGATTTTTCCAGTTTAATGTGCTGACATCAAGGTCTCATTTCATTTTGATTACCTCTCAGCATGTGGTGCTTTACAAAGATCAACTAATCTTTTTATACAAACCAAAGTAAAAATCTGAGCTGCATAAAACCTGAAAGTCATCTGACCCCTGAAGAGTGAAAATTGCAATATTTCTTAAAATCAATTTAATAGGAAAATACACAAATCCCAGAACTCATTCAAAATACAGTATTCTAGTTGATTGCAATACTGCAAATGATATTCCTATTACCTTATTATTACCTTTATTCCTATATGATCAGGTTTTTAATTTAAAAGCACTTAAGTTCCCAATTTAAAAAATTCTGAATGTAGAATGTTTCTGTCCATTATGTGCTGTGACAGGATATGAAAATGGGTACAATTCGGAAGATTATGTAACCAAGATTATCACCTAATAACTTAGTTGAGACTATTATTGCATTAACTTTGACATATTTTATTTTTTTTACATCTTTCTAATCTAGAGATTCTGGTCGAGGAGGAGGCCTTGGAATAATTCATGATGACAAAATGCAAATTGCTTCTAAAAATTTAGACGACTCCACATCCTTTGAGGCATTCATTTTAAATATTAAAACAGATTCCAACACAATTGTAGTACTAGTCTAAAGACCACCAGGGCCATAGTCATTGTTCATGATCAAATTTGGCAACCTTTTATCTGATTTAACTATAAATTATGATCACGTAGTGTTGATGGGGGATTTTAATGTACACATTGATGTGGAAACTGACACTTTTGGCAAATGTTTTACTTATTTGTTAAATTCAGTAGGATTTTGTCCGATTGTGAAAAGTTCAACTCATAATCATAATCACACATTAGATTTTAATATAATTTCCAAAGTTGAAATTCAAAATTTAAATATTACTCCATTAAGTTATTTCCGATCACTACTTAATTAAGTTTGATATGGTTCCACCCTTACCAATACACTCACAGATTAAAACAAAGACAGTGTGACATCTAGATCATAACTCTGCTTCAAAATTTATAGATACTTTGAATAACTCAACTGTAATTGTGAAAAATCATTTAGATCAGTTAACATCAAATGTAAACATGGAAAACAATTTAGGTCATTATAATGTGACCTTGAGAGATACTCTGGACGCAGTGGCTCCCCTTAAAACAAAAATGATCAAAGCACATAGAAACTCTCCCTGGTTTAATGAGAGCACTCAAGCTCTTAAATTAGAGTGTCGAAAACTGGAGCGCAGATGGAGAACAAAAAAGCTGCAGGTCTTTCAAATTGCATGGACAGTGTTAAAAAATATAAAAAAGCTCTCTTTAAAGCTCACTCAGACTACTATTCTAAAATAATAGATAAGAGTAATAATCCTCAGGTACTGTTTAGAACAGGGCTAAAACTTGTCTTAACTTTAATTTCTTAAATGAAACCTACTACATGTTCCCTAGATCCAGTGCCAACAAAACTAGTAAAAAGTTCAATAGATGTTCTTGCAGCGCCTATTCTTAACATTAATAATTGTTCATTATTGTATAGCACAGTACCTGATGCACTAAAAGTGTCAGTCATCAAACCATTACTTAAAAAGTCATACATAGACCCACACATATTTAATAATTATAGACCCATTTCAAATTTATCCTTTCTCCCTAAAATACTCGAAAAAGTAGTTGCCGATAAGCTTTAGTCACACCTTACGCATCGCAATTTATTTGATAAATTCCTGTTTGGCTTTCGCATTGGTCATAGTACAGAAACGGCACTAATGTGTGTTGTAAACAACATTCTGATATCCTCTGATGAAGTAAACTACACTGTAATTATGTTGCTATACTTAAGCGCAACGTTTAACACCATTGACCATTCTATTGTACTGCACAGGCTAGAAAATTATGTTGGGCTTACAGGCACTGTCCTTGCCTGGTTTAGTTCTTATTTATCAAATCGATTCCAGTACATAAAAAAATGTGCTGACAGTACACAGAAGGGAGATATGGTGTCCTGAAAAGGCTCAGTACTCAGTACTGGGACCTTTACTATTTTCACTTTACATGCTTCCACTGGGATCTATCATTAGAAAACATAATGTTAATTTTCACTCGTACACAGATGACACCCAGTTATACCTTTTTTATGCTAAATGAAGTTTCTCCGATGTTGTCTTTAATTAGTTATGTTACTGAATTAAAGGAGTGGATGGTTGAGAACTACTTGTCTTTAAACACTGATAAAAACAGATGTTAATTATTAGAGGGAATGATGCTGATTGCAACAATATTTTGTCATCATTTAACTCAGTTGGAATCACCATTAATTTTACTGAATCAGACTGCAATCTAGGAGTTATCTTTGATTCGAGCATGTCATTTAAATCGCACATTACAAACTTGTCTAAACCATGTTTCTTCCATCTGAAAAATGTTGGGAAATTAAGGCATTTTCTAAATAAACAGGATTCTTAGAAATTAATTCATGCATTTATTTCTAGTAGGATCGACTACAGCAATATGGTGTTCACTGGGTGTTCAAAATGTTCTTTATACACCTTCCAGTTAATCCAAAATGCTGCTGCAAGAATTACTACAAAAAGAAGAAAATATGAACACATAACACAGTTCTTAACTCCTTACACTGGTTCATGGGTAAGTTTAGGGCACATTTCAAAAATCCTCTTTTTAACATATAAAGCTTTAAGTGGCCAAGGTCCAGCTTACTTATTTGAACTTATCATGACTTACAAACCAGAATATACATTAAGATATCAAGATGCTGGTCAGCTTATGATTCCAATGATTAATAAAATAACAGCAGGAGGTCATGCTTTTAGTTACAGGACCCCTAAACTGTGGAACGGTCTGCCTGCTACTATAAGAGATGCCCCTTCGATCTCAGCTTTCAAATCCCAGCTGAAGATTCACTTACTTCAGTTTAGCATATCCTGACTAAAGCTGCTGATTAACTGTACATACTGCATCTCTGTTGATAGTCATTAGCACTAAAACATAAGTAATATGATAGTTATAATTTGTTACTAACCCTTGCTTGTTCTGTTTCTCTTCTCGGTACTCAAATGTGGCACTTGGTGCCACTGCCTTACTGCCAAGTTGTTTTGCCAGCCTAAGGTAAAGTTATCTCTGATGGAGGATCACAAGAATTGCCGGGTAGAGGGGTCCTTTCATCAGATTGGCTGGCCCAGCGGTAACTCCACTGTGAAATGGCCAATTTGGGAAGGCAGCTTGCTGACCGAGGTCTCTAGGACTCTGAACAAATCCGAATCGTATCATTTGATATCATCTATTGTCGAATTCTGCTCTGTACTTGTAACATTTCTATTGCACTATTATATTGTATTGAGGATTACTTGTTTTCTGCTCTGTGAATTGTATTTACCCCATTTTTTGACACCCACTGTGTGCCCAACCTACCTGGAAAGGGTTCTCTCATTGAACTCCCTTTCCCATTTTTTTTCTTACAGGGTTTTTTTTACTTACTTACATTTACACACTTATTAATGATAGAAAATCAATTGCTGTCCATTTCTTAAGATGTGCTCAATATTATGGTCCCATAAATAATTATCAGAGATGTGAACATATTAGCACTTAACTCCACTATAAATAATGATGGGAGATATCTGAAGTTAAACTATGTTTCTTTAGATGGGTCTACATGAAGAGTATGATTGTTAATCTTGACAACACCTTATTAGATTCCTAATCACTTCCCTATAAGTATACATATTTTTTGATCAATTAGATCAATTGCCATCATAAAATTAACAAATACTGTATAATAAAAAGGCTATGCTGTTAGGAAGATAATTTCAAAGAGAATTTTCATGGAACTATATCGCATCCATGGCTGTGACATTTATGAAACATTTTCATACAGATTTTCCTGCTATGTCAGAAATAGCATATTTTTTCCTGTAGGCTTACTGGAGCATCTGTATCTCCATCTCAAGTAATTATAAGAAAATTTTAGGAAAATTTTTAATTTTTTTGCCTTGCCTTGAAAAAAAATAGCCTAGATAAATTTACCTGCACTGAGTTATCTTCAATATTGTACTGCTGTTTCATTGTGGGCTGCACGGTGGTGGAGTGGTAGCGCTGCTGCCTCGCAGTTAGGAGACCCGGGTTTGCTTCTCGGATCCTCCCTGCGTAGAGTTTGCATGTTCTCCCCGTGTCTGCGTGGGTTTCCTCCGGGTGCTCCAGTTTCCTCCCACAGTCCAAAGACATGCAGGTTAGGTGGATTGGCGATTCTAAATTGGCCCTAGTGTGTGCTTGGTGTGTGGGTGTGTTTGTGTGTGTCCTGCGGTGGGTTGGCACCCTGCCCAAGATTGGTTCCTGCCTTGTGCCCTGTGTTGGCTGGGATTGGCTCCAGCAGACCCCCGTGACCCTGTGTTCGGATTCAGCGGGTTGGAAAATGGATGGATGTTTCATTGTTTCCTACTGCCCCATGACCCTGCTCTGAATAAGCAGGTTAAGAAAATGGATAGATAGTGAAGATAGACAGAACTTTATTTGAATCCGGGGGAAATTTCAAATAAATAAATAAATACACACACTTTGGTTAGAATGCACACCAGAATGACTATAATGTAAGAAAATTAAAAAGTACATGTACACTATAATAGGTGTTTCCGCCCCCTGCTCGCTTCGCTCACCCACCCCCGGGTTTGGTTTACCGAATATACAATTTAAAGAGATTGTTATTTTCATTGGAATTGTTACATATGCATTATTTTCATTTTTACTTAAAAACTTTTGTAAAAACAGTACTTGTCCTTTATTTCTGGCCCCGGGTGTGGTTAAATCTTTCTCGCAGGATGTATAATGCTGCTCATATTGTGAAGGGGGGGTGGCTGAATGAACACTAAGGAGATGCCATTGGATCATCTGCTGTCTTTCTGTTGTTGCTGCTGGCGAGCTGTGTGTTTTTTTCGTTGCGCTGCACATTGATCAATCAAAAGCCTGTACTGCAGCTGTCCTTTTGCCACTTCGCGTCTCTGCCACTCGCATTGTGAAGGGGGGCTGAACGCACGCTAAGAAGTTGCAGTTGGATCATCTGCTGGCTTGTTTCTGCTGGCGAGCTGCATTTTCTGCTTGTCGCGCTTTGTGTCAATCATTTCAAAGCTTGTACAGCAGCTGCCCTTTGTGAAGGGGGGGGGGGGGTTTGCTGAACGCACGCTAAGGATAAGCAGTCGGATCATCTGCTGGCTTCCTGCTGCTGCTGGAAAGCTGCGTGTTCTGCTTGTCACTTGTCATTGTTTTAAGAGCTGGGAGCACATAATGTTTGTCTGCCAAAAGCATTCCAACAACTGCTTACTTAGATGTGCATGAACTTTTTTAAATGTGTTCTCACTGCCTTGTCTCGCGTGACGTTAAAGTGTGTCTCACGGGACGTCAAATTGTCTTCGTGTGACATTAAAGTGTTTTTCACACGGACGTCAAATTGTCTTCCGAGAAGATCATGTCTCGTCTCCCTAGTCTCCCTCCCAGGTTTTTTTAAAATAGAGATATATATAATTGCTCAAAAAATTAAAGGAGCACTTTTTAATCAGAGTATAATATCAAGTCAATGAAACTTCTGGGATATTGATCTGGTCAATTATGTAGCAGAGGGTTACGTATCAGTTTCAGCTGCTTTAGTGTTAATGAAATTGACAACAGGTGCACTACAGGGGCAACAATGAAACGACCCCCCAAGACAGGAATGATTTAACAGGTGGAGGCCACTGACATTTTTCCCTCCTCATCTTTTCTGACTGTTTTTTCACTAGTTTTGCATTTGGCCGCGGTCAGTGTCACTACTAGTATACATGAGGCAATACCTGGGCCCTACAGAGGTTGCACAGGTAGTCCAACTTCTCCAGGATGGCACATCAATATATGTCTCCCAGCACAGTCTCAAGGGCATGGAGGAGATTCCAGGAAACAGACAGTCACTCTAGGAAAGCTGGACAGGGCCGGAGAAGGTCCTTAACCCATCAGCAGGACTGGTATCTGCTCCTTTGGGCAAGGACTAACAGGATAAGCACTGCCAGAGCCCTGCAAAATGACCTCCAGCAGGCCACTGGTGGTTTTGGTGGCGGGTCAGTGATGGTCTGGGGATGCATATCTATGGAGGGATGCATAGACCTCTACAGGCTAGGCAATGGCTTCCATTAGGTATCGGGATGAAATCCTAGGATCTATTGTCAGACCCTATGCTTGTGCAGTGGGTCCTGGGTTCCTCCTGGTGCACGTCAATGCCCAGCCTCATGTGGCGAGAGAATGCAGGCATTTCCTGGAGGATAAAGGAATTGATACCATTGACCGGCCCAAACACTCACCTGACCTAAATCCAATAAAATACATCTGGGACATTATGTTTCAGTCCATCTGACACTGCCAGGTTGCACCTCAGACTGTCCAGGAGCTCAGTGATGCCCTGGTCCAGATCTGGGAGGAGATGCCCAAGTACATCATCCATCGTCTCATTAGGAGCATGTCCCGACGTCAGGTGTGCATACAAGCACGTGGGGGACATACAAACTATAAAGTACGATTTTTAGTTGCTGCCACATCATTTTTTCACTTTGATTTTCAGGGTGTCTTTGAATTCAGCCATTTGTAGGTTGATAATTTTCATTTCCATTCATTCCTAACACATTACCCAGTCCATATCAGTATAGATATCCCATTGAGCAGTTTATATATATATAAGCACTCACAAAACCCACGTAGTGAAAAGTTATTTTAATATGCATCTGCTAAAGGACATAAAGTTCAATGTTACTTTCAGGCAGAGAAAAATCAAAGGTTTGAAATATAATATTTACTGCCGTCCTTTTCACAATACTAAGGTGAAGCTAAGTCTTAGAGAATATCCACTTTGGGAATCTAACAGCGACATGTCTGTTTCCAGATTCCAGCTTGCTCTGGAATGCAACTTCATAATTCTCTCCCAGAAAATTTTGACTTGCTTTCTTCAAATTAAAAGTGATCATCTGTCTTATGCACCATGTCATTTTTTTCATGAGAGTAGATAGAACTGTGGGACTAGAAAATGAACTACAGAAGTGTGTTTTCCAGAAATAGAATTGGGCCATGGTAGTGAACAGGGAGCTAAATCCTTGGACAAAGCTTTAGATTTACAGGTCAGCGTAGATTCCCATTGTTAAATATTAACAAGAACTCTGGGTATTTATAAAAAGAATGAGATTGTGAGCATAAATGGCTGACACGAAGTTCTTATTGCAAGGGTATTGGGAATTGTCACAGTCCAGGTTGGCTTCACACTCCTGTGTCGCATCCAGGAGCTTACAGACCCCATAGTCGTCAATAGTCAAGCTCTGAGATGAGCTGGGCAAAGGAGGACTCATACATTCAGGTGTTGGTGCATAAATGTCAGTGCTTTTATTAAAAATCCAACAAATAAAAGAGCAAACCTTGCAGTGATTAAACGAGTCAATCAATGAATAAATAAATAATCCAATAAATAAATTATCCACTGTTTTTACAGCTACAATCCTTGAGTTAAAATCTAGAGTTAAAATCAGAGTAAAAGCAAACACAGTCATTGGGTCATCAATTTTTCTTCATTTAATCCCTGATTACCTCAGCATAATTCCCTCTCTCTCTCTAGCTCACCCATAACTCACTCAACCGGCGGTGACTCCAGCAGCCATTGTCCTCACCACTGTATTCTCGTCTTGGCAGCCTCTATTGGCATCAGCCAAGCCGCTCAGGGTCGGATGTCCCTGATGAGGACTCCACCATGATCGCACCCACTCCCCTAAAAATAATCAGCGGGGATGATCCGCCCCAGAGCACTGATCTTTCACTCCTCCATGGGGCTAATAACCAAGCTGCCTCTCGCTAACACTCAGGCTGGCTCGTCCTACTTAACCATCCGATATTACTCCCACGGCTCTCTGTTTCTGTTCTGTTTTTTCTTTCTCCCCGATCCTCTTCTCTCTGCCGTGTAGGCATCTTTTGTATGGCCTGATTGGGTGCAGGTGTGATACACTACCTCCTCTGAGATGTGAATGAGGCAGCAGGCTGATCTGCTTGCACTTGTATATGAGTGCACGATCAGCCAAGCAGGAATTGTTGTTAAAGTTTATAACATAAAGTTTTATTCTGCTTACAATCTGATGATAACAGAGCTGGTAAAAGCATGTGACTGCATGGATATCATGTGGCAAAATGATAACTTATTATTTATTCATTAATTATACAAATTGTGATTTGAGGTTCCTCCCTCAAGAAAAGCAGGAATTATCTATTTCAGGTAGCTTATATGGGCAGTGAATAACATTACTTTTCATTTTAAGTGTTTGTTCTTCAACACAGGAACAGATAATGCACATCATGATGAGAGGGAATATTATATGACCCTTTTTTCCTCCATTTGATTTTCAGGAGTGTAGTGCTTGTATGAAAAAGCATCTACTAAGTACAAATTGCATGACTACAGCAGCTGGATTAAATCAGAAATGGCAGAAAATAACTGTTGAAATTTAATAACACATGAATGTTATATACATATGTGTCTGTATTATAATATACTGTGTGTGTATATTGTCACGCTTGGGTCACAAAGTTGCACAGAGTTTTCAAGAAACAGTAACTTTATTCGAATACAGCATAATAAAGCATGAAGAATAAAGAAGAGGATGTCTGGGGGAAGAGAGACAAGGCAGTGAGACACTAGGACGGTGCAGTCTTTTAAATGTTTGAAAGTGTGCACGACATGCAGAACATACTTTCTGGGAATGCAAGATTGGAATGGGAAGCAAGAACCCAAACTGGTTTCAGTGTTGTGGTAGTAGCTGGAAGTACCTGGTATGACGCATTCCAGTTGTTTTGTTTGTAGCCCAGTCTCCTGGTTTATGTGGCGTTACCTCTGATGGGTTGGGAACAGCAACTTTCACCTGCAGGTAAAAAAGACTTCCGATTTTTGTTCATTATTAAACAGTATTGTAACAACTTGTTTGTAACTGAAAAAAGTGCTTATGGATACCATAGACAAGGAGAAGATGCTGGTCATTGCATTAGTCTTCCCATTAATACCTTATGAGGAGTTAGTCTTATAGTTTTTTTGGGAACAGATGGCCGTTTTAAATTCAGTTTCTGCTTACATTTTGGCTAATTTATTTTTAATTTATTATTTGTTTTTTTTTCTACCTGTATTAAATTTAAGGATGGTAAACGCAAAGTTTTTCATTTTGTGATCCTTAACATAGACCCCGAATAACAACATTTACAAAATGATTCCATTGGTCAGACAATATGAGGAATGGAACTCAAAACCTGGATATGATCTCTTTCAGTAAGAACCTAGCCACTGTAGTAGCATCTGCTTTTGTCATAGGAGGTGTGGGGCTTCCACTCATTTAGAAAACATTTCACGTAAATATTCGTAAGCATGGCATTTTGGTAACTGAGCAAAGTCTATCTGAAAATGTAAGAAGAGACCCCATGGTTTTGAATAAGCTGATAAAGTACATCTAGCCAGTCACAGAACATTACTTTTTTTTGCATATGAAACAGTCAGCACATTCCTTTCCTGCTGTAGTGGTAAACCCTGGAGCAAATCATGCTTTGTTTACATTATCAATCTTTTGACACAAATTACATGTGCCAGAGTTAAATAAACTGAAGAACCAGTCTGCCAAAAATGTGATTAATTATTTTTAAAGTCATTTTGTTAGATAGGTGTTAGCAGATAATCTAGTGACTGACAATGAACTGCAGTTTGTGTGTTTAGAATTACACAGCTTCATTTTAAAGCTTGAGCAAGTGCTATATGGTGCTCTACCCAATTATTCTTTATATGCTTCACCAGTTCCCACTAAGGGATCACTGTTACTTTTAAATAAATGTTCCTATGACACTGGATGGGTGGCGCAGTGGTAGCGCTGCTGCCTCGCAGTTAGGAGGCCCGGGTTCGCTTCCCAGGTCCTCCCTGCATGGAGTTTGCATGTTCTGTCTGTGTGGGTTTGCTCTGGTTTCCTCCCACAGTCCAAAGACATGCAGGTTAGGTGGATTGGCGATTCTAAATTGGCCCTAGTGTGTGCTTGGTGTATGTATGTGTCCTGTGGTGGGTTGGCACCCTGCCTGGGATTGGTTCCTGCCCTGTGTTGGCTGGGATTGGCTCCAGCAGACCCCCGTGACCCTGTGTTTGGATTCAGCGGGTTGGAAAATGGATGGATGACACTGGATATTTAATCACAGACTTGCTGATTTCAGGTCCTGGTTAATGCCTCGCCTTGCCTTGTCAACACTAATTTTGAATATAAATAACAAGAACAAGTACCAAAAGTAAGAACTAACTTTCCAAACACTTCTCTAAACATTTAGTTACATTCATACATGAAAAAAAAAAACTTTTAAAGGGAAAAAACCTTTAAAAATTCCCACACGACTCCTTAACAGCAACCATAAAACAAAGGATGATGTCAGTATTTCTCAGTCTGCAATCACTGGTTCCTCCTCCATTCACTGCTTTCTCGATATACAGTATGTTAAAGAGAATATATCAGTTGAGATATGCATATCTTAGGCATACAAATTGTATTACACACAGATGTGCACTCTGCAAACAAAGACCATGCCAGCAGCATGCTAACATATGACATGAGTGCATTTAAATGGTATCTGTCAAACACTACCACAGTTTCACTTTGATCGATTATTTCCAGCTGAAGTCTTAACAAAACCTTTTTAAAAAAATCACTCTCTAATCTCCCATCAGTCCTTGCTCAGTCCTAGTGCTGACAGTTGGTAATGGAAGACCTCACAGTAGTATTTCCATAAGATTGCTTACAGGTTTTTATGGATAACAAGCAACTATATGTGCTTAGGGATGTGAAAATGTCAACCTGCACTTTGCTAAACTTTTGCCCTCTGCTCAGTTACATCCTTTATAATTAATTTTTTTTGTAAACATGAAACCAAGCATAGTATAATTTTTCTGACTTTGCAACAATATTTAACAACCAATATAATAAATTTAGAAATAAGGATTTCTGGTTGTGCATATTATAATGACTTTTAAGTCACATTCAAACACTATGATAAAATTTCCACTTTTCTAAAGTTAAATCCAACAGTGGAACACTTGAGTCTAACAGCTGACAGTCACCTATTAGAATAATTCCAATTTTCATTTCACAAATTTATTTTAAAAAAAAACATTTACATGAAAAATACTGTATTTAGTATTTTTCTGCCTCACTCCACGCTGTCCATGCAACGTGGCCGCAGAGAGCTTAAACAACTCGGCACATCCACATAAAAAATGACAAGGGGTGAATGAGCTTTCTTGAAGGCTTTTACTGGACGTACCTCATTGTAAACTTAAATATATACAGAAGAAACATACAGGCATTTACAGGTGTACAATCAAAGACAATAAAGAATGATTTAAAAAGCAATACATAGCAGACAGTGTACATTAAACAATAAACTTTAAAAGACACTTACAAGGCGAGTGATTTCCACGGTTGGATCAAGACAAAGAGAAGCACGTAGACAGAGGTTCAAATTGCTGTGTACCACAAGTAACCAGACCTACTGGTTTATATACCTTAAAGATACGCTTCATACATGACCGAAACAAGAGATAAAAGGGGTGCCTACGTGAGACACATGGAGTGTATTGTATTTAAATGTTTATTATGGAACCTACGGGCTTTACATGAGTTTCATAGACTTTTATAGTACCACTGTGAGTGTGGGGCGTGACTGACTGGTGTGTTAATAAATGACAAGATGATGGGGGAGCATAGCTCAACAAATAACAGCTAACAAGATGTGTGGCAGAACAAGTATAGTATTAGTATTATTGGATTTGCATGTCAAAGTCCCAGATACCAACCAATGATCCATAATAACCCCATTTACATGTACAGTAGATCGACTAATAGCAGGCAGGCTGTCAGCTTTAATATGCATGGAACTGGTGGCATGGATTTAAAGGACTGTCTTGACCAGGCTAAAATCAAAGTTAGTTCAGAAAATAAGTCAGTGCAGAGACCAAGACTGACTGGGCTAGAATGAAACTGAGGTTGAAATGTTGCAAGTGGAGGATGAGAACAACAAAGTGTGGAATTTAAAGGATATTAAAATTCTTAAGAAGATTAGATAGTGTGCTTTGCAGTGGTAGATTTTCATGTACCAAAGTATATTGATTTATTAACTCCAATATTGGCTAGCAGGTTTGACTGTTACACATAAATGCTTAAATAGGTACATAATGGACAAATTTGTCTGAACAATTTAAAAGCCACTTTATCCTGATGACAGAGAGTTTTTGGAGCACTTATCTCACAATTCACACTGCTCAAATGTAACAAACTGTGCCTCTCAATGTGCCTCTTCTCCACTTTTCACCCACTGCCCAACGAAAGTTCTCCATGCACCACTGAGTGCTACCAATGGGGTAAGCAAGTCTTGCATTTAAACAGATTAAATCATATTCTACAGAGCCTGCATTTAGAATGCATATTCTAGTTTTGCACACTCAACTTCATGTTACTTGGGCTCCCAGGTGCTATCAGCTGATAAATGTGGCTCAAGTACATTAAAACGACAGAAAAAGGATTGTGTTTTTCATGCCACCAGTGCAGTAAGACAGACTTTGCCAGATATTACTATTACCATTTAAGTAACTGGTACCGTATATAGTACAATGAGTAGAGTACAAGTAACGCTTAAGCTATATACGTACCTTACTAATAGATAGATAGATAGATACTTTATTAATCACGAGGGGAAATTCACATACTCCAGCGGCAGCATACTGATAAAAAACAATATTAAATTAAAGAGTGATAAAAATGCAGGTAAAACAATAACTTTATATAATGTTCATTTTTAATGTTTACCCCCCCGGGTGGAATTGAAGAGTCACATAGTGTGCGGGAGGAACGATCTCCTTAGTCTGTCAGTGGAGCAGGACAGTGACAGACTGTCACTGAAGCTGCTCCTCTGTCTAGACATAATGAGGCCTCTCCTACAGTTCTGGGTACAATTCTGTTCTGCATATTTCAAAAAGAGACGTAACAGCACTAGAGAGAGTTCTGACAACAGTGACTAAGCTGATTCCACTGGCCTCATGCATAACGCCATGTGTAGAATTCAGACTATAGCATGACGTAAGCACAAAAGCCGAAATGTGCTTATGCACAGAAAAATTCAGATGCAGGAATCTGAGCATTCGCCTACTTCTCCTTCTTCTGCTACATAAATCCCGGTCAGCATGAAAAGTAACGCTCATGCACGCACCTGCTGTCCCGCCCCAACTCCTCCCAGAATTACGCCTCATTGAATATGCAAATCAATATAAATAGCCCTTAAGCTCAGCGTTCTGTGAAGAGACAATGGGAAAAGCAAGAGGGAGAATGGAAGAATTTCAGCAAATACCAAGTGGAGGCAAGGAAAAACTTACTATTTGTTTAAACAGTGGTATAAACAACAAAAGGAAGCAGATCGAGTGACATAGTGTGTCGGAGAAACTCGAAAGCTCAAGTTCACAAAGTCGTACAGTGCCCGAAATAAAAAAGAAGTCACATATCAAAGTCGCCGTCAAAAGGCGAGTCATAGCCCACCGTCAGAGTGTCATATGAAAGCTTATTAGGGTACAGAGAAAAAAAAAGGCACACAGTGGGGAAAAAGCACGAAATCTCAACTTCAATCTCGAAATTTCCACTTTAATCACGTAGTTTATTTTTTCATTAAAGTAGAACATCATAAACTTCATCTTAAAATAGTTTAATTAACTAGTTTCTCAAATCACATCGTAAGTAAAGTAGCACATTAAATGCTTTGTTTTTTATGTGTTCTTCTTAGTGCTCTATGTGTGTGAATCACTACGTGCTTCTTAAACTGGCTTTCTCTACCTCCGACAAAACACAGAATCCATTACATTCGTGATATTACAGCTCTCTGAATAACTAAAATACTGAGATGTATACGTGATATCATTTTCATGATGATAGGAGTTAAAGCATGTTATTAAACATGGAAACACGGTGGCGCAGTGATTGTGTGCGACCTTCGATGAAATAATTTATTGCAGCAGTACTCAGAGGTAGCTCTAGGCTCGTGGCGGCCCTGGGCAGAGAAAGAATCAGTGGTCCCTTCACCCGCCAATGTCAATATGGTATCTTATGCACGGCAGATGGCCACGTCCGTTGCGGACACTGCATAGCCGCCTCGTGCTCATGACACGAGCGTCTAACTTTTGTTGAAATT
This sequence comes from Polypterus bichir lapradei, assembly GCA_026402145.1. Classification (NCBI taxonomy): domain Eukaryota; kingdom Metazoa; phylum Chordata; class Cladistia; order Polypteriformes; family Polypteridae; genus Polypterus; species Polypterus bichir. The sequence continues at coordinate 47,821,235 of JANRMT010062818.1, read as the reverse complement.
TGCCGCTGCATTTTTAGCTGTGTGGTTATTTTTTCTTTCTGTTTTATATTCCATATATATTGGCATGGCGGCCCTTGGGATTTGGTGACCCTGCAGTACTGTCTCTTTCAAACATACTAACCTCCAATTCCTGTCCTTCCTTTTCTTTCTCCAAGTAACCGTTCGCCACACAATCAGCTCTGTAATAGACGTTAAGGCATCTGCAAGCTTAGGGCGCCGATTCTTCAAAACTTTTAAGGAACATTGAAATATCTTCGTAGTACATGTTTAATTATTCTATCATTCACGCCAGTACCAGTGAAACATACAGTGCGAGGCAGAAACAACCTTTAATTATTAACAATATAGATTATTTAAATGAAGTTAAAGTTTTATCTGTATTTCATCTTAAAAATGATATCGTCATCATATGTAAATACGCGCCTTATAAAGTGGCTCAGGTTGTGCAATATTATAACTGTAGTGCAAGATTACAGTGAGGTAATTCTACTTATAAGTACAGATAGTTCTACAAGGAGCACTTGATTGAGTGCGTTAAGCAAAAATTCTTAGCTCAAGATGGAGTAGAAAAAATAAAGCAAACTGATCTAAACCAAGACATCTTAAACAAAGAAACAAAAAGTCTTTAGTGGAATCTGCAACTCGGATAATGAGGAAATGTGTGTTAATGACATTTTTACCGATGATCTGATTATATCAAATGTCACAATCTCCTGTCATTATTTGCTGGAAGCTTTCCTAGAAACTGTATACAAATAGTGTATTAAATGGTGGCACCCATGAAAAAGAAAATGATGTCAGAAAAGTTTTGAACTTAATGTTAAACAAAAAGTGGATTTCAGAAATGTAATAAGCACTCCAAAAATGTATAAATAAAATTGTAACCCATTTGAATGTTTGTTTGATCACTAATCACTCAAAAATGGCTAAACTGATTTTCATGAAATTATACATGTGTCTTGCTATTGATCCAACTTAAAATATAGACTGTATGTCATATTGGGAAGAGGGGATATAATGGGTAGGAGGTAAATCAAAAAACAGCACCAAAGCAGGGACTACAATTCCCATCAGGCAGCAGGAGTGTGCTGGTGCTGAGGTGAAATATTGTCATTAGCACACACAAAGTTTTGTACTGACCAAAATAGAATCTCATCAACCATTGGTACATGCAGCATTTTCATCTTTATAAATTTGGGTAACAAATAGTACATGTTTGTATCTCATCATGGGTTGTGTTTAGCTATGCTAAATTTCCCAAACGTTTTGTCCCTGTTTATTTGCACCCAAGCAATCCTGGGTTCTTTGGCAGTATGGAATAAATTATTGTGGTAGAGAATAGGACTTGACACAATGTTATAAGAGAGAAATAAAATCCATTGTTGTAATTTAAAAGTAAGTTCAGAGAAACTGACTTGTTTATTCCTTTGTTCATTTATAATTTTGCACTATTCACACAATACACTTCTTAGAACTGTTTTCAGATTGCCAATAATAAGTCATGTCATTATGGGAAATGTAGGCACTAAATATGTGAAAAGTGGAGACTTATGAGACATATTCCATGTTCTTGGCATGCAATGGCTTAGAATAATTAAGATTGATTTTTTTAAACAAAATGTGCTTTATCTGAGTCATCAGTCTTTCTATCCATTTTCCATGTAATCCAGTCATCCCTGTACAGTATTATGAAAACTTGCTTTATTATCTTAACTGTTGTGAGATATACTGATTTTAATTGGTCTGCAAATATTAACTGTGAAAAAAGAGTCTCATTTTGAAGTTTAGAGGTTTATGAAGGCTTTTTGCAACATTTGTGTCACTTTATGTACTAAACCTTTTAAAATGTTCCATGGCAGATAAGAGAGAGATGTTTCCACATGTAATTTAACACTTTTGTCTATCCTCCTATCCTATCCTCCTAAATTAATTTAGCATTTTCTCTGTTAACATGCTTGATCAGGCTGCTTTAATTTGTTTTCCATTATATGTAATATAAATTAGAACATTCAATAATGTATTTCTTATAAATTGATAGAAGTGGAATGAAGTGGTTCACTACTGTCTCAGGGATTTAGCATATTAGATCTTAATCTCACGCCCAGCCATTGTCTCTGTGGAGATAGTATGCTCTCTCCTTTATATGTTAGTTTTTAGGTGTAGCTTCAGTAAACCGAATACAGATCTCTGTCTCCTGGACATCAACCTTGCTATAGGTCAGGTCTATTTAACTAGCAGCCCACATGTTTAATTTTTTCAATGGCCCGCATGTGTCTACCAATCAATAAGTAACAATAGCCTTCTCAAGTCTACTGTACTGTATGAGCAAATCAGCAAACATAGATTTTGCAGTGGAAATACCAATATGTCCCAGAGAGTCTTACCTTGGTTTTAGAAAGAAAAAAAAATGCAATTTGCATTTTAATTGTTCACTATTGGCTTCAAATTGAAAATGCCTTCCCTTAACTACCTTGTAGAAAAAAATGTGTGTCTGGATTACCAGTCATTGAATCTTACCAATGGATTTTATTGAACAGTTTTGTATAAACATGTCATATGCTATTGAATAACAATTAATTCAAGATTTCCCTTTTCAAAGTGAAATTGATTTCAAAAATGTTTCAGCTACAGTTTCAGGAATAGAGAGTTAACTACAAATTTTAAGCCTGTGTGTTTATTGTGTAATGAAAAGGTGGCTGTGATGAAGGAGTACAATGTGAGGAGGCGCTACATGTCACAGCAGCATGTCATTGTTAGCATTTTTACAACTGAGCCGCAAAGGTCTTGATTGTTTTTTCTACATAATAGGACTGATCCACAATCTCTGCAGTATGAGTAGTTTGAATTCTGGCCAGGCACAAGAGGCCTTCTGTAGACTCAAAGACTGTTTAAGATTGCATACTAGCTATTGTAGTTGAGGTGAAAGGTGATAAAAAAGGTGCCCCTCTCTGACATATCAACTCATTGTAGAGCAGAATATTTTGCCAATAATATCTGAGGAAAGCTTTTTGGAGGTAATGTCAATTGCTGTTGATGAGTCAATGGATTATAGCAGCAGTGTACCTCTGGAAAGAACTACTTGAACTAACACCATTGAATGTATATAATACAGGTGAGATAATGTTTTAAGAGATTGCCTAATTTTTTGACAAAAATGAACTTGGGATTTGCAAAAGTTTAACCTCTTGCTTACTGATGGTGCCCCTGCAATGGTTGGTACAGCAGAAGGGCTGGTAGCTATGCTATCTACCCTTGTGTGCAGTTCTTTACATTGCATTGTTTATCATTGTGTGCTCTGTGCAGGCCTCAGTGGTGAGGTGTTAAGAATATTATAACTTTTATTTCTTCAACTTCCAGTTTGTGGCTACTGGCTGACACGTCATTAGAACATACCAGTTTGTTCATAATGATGTCAGATGGCTCAGTAAAGGAAAGGTCATGAATAGTTTCTGTGAACCCCATAAAGAAATTGTGTTTTTCTTGTGCAAGTATAAACACAAATGGATGCAGCAACTGTAGAAGAACTGACTTGATGAATAATTTTTTAACACTTGAACTCCATAGGGTGGACAATCAAGAGACAATGTTAGCAATTTTGGGTGATTGGAAGACAATGTTTAATAAGCAACTAAATTTGGCGCAAATTGGGTGTTAAACAGAACAAAAAGAAGTGTGTGATTCTGTATAGACTCTTGCTTCTTGTAGGTAACATCCTCCATGAGTACCAAGTTGGGAATGATGACAGGCTTCTGGTCATGTCATCCCTTAAGTCTGTCCACGGCAAACTGGGTGGGGCCAGGATTGCAAGGCCAAAAGTGTCATCATTATTTGTCACAGTACTGGTCTTTGGGGCTGTGGGAAACAAAATGGAATCAGTTACTGAAAGTGCAATCCCATAATCCTGCCACACACTTGTACTTCTAGAGCCAGGCAGCCACTCCCACAACGTGCATGTGTTACTCATTGAATCTAAAATTAGAGGGGTAGGAGAAGTCTGAAGGTTACTTGGTGGAGTACCTTTGTGCATTGAACACAAAGCTAGACATTTTCACATCTGACCTATCTGCAGTGAAGTTGTGGAACTTCACATCGCACCTGTCATGAAAGACTTTTTTTAAAACTAAAAACTTTGCAGTGGTAGATTCCAGTGTTTCCATATTCCTATTGAGATGCTGAAGTTTTCCTGTGATCCTTTCTCCAACAGACCTGAGTTAGAATTCTGTGCAAAAGCGAAGGAAGTACTGCCATGTATTGATGAGAGCTCATTACAAATGGAATTAGTTTCTATGTAGTTGTTTTTTGCGTTAAAGCAGCACTTGCAGTCTGAGGGGGCAGTGGACATTTAGACTACTCAGGTTAGTCAGTATCAGTACCCAACTATTAGTAAGGCTGACATCGGTAGTTTTAACAATGTTTGAATTTCACTTACGTGTTTGAGTCAGGTTTTTCCTCATTAAAAGAGGCACACATAGTTCCATGGCTGATGCCAAGCTGCATCAGCGTTTTAGGATTTGAGGGAGATCATATTGGTTTTGGTAAATATACCTAATGCTGTGTAGTATTATTGTATAAGTGGAATGCTAAAATTTGGACCTGTAAAATAAATGAAGAGGGATAGGGTTTGCCATGTAACTTGTCTAAAAACAGATCTTTTATACAATAACACAGAACTGCAGTAGTAGCATTTTACCAACAAAAAGGTTTACACACCACAACCCCACCAGATTTTAATACTTAGCTCTCTTTTGTTTGTAACATTGAATTGGCCTGCTGTAGATAATAAGTTGAAAACTGAAAACTCTTGTCCCCGTGCCATCTTCTTGCATTTTTATCATCCACCTTGAAAATCTGAACAACTTTTTCTCTGTTAAGAGGGTGTGAAGAGTGCAAGTGTTATATGTTCATTCTTTTTTTTGATTAATGAATTCATTAAACTATGAACTTGTGAAATCCATGCCAATTTTTGTGGTAATCCAAGGTTACTAAAGCTTTGCAACAATTGGAAATTGTTTCTCATTAGGTGGCTAGCCTGCAGTGTAGTAAAGAATTGGTGGAGCTTTCCCAGAAGTCCTTTATGGAGATAGTATGCAATTCCATAGTGGCACAGGAGGAGACTCCAGATCAGAGAGATAAAAATAGTTGGGCCATAATCAGATGTAGGCGCAAGGGAACAGGTACACACTATCTGGGTGTAATAAGGACAGTGTCTGAGGTTGCCAACCATTTTTAGGACCTTGTAAAGTTGGATGATGTTTCTGATTACTCTAAGGTGATAGGTAGGGACATGGAGCCCCAAAAGGTCATCTCAAAACAGTTCTCAGAAAGATACATACACTGTATAGTGATAGTGGGGGACTTGGTCCATAGGGGGATTGAAATACATGTTTGCTCCAGAGATATAGAATCTTGTACAATATGTTGTCTTCCTGGTGCACAGGTAGGAGACCTGTTACATTTGAACAGAACTGGTACCAATGTGTTGGGAGAGTGTATGTGTAGGTTATTTGAGGATCATTTAAACAAGGGAATTTTGGGAGTTTAGGACAGGCCAGTTTTAAAACTGTACATGAAGGAACAACAGTAGTGTAATATCAAATACACATAGCAACTTAATTACTAGTCAAAAGTTAAAGTGCCATAGTAGAATAGGTAATATGTTAAAAATTGCTTGCCTTAATGCTAGGAGTATTAAAAATAAAACAGATGAGTCAAAATTATATGTAGCTACACATAACTTTGATGAAATAGAAATAACAGAAAACTGTCTAAATATTAGAGATGGGCAGGAGCATGACATTTATGAAACAGGCAGAACCGAAAAGGTGGGAGAGTCTGCATTTACAGGTATGGTAAAACAGAACTTAATGCAAGGTTTCTTCAATTAGATGGTGAACCACAGCTTAGTGAGGATGTTTGTATTAGACAAGACATCATTAGAAAATCAGGTGTGGTTCAAATATATCTATAAACATAGCAAATATAAATATATGCTGCACTGCAACACCGGTCTGAACCCAAAGAGCTTTCAGCCTGCACAGACCCAAAAACCAGAAAACAATATTTTAATTTGAAAACAGAGGATCCAAACCAGGACATCCACAATTGGAAAAAAAACATAATTTGATAAGCCAGAAAGAAAATCTCAGTGGTGAAGCTATAATGTATTTGAGTTTCTTGCCATATACTGTTTGTAGCAGTCCCCCATCCACATCATTAGGTGGCTCAGCCTCCTTGGACTTCACATAAAAGAGATAGGGTTGAAAACATGATAAACAAATATATACATTAATGACATAACAGAAAACAGCAAAAAATAATAACCAATACAATACTAAATAGATGAAACACAGAAAGGACAAAATCAACAACAGAATTAAAAACATGATAAACAAAATAATATTTGAAAGATAACAAAAAGATTCAATAAAGAGAAACACCTGGCTGAGACATAATGATGACAGATGAATCTCAGAGAGCTTTTCGCTTGGTGAAAAACACTTTTTGGTGAGTTGAATAACCAGAATTAATATAATTTAAAGCAGAGACATCCTTTTTGAATAAACTTGTAATTTGGAGCACATTGCAAAAATAAAAAAATGATATTGGGCGATAAAATCATGGAGTACAAACAAGTGTTTATAAATGTTAGCTTTCACTTCTAATTTATGGAGCTTTGCCACATACTTGGCTACAGTTTTATTTGGCCTGCTTAGGAGTGAATACATTTAAATCCTTGTATACATTCACTTCGTTTGGGGTTAAAATGGTGTTTCTTTATTATAACTAGCTCTTTGTGCAATTTGCTTCCTGGCTTACTGCATCTTACAATATTTCTCACCTAAATCAACATCTGTTCACTGACAACTGTTTACTGACTGGGGATTGCCTTTTTTGTTACTGTCAACCACTGTTCCGTTTTTAATCAATAAACACTCCAGTATTAACAAAGTACATTTCCCGTGTTTTAACGTTCTGATCAAATGCAGCACCCCAGCTATTGTTCTCTTACTTCTTTCCATTGGCCAAATGAAAATGAAAATTTTCAAATGAAAACTGTGCAACCGGTTTCTGTTGTCTGTCTTGATTGGTGATTTTGGTTATTAGAAGCCACTGCTCTCATATGAAATGTCTAGGTTTACACATTAACCTTCTTTCCTGTTACCAAAATATACTGTATCATAACATAAACCAAAGAATAATAAGTAGGTGGGTTTGGAATAAACACCTCTGTATTTTTAGGCTAAGTTAATTATACAGCACAAGATACTACCAACCGTATGTCTGCCTTTCATTCTACAAATCTGCTTCCCTACGTGTGTGAACCTTACATGTTTCCATATCCAGGTAACTCCTACAACCTAGGAAAATGTATAGAGCCACTTATTATAATAATTACAACATTACTTCATACATTACAATCACATATCACTTAAGTGTGACTTATTTACATTTCAGCTATTTATTCCATGTACTTTTCAGTGTATATAAATGTTACAAATATATGAATATGCTGGATGAACTCAAAACATTCTTAAATGAAATTTACAGTACTAGACAAAAAGTCAAACCTCTTAAATTGTTTTTTTCTCAAGGTGTAGCTCTTGGGAATGCTATCAATAATAATGAACTAACCATCTATTGCACATAAAATGGACATTGGTGATCTTTTCATGAACCTAGTTGTTTATAATGTGTCATTTCTTAACTGTTCTGACATTTTACATTTGTCTCTTTGCTGAGAATACACCTCCTGGGATATCATCACTCTACATGTGTTGGTTAATCTTTTTTTCCCCTCTTGTAGAAAATGATAATCTAAAATAACATCAGAGACTGAAAAACACACATCAAATATGTGAGAGAGACTAGATGAAAACAGCAAAATATTTCAGTTGTATAATTCCAGACTTAATGTAAAATCACAACTAACATCAAAACAATGCAAATACACATTTGTCTATAAAAATGTATCTCTTTTTCAATGATTGTTTTATTATTTTATTATTTTTGTTGAAAATATTGAATTTAATTCAGTTTATTCTTACAAAGTAATTTTCACTGAGCATAAGCTCAGAGGACATACAGATATAGAAAATGTAAAGTATGTAAACATACACAATTTGCATACACAAAGACATATTTCTTGGTAAGTAAACAGTAATACTGAGGTCACTCAGGGCCTTGTGTTAGAATATGATAGCATTATTCTAATATTTGTTCATGTTTACAAAAGATATGGCCTGTTGAAAGTGGAGAAAAGGAAAATAAAATTTTAACTTAACAGCATCCTCAAGCATTATGAAGAAAATAAAGATCTGTTTGGGTCCTTTGGAACATGAACAATAATTCTGTTGATGTAGGCCAACTGGTTGCCTTCCACTTTCTGAAGTCCTGCAGTTTCATAGCTATGATGAAAACACATGCATAGCACTGCTGTCTGGATTCAAGCTTTAGGTTAATTCGCCTGGCGTCAGTGAATGCGTATGTGTCAGTATACAACAGCAACTATCCCAAATTGGATCAGGCCTGCTTGCTTTGCATTGCATAAAAAGGCATCAACATATAATCAACAATAACTGATCATCAATGGTTATGTTCTGCTCTTAGTTATGATGCATAATGTACTTCTGTACAAAGTTTGCATGACAGACCGTGTAGTGGGAATGTGGACACCAAACTTTACACTGGGTGTTGTCATTTGGGGCGACCGACAAAAATATTGGGTTTCAACAAAAAGACTCAATTTTATTTACAGGTGTAGGGACAAAACAGTGTCATACAGGCTTTGTAAGACAGTCCATAGGCAGTGAAACACAAAAAATCAATAAAGGAAAAAAATGTGATTATTTACAATAATTATAGTGTTATCCAATGTCTTCAAATTAAAAGAAAAATGTATATGCACTATGAAAGGCAGTCTTCCTCTATTAATATATGCAGTTCAGAAAGTTGTTCCTTAAAGCACAAAAACAATAATCTGTCCCAAAAATAATCCACAAAATATGTGCAAAAAGAAAAATCAAGTGTATATACAGAAAGTGCATGAAAACATAAATACCTCCACAAAACCTTTTAGGAAATACATATAATAAGCAAAAAGAAAATATATAAAAACTTAGGCATTAACACAATAGGCATGTTGCCACCTCACTTTCTCAAATCAGTTAAAGGTAGAAACAAACTAAAGGAAGACAATCCCTTTGAGGCAGGAAGTGCCTTTTATACTGGGCAGCGTTACTTGTAACCAATCCTGTGTCCTCCAATTGCGGCTGACATGGGCATGCTCTAATTGTGTTCTATGCCCCACCCCTACAAGGCCTTAATTAGATTACATGGCAGCCTTGCATGTGTGCAAGAGTGCACCCACAACATGCTTCAGCTGCCCAAGCTGACCCTTTCTCCAATTTTATATAGTAAACAGTTTTTTTCATAATTTTACTCAGGATCCCCTTCACTGAAATAATGCTTGCGTTTAACTAACACTCCACAATTCTTATTCTGCAGTGACAGATAGCTATAAAGATACACGCGTTGACCAGGCACATGTGAAGTCCAGTAGGTCTTTTTTTTTTTTTTAATCCTTTACTCACCATATACAATGCTTAGCTGCTGATGTCACACAGTGCAGTCCTGCTGGAGCAAAATTAAAACATTCACAGAAGCATACGCCTGTAATTCAGCTCTTTAGAAAACTTTATTGTTTTGAGTATAAGTTATTTTACACTTAAAAAATGTCAGTATACAAAGTAAGCAGCAAGAAACAATTGTATATGGGGAAAGCAGAACAAGCAAGTTGGCACATTTTGGAATGAGCAAGCCAAAAGTGAAAAGCACAGTGCTAGAAGGCAGCTCACTTGCAGTCTGTCATGTCTCAGCCAGGGTTCTTCTTTTGCTGGAGTTCAAATCCATGTTTTGTGTCTCTTTTATTAATTTTTTATTCCTTTTATGTTCATTATTTACATCTTTCTTTATTTTCGGTTTTGTCTATGTATATACACTGCCTCTGTTATGTTCTGTGTATTTTGTGGGTGGAACTGCCCTCCACGCAATAAATCCAGAGAGTCTCCCACAGTTCCTGGTGATTCATTATAAATGCACTCCGGTGTCGCTGAGTTAAGTGAATTGTTGCTATGCTTGTGCCTTTGGTATATTTTGGAAATTTGATCTTCATGCTCTGTGTTTGACTACATTTCTGGATTACTGTATTGGGAATTTGTTTGCATTGAATCACTATAGTGTTCTTGTATTCCACATTATGTCACTGTTATTGAAGAACATTTTGTGAGAATAAATGTTTTATATAAAGATCAGGGGCCTCATGTATAACGCCGTGTGTAGAACTCACACTATAACATGTGGTAAGCACAAAAGTGGGAATGTGCGTACACACAGAAAAATCCAGGTGCATAAATATGTGCATACGCAAACTTCCATGTTCTTCTGCTACATAAATCCCAGTCAGCATGAAAAGTAACGCATGTGCACGTGCCTGCTGTCCCGCCCCAACTCCTCCCAGAATTACACCTCTTTGAATATGCAAATCAATATAAATAGCCCTTATGCTCAGCCTTCTGTGAAAAGACAATGGGAAAAGCACGGGTGAAAATATAAGAATTTCAGCAAATATCAAGTGGAGGCAAGGAAAAACTTACTATTTGTTCATTTAAAAAGTGATATAATCAACAAAAGGAAGTTGATCGAGTGATAAAGTGTTGGAGAAACTCGAAAGCTCAAGTTCACAAAGTTGCACAGTGCCCGAAATAAAAAAGAAGTTGTTAGATATCAAAGTCACCATGAAAAGGCGAGTCGTAGCCCACTGTCTGAGTGTCATATGAAAGCTTATTAGGGTACAGACAAAAAAAAATAGGCACACAGTGGGAAAAAAGCACAAAATGTCAACTTTAATCTCGGGATTTCCACTTTAATCATGTAGCTTATTTTGTCATTAAATTTGAACATCATAAACTTCATCTTAAAATCATTTAATTTACTAGTTTCTCAAATCCCATCGTAACTAAAGTAGCATGTTAAATGCTTTGTTTTGTATTTGATGTTCTATGTGCATATGTGTGAATCACTATGTGCTTCCGGGCTTTCTCGTCCTCCAAAAGGACACAGAATCCATTACATTCGTGATTTTATAGCTCTCTGAATAATTAAAATACCGAGATGTATATGTGATATCATTTTTATGATGATAGGAGTTCAATTATGTTATTACAACAACAACATTTATTTATATAGCACATTTTCATACAAAAAAATGTAGCTCAAAGTGCTTTACATAATGAAGAATAGAAAAGTAAGAGACACAGTAAGAAAATAAAATAAGTCAACATTAATTAACATAGAATAAGTGTAAGGTCCAATGGCCAGGGGGGACAGAAAAAACAAAAAAAAAAAAACCTCCAGACGGCCGGAGAAAAAAAAATAAAATCTGCAGGGATTCCAGGCCATGAGACCGCCCAGTCCCCTCTGGGCAATCTACCTAACATAAATGAAACAGTCCTCTTTGTATTTATGGTTTTCACGGAAGGACTTGATGATGATGATGATGATCACGTGGACTTATTATTAAATAATTATTAAACATGGGAACACAGTTGCGCAGTGATTGTTCATGTCTCACGCAAGATGCTTGCTGCGCCATGCGTGACCTTCAATGAAATACTTTATTGTAGCAGTACTGTTTCTTTCAAATGTACTAACCCCTAATTCCTGTCCTTACTTTTCTTTCTCCAAATACCCAATCACCACACAATCAGCTCTGTAATAGACGTTAAGCCATCTGTAAGCTTAGAACTCCAATTCTTCAAAACCTTTAAGGAACATTGAAATATCTTCGTAGTACGTGTTTAATTATTCTATCCATCTATCCTTCCAGTGTCGCGCCAGCACAAGCAAGAATACAGTGCGAGGCAGGAACAATCCGTGAATGGAGCGCAAGCTCCTAGCTAGCGCTGCGGCACCGTGTCCTGGCATGTTTAATTATTAACAATATAGATTATTTAAATGAAGTTAAAGTTTTATCTGTATAATATAATAAACATATTTTGCTGCATTTCATCTTAAAATGATATCGTCATCATATGTAAATTTGCGCTTTATAAAGTGGCTCAGGTTGTGCAATATTATAACTGTAGTGCAAGTTTACAGTGAGGTAATTGTACTTATAAGTACAAACAGTTCTAAAAGGAGCACTTGATGGACTGATTGAGTATGTTTATAGTTCTTGGGTATGAAACTGTTTCTGAACTGCGAGGTCTGTACAGGCTTTGAAACGTTTGCCGTGTGAAAGCAGTTCAATAGACAGCATGGCTGAGGTAGCGTGTGCTTGATGCTGTATACCGATAATTCTCTTTCTCATCTTCTGAAAATCTTTGATTACCCACTCAGATAAAGTGATATAAATACTCTGAGTGGTGCAGTGAGAGTAATATGGAAAAAGATGATCCACTGTGGCAACCCCTAACGGGAGCAGCTGAAAGAAGAAGAAGGTCCAGTGAGAGTAACAACGCTAAAGCAGCTATGGTATTTAGAATAGTTTGACCATTCCGTGGACCATTATATTGTTACTGGTTAATTACAATCAGATGCATTAAACTAATAAACAATATGCGGTTAATTTCAGTGTATTTATAAAACCGTGTCAGGGATGTGGATCTGAAAAAGAAAGGGCAACCAAACAGCAACAGTAGCACTGCTTTGATGCTGGGTGCCACCAGTCTGCAAAACAGAGCGGAGAACTTGCGTACGCCAGGGTATGAGATACCATGGAAATGTGTATGGTTTTACGCCAAGTTTAGTTTTATGTTTTATACATTGTGATTTGAGTGTGGAAATGTTCGTACGCAACATTTTTGTGCGTACGCACCGTTTATACATGAGCCCCCTGGTGCTTTCCCTTATTATTAGCTGGGGTGTGACAGTGGTATCCTGCTCTAGATAGCATTTTTTGGAAGTGCTTATTGGTACATACTGTACTCAGATTCCACAGCACAATGTTTTACAGACACTGCAGACCTGACAATTTATGAAACTACAAAAATTAACAGTCAATTTTCTTTGCTTGTGTATGCATCTGCTGTTAAACCATGTATGTGATTCACTACATGCTATTATGTGTGTATGTGTTTCAATATGAGCACCAGCACGTTGATACTGTTATACTTAAATCAACTTTTTTTCTTAAAGACAGATCATATATGTCCAATTACCACATTGCATCAGTCTTCCATCTTCATTAAGAAAGCTCACTCTTAATTCTCATATTTGCATACATTGCTGAGTCTGCTGTGTCTGTAAAAACATTGAATGAATCATCTTCCAGTGTTGTGTTCTTCACTAACAGCTTGCTCCTTCCAAAATGTGTCTTCTCTCATTTATTCACATCAAATTAATGCTGATTGTGTATTTGGTGTTCTTAGTTGGGTGAAAAGCATTGACATTCTGCTTCAAGTGAGTTTGTAGTTTGTTTTTATCCAAATGAAATAAATGGACTCCTGATAGTTCTTAGATTTGTCTAGTATTTATTTTATCAATGTGAATCATTGTAAGTGTGCTTTCTTTGGTAATTATTTTCTAGTTGCCTACTGAAAATGGATAGCAACTTTACATTTGGGAAACAATGATCCACAATGTTTATAACAGCAGCAGAAGAAGATTTGTTATGGAGAAAAAGATTTGGTCAAATGAGTGCCAGACAAGATAAGCAGCAATTTGTACAAGATTACCAATGTTAAATGGCATTGTTTATTCTGGTATTAAGAGGTCTTGCATATTAATAAAACAAAGGAAAATATAATCAGTCCTGTATTCTGAATAGAATCTCAAAGTTACAACAACATAGGTATTTGCAGTGCAGTAGTTTAGGAAAAATCAAGGAAGGACAGGAGTGTGGCATTCTCACTGAATCACTGAAGATTTAAAAACACAATGCCAATTGCAGACAGAAATTCTAGTGTTAATTTGGTGAAACAATTAAAGACAATAACAAAATAATTAGGTTTGATTGGTAAATTTAACTAAGAGCCACACATAGATGAGTGAAGCTGAATATTAAGTTTTTAAATTACACCTTAACTGAAAACCATAACACTCACTGGGACAGAGCACAGAGTGACATCAAACCTACCTTAAAATACAGTGTGCATGTTGTCGCAGTAGGGGGCAGTAGCGCTCCCTTGAACCCTCAGGTACCACGCCAAACACCTGGTAAAATTGCCACAATAATGATATTTATTATAATAATGTGCACCAAGCACCCTCTACTCCACTATATTCATAAATAACAATAACCAATAATAATCACAATCCTCCACTCCCAGACGCGTTGCCTCCTACCACCCAGCTCAGCTCGTTGTCTGGGAGTTCCCAGAGTCC